>JABXJD010000001.1:8607500-9087500 GCA_013375575.1 Percina caprodes
GTTCAGTGTCTTGCCCAAGGACACTTCGGCATGGAACTGAAGGGCCAGGGATCGAACACCAACCTTCCGATCAGTAACCTAAGCCACAGCCGCCCCACGTAAATGAAAGATGAAGTACAACATGCAAACAAAGTACAACACCAAAATGCGGCACACTGATCACAACTTACTGGATCACATAAATCTCTTTCCGCCTAAAGAAGAAGGAAGAATACCTGGTGAGAGAAAAGCGCTTAGTGAGAGAAAAACAAAGCCAAGGCAAGTCAATGCAAGTGTGAGTGCAAGAAACATTATTTGTGCCATAGATGTGACAATTAACATGAAAGATTGTGGTAAAATAACATAAACTGAGCTTAAAAGGTAGTGTTTATACAGATCTCAGCTTCAACAAAGCAGAAAGGCACACTGTCCTGATGACGGCAGTTTGAATTTACTATACAGCTGGAGCAGATTAGCAGTGACCACAACATGCAGCCGTGAAAAATCTACAATCTTTGCTTTTTTGACATCTAAAATGAGTGGTCAGAAATAAGAAAGTAAGGTGTTTAGAAAGCATATACCTAATGGTTGTTTCAGTGCTGAAGTCTATCTTTATTGTCAAATAAAAATATCCAAATAAGTTTGAGTACTACTCATGCTAAAAGCTTTTCTATGCTGTAGTTTCTCGCCTCATTTTAGCCATCAGTGACCTTGATACCAAAACTAACACTGAATTTGACTTTCTTTCCCACCAGCATGCAGCACTTATCGTCAGTGCATTTGTTTGTGCCAAAGAAGAAAAACAAAAGGGCTTGACGCTGAATTTGTATGAGAGGATGGTTGGTGAGATGCAGACAGGATGACTCTGCAGAGAACTTAAGGTAAACTATAAAGTCACAAGGATGCTGTGTTGTTTCATAGTGCTGCTGCTTCTATTTTCTGCACAAACTCTACAACACTAGAAGATTTTGTGCTGACAGGAGCGTATGTCAAGTTGGCTACAATAAAGACATTTTGTTGACTTAAATTTAAAATCTCGTCTGGAGCAGCTAACTCAAGCCTAAACTCATTCAGTGTGCACTCTGTTTCAGCTGCCAAAAATGCGTGTTATATTTGGTGAAGTGACACTTTTGGATTAACACTAAACACACTGACTAACCGGTTGAGTTTTTCTTGTTTCAGCTCCAGATCTGCCACAGCGATCAGCTGATCCAGTTTACACTTGGTCTCTATGATCTCTGCCTCTCTGGGTGAATAAGTCCCGCCCTCCTTTTTGCGCTGATGGATCCTGACATGTCAATCAAAGACATGTGTTAATAACAAGGTAAATACAGAATTAAAATGAATAAAAAAAGGAAACTGATTTATTGAACATTTAAACAGGCATTTGTATAGGGTATTTCTTGTGCATTAATACTAAATTCCAATCAATGCAGAGTTTTGGTAAGTGTATGAATGTTGGCAAAAGATTGAGTGCCTGCTGCCATCTTACTTGACAGAGCCACAGATAATGACGATAAGCAACACAGCCAAGAAGAAGGACAACACAACACCCAGAATGATTTGCTCCTCTCTGGTCAACAGCCCGTCCACTACAGAGAGAGGAAGAGGAGACAGAGGTGACCATTACACAAAAACAACATAAACAGAGCTATACAGGATTTATGTTTTTTATTTTTTTATTTAGAGAAATACAGAGATGAATATACATACCTGCAGTTCTGATATGCTCCGAGTACTCAGAGTCTGTGTACTGGCCATTGATGTTAGTGGCTCTGAACCTAAACCTGGTAAATACGGAACAGTCCAGTATCAGCATTAGATTATTATAAAACATGTTACACACAAAAATGTTGAAGTGGTTCTGTGTGTGCGTGCGTGCGTGCGTGCGTGCGTGTGGTGCACTCACACATAGACCGTTTTTGGCTTTAGAGGTCCATTGCAGAAATTATCAGTGTTGTTCTCCTTTACACAGTCATCGTTCTCTCCGATCACGTACGTAGCTGTATTTTTCCTCACCGAGGGCCGGCCACCTCTAGACACACTGCGACCACCTCTGACATGTGCGTCTGGGGGCAACGCCCCGTCTGCCGAAACACATGACGGGTTGGGGAACCCATTGTCCGTCAGGAAAGGTGCAGGACGATCAAAAAATGCATTGTTCCAGTTGGTCAGGTTCTGCATGTCCTTCACTGTGACAGGATGAGTAAGTCAGTTAGAGGGCGAAGGGATTGCAAGGGGACTGAGTCAAATTTCTGCTGACGTTAAGCCCTTTGGCTTTTGCATACATTTTGTCTTTTGTGAGCTTAGGACAGAGTGACATAGTGTAAAACAAGATTCTACTTGAAGCTTAAAGCACAAACAAGACTGATACCCAAGTGTATTCAACTAAAAGTGACGGCTGTCAATGTTTTTGAAGAGTCATACCCCCTGTCTCAGCCACGATGACCTGAATTTTTGAGATTGGTCCATTGTCGTCACTATAGAAACAAGCAGGCATGCGGATGGTGATACTCCTGTGGGTTACCATGGCAACCCCTCCTTGGCCCAGCACTGCTTGGGGTCTTTGGGTTGGCTTGGCTGGGGCTGGAATACACACACACACACACACACACACACACACACACACACACACACACACACACACACACACACACACAGGTTGTTGTAAAGAATACAGTGTCAATTGCAGTGTGTAAAGGTTTTGTTTTAGACTGTTCCATTTACATATAAATCATGATAAATAAGCCACTACTCAGTCCTCTACATCATCAATACACAATATTGCTGAGGTCCATTTGTTGTGTTAGAGCAGGCAATAATATTACAGTGGCAATTCTCTGTCTTGCGTCAATGCTGCACTGCTGCAAAAAGGAAGGGAGAAACAGTATAGAGCAGTGCACTCACAAACAGAGGAACCTGTACCTTTGATCCCTGTAGTTATCTGGACATGTGGGCTGGGCGGGCTCCTACCAGCCCCATTCTTTGCTGAAATCTACAAACCAACAAAAAGAAGAACGGAGGTGAGACAGCAGAAAGCACAGAATGAGTTAAAGAAAAGAAAACAACAATTTGAACAAGGCTAAACTGGGTATATTGACTGATTTATTTATTCCGGGAAATTTCACTGAGAGGAAGCCTCTCTTTTGCAGGAATGCCCTGATCCCATTCGCACAGTTAAACACATTCACACCTGGAAGCTGTGAGTGTGAGCTGTGTGTGTTCTTCACCTGTATGCTGTAGTTATGTCCTCCTTTTAGGCCCTCTATGACAGCAGTCAGCATGTCTTGGTCTCTTTGGGTAATATTAAGGCTGATGTTCTTGAACAGTTGTTCCTTTTCATAAACATATACAAAGTATGCAGTAATGTTTCCATTGGGCTCCTCTGGAGGGGTAAAAGTCACCTTCACACGGTTCACTTCCTCTGGAATAACTGATACAACCACATTCTTGGGAGGGTCTTTGGGCTCTGGGGATAGAATAGAAATGATACAAGAGAGAACTTATATAGATATGTGGTTATATTTACAAGTGGGCAGCAGCTAGATGCTCCCAAGATGTACATTTCCACATACCCTCCTCTAGCGTTTGAAATTCAATAGGCCCGATGGCTTTCCCCTGGCTGGCAGCGTGCTTCAATGGACCAATGAAGGCAGTGATAGTCACCAAGTAACGAGTGAAAGCAGTCAAGTTAGTTATGACAACAGTCGTCAACTCTCCTGGAGCTCGGACTGTTGATATGTTCAAACCAGGACCATCCACCTGATTCAACAGGATAGTTCATGGACAGATTAAATGCTTGTATGTGGATGAGCAGAGTAATTTCATATCATTTCATATTTTACCACACAATTATGTTACAAAAATATGACCAACATAACACCGTGTGGAGCTGTTTTGAGAACATCTTAGTAACATGTTCATATTTTTGTATCTGTAAAACTTAACCTCAATAAGGTCTGACCTGCACAAGATATGACGTCGGTCCAGAGAGAACAGCTGGAGCATCCCATGCAATGTGAAGGCCTTTGGAGGTGGGGGTCACTTTCAGGTCACGGGGAGGGTCATCAGGGTCTGAGGGAGGAGATAAGAGAAACACAGAATGCTTACGATGTGGTACTAAATTACAAATAAAAAGCCTTAAAAGAAGCCTGATAAATGCTGCTTTGTTATCATGCTACCCCAATTGATTGATTCTACCCTGCCATTGGCTGGAACCTCTTTGAATGTAAGCCTGGGCCATGTTTTCACTTTTCTTTATACGTAGTCTTGTGGCCTCTAAAATATTGTGCCTCTTTTTCCTCTCTTCAAATATCTGTCTACAGTTGTGGATGTGCTTGTACTGTTGATTAGTTGTGAAGTACTGTATTGCTGTAGACAGGGCTGGTGATTTGCAGCCTGCTTTATTTTAGTGTGTTTTTAACTGAAATCATAAATCATATAATTCCCTACTGATTTCCTATCAAACCCATTCATGTAATCTGTTTTTCCCTGTCATTCATTGCACATTCTATAATTCTATCTATGCATTATGCTACCAGTTTTGAATTGTAAGAATACTACTACTATTATTAAAAAGAATAATAACAGGGTTTAAAAGGAGAAAAAGCTGCATAGTGCTATGACAATGTGAACCTCTGAAAAACTCAAAACACCAGGTTATTATATGTTCATTATTATGATGCTATAACTGGCTATAATACTATTGCCTGTGAAGACCCAAAGATCTTCCATGATAACATAACAAAGATTTAAGTTTGTTTAGGTTTTGTAAAGGACAAGCCACAGCCCAAAGTTAATAATGAAACACAAGACTTTTACTAGAATACCTGGGGGAATCACAGATTTATTAGTCAAATATTAATCATGAGGTCCTGACTGCCTGGTCCGCCCGTGGCAACACAAAAATGTCATCTCATCACTGTGACCTTCTTACTTCCAGCCAGGGTCCGGGCGTAATTCCAGTGTGTATATTCTCCAACTCCAGCGTTGGTCACAGCAGCCACTTTGAAGCGGTAGTATCTGTACTTAGCCAGGGATTGGAGCGTGACACTGTGGTTCTCTTCAATGCCGTTCGAAGCATTCACTGACACTGTGACATTAGAGTCCACGCAGTCTGAGGTCAGTTCATCCTCTGGGGGCGGCTGTGCAGTAGTTAGTGGGTTTGGTTCACAAATAGTTGACAGCAGCTGTGCAACGACGTGGTACTCTTTAAGCAGGCCTGGAATGGACAGTGGTGGAGCCCACTGTAGTATCACATTGTTAGGTGTGACCTGAGAGATGGTAAGGAAGCGAGGGGCAGCTGGGGCTGTTAAGGGAAACAACAAGGATATAATTAAGTATTAATTCTTTATTACTGTATATTATTAGCAATTACAAGCCAAAATGTGACACAATACAATAAGACTGACTACCTGATTCAGAAAGAGTGGAAGCAGTACAATTCAGGCTGTCTCCGGATCCTGCAGAGTTGACTGCGGCCACAGTGAGTGTGTACTCTTGGTCTGGAGCTAGCCCAGTCACTGTGTACTCTGTGGTGTGAGCCTGGTGTGTGTAGGACTGCGATTCTACCTTCACTAGAATCTCATAAAAAATGATCTGTCCATTGGGGTTGGCTGGCAGTTCCCAAACCAGCTGAATTGAATCCCAGCTCACTCCTGAGCAAGACAGGTTATCAACAGCATCAGCCACTGCAGACAGAGAGGTGAGACAATGGCATTGTTATACTAGCACTAGCTTTATTCTTCACTGTCCACAGTAAGAGGAAATAACCCAATTCAATTTCAGTATTAGCCTTTGGTTATTTCATCGCACATGCTGAAAAAAAGTCTTTGCACAGGACTACATTTCTGGAAACTACAAATGTGCAGTCTGCAGATAAACTCTACAGATTTGTTATTAGAAATCTTGGTGCATCATTTATGTGAAAGCAAAAATCTGCTTTCCCATAAAGTTCTATTTATTTTAATAACAACCGTAACCACTTTTTTATCTATTTATTATTGATCCAATGCCTAGACAAACTAAATCTTATTGGAGTATAAATACTGACAATGTTTTATAGAGTACTTATAATTTACAGATAGGATATTCCAAATTAACTGAACACATTGAAAAAATCTATGTAAAACAACAAACTGTGAGCAGTATACTAAATCAGTGTTACATTCCTTGTGTGTAGAGAGTTTGTACTTTACCTGACTCATTAGTCGTGAAGGTCACAGGGCTGCTGAACTGATTCCCATGGCCCACTCTGGTGTAACTGTAAACACTAATCTCATAGGAGCTATGAGGTCTGAAGCCCGATAGATACTCTGTGGTTGATGAACCAGAGGAATTCTACACACACACACACACACACACACACACACACACACACACACACACACACACACACACACACACACACATAAAAAAGGACACATTCACAGATTAAATCATCCATTCATATTTACTAGAGTAGATAATATTTTATTGTATCTCCACACATATGTCTGGAAGTATAATGTTACTGCTGAATGATATCTGGAGTGTGAAATTAGAGCAACCGGAAGTGTGACAATGTGTACTTTCACCGAGTGGATCTCTGGAGTGTGTAAGTGTAAGTGTTGTTGTTATAGTGAGGTAGCTTTTGGTGTGTGAAATTAACGGTACCTTGTGTGTGACGGTGTGTGTGATGAGGTCTCGGATCCTGAAGCCGTACTGTATCACCACTCCATTGGGCTCCAGAGGAGGCTCCCAGCTCAGAAGCACAGAGACTGCGGTGTGGTTATATATAGTTAGGTTACGGGGAGGGGACATGGGGCCTGAAATATAAAGTAAGACAGAGAAGAAAATAGAAACAGACAGTAGATAAACGTGCATAGTTTCATGAATAAATATTTAATTAAGATTTTAGAGAAATTTTAAAACTGCTTTCAAAATAACCTCCTTCATCAGTGTGCAGCTGCAGCAACAGATAAGGCCCTGAGCCTTTACGCGTTGCAGCCGTAACAGTGAGGTTGTAAGCTGTGTATGGAAGTAGGTTGGTGAGGGTGAAGGAGGTGTTTGGGGTGTGAGATGTGCTAGAGCCCCCTGGGCCAAACACAGTCAGGGTATACTCTGTTATCTCGCCGTTGGCCTCCAGAGGGCGCTGCCAGACTATTGCGATAGAAGAGGACGACAGATTCCGGGTGGACAACAGCAATGGAGCAGAACTAGGAACTAAGGAGAAACAGTAACACAATAAATATATTAACCATACTTCATAAGTGAATGTTTGTGAAGATAAACTCACTATCATCATCCGTTCTCAGATACATTGTGCTGGTATGGTTGTAGGCTGCGCCAGCACCAGTTGCCGGAGTAACAGTCAACACATAAGGGAAATACTTCTTGAGTCTAGTGAATAAGAAGACAGTGTCAGTTGTGTTACGACTGATGGTCTTGTTGACAGCTGGAGCCCCTTGGTTGGATATGTCTTGGGGGGTGCCGGCCTCCTGTAAGGTGAGCAGGTAGGTGGGACGGCCGTTTGGCTCCATTGGAGGGTCCCAGCTGACAATGATGGCTGTGGAACTGAAGATCTGAGCCGTCAGGTTTTGGACCGAGTCACTTGGCACTGAAGAAGGAAACAAGAAGAATAGTGTTACTATTTTTGACTACCAGTAACAACACTGGTTGAAAACTGTGAGCATTTTGATGTACAGTACTATGAGGCAGTAAATTAGGACATCAATCAACTAAACACACTCCGACACTTGAGGGAAAATGAACAGCACACCAGTCATCATCATCATTATCATTATCATCATCTGTCACAAGCACCGTCATAATCATTGGCAGCATTGTTGCAATTAACAAAATCAACAACAGCACATCAAATAGAACAATACCACATAACATTACTTTAACAATGCAAAAACACAGCAAAATAAAACAGCACAGTTACCAGACACAACAACAGTATCCTACAATAATAGCCAATCCAGAGACATACAGAGGCATTTATGAGAGAACCTAGCACACTGGAAACCTTGAGAAAGAAAGGGGTTGAGGAGTAAATACTCATCCTGTTCATCGTCTCTGTCCCTCCGAAAGAAAAGCATGGTACACAGAGAAGAAAAAAAGGGAGATGAAGGGGAAAGGGGAGATAACACTTGAGAGATCCATAAGATGAATGAGTGGATGTGAGGGGCCAGGTGTGTGTGGGGGTCTGAGCCCAGCAGGGGGCTTGGCTGTGCGGGAGAGACAAGGTGCCCAGGAGATCCGGTGCTTGGCTGAGAGTGGAGTGGCTAGAGCACAGGCAGAGATACAGAGTCAGTATGAGCACTAATCATTCAGAGACAGAGAATTCTATGTTAACAAGAAAAGAAAACAAAAAACATACAAATATGAACTGTATGTGACAAAGTCTGTGGCAGCTGTCTGCACCATTTTTCCCAAAATAACATAAAAACAAAGAGATCAGCTTAATTTACACTTCACTTTTTACATTGATGCTATAAAAAAGACTAAGTACAGCTAAATATTATATCTAAATGTTGGTTTCCGTGGCTAAAATGCAATTGCGGCATGCAATTGTAGCATTAGCACAAAACATGTCATATTGAAATGGTTCTGCCCTCTCTTTCTCTTTTACTCTCGTAAACTCTCTTTTACTCTTTTTGTCGTACTTAGCAAAATGAAACACAAACTGGCTGTTGTCAAGGCACAGTGTCACAGGCAGACAAAAATAGAGCCAGTTTGTCAGACAGACTGTTATCCCCTTTTATTAACAGGCTGAAACTCACATCTTCAATCACAGAGTTTTTATGTAATTTTTTGAGCTGAAGAGTTTTGAAAAAAGTGTGCAGACTCACCCTCCAGTAAGACTTTGAATCATTGTATGCAATAATCATCTGCCATTATGTGTAATATTTCATGTTCAGGACTAGTGTTTTTAACGTGTATATATATATATAGTGTGTATGTATAAGTGTATGTGGGATTGTGTTAGTCTGACTGACCATCCTCCGGTAAGAACAGGGTTAGTGGCTCGCTCTGAACCCCTCCGTCCCCCTGCACTGTGCTGGAGGTCATCCACAGGGTGTAGTTTGTGCCCCCAATCAGCCGAGTCAGAGTGTAGGAGAGGGCTGAATGAGGAGAGGCAGGGGAACGTAAGTCTGAAATAGGAACCCTCTGTAGAGAAAAAAAAGAGCATTGTATTTTCTTTCACGCACTGAAACAGGCATTTAAATAAGATCAAAAGTTTTGAATATATACAGATGGGTGACAAATGAAAGGAAAGCCCAACATTAAGTGTCTTGGTCAGTTGTTGGTCCACCACAAGTCATCAGGAAACATCTGCATTTATTATGTTTCTCCATTCATTTATTTAGATTTTCCCTTTTTTTTGGCCCCTTGAGTGAGCTACATATTTACACATCCAGCACATATATAAATAGCTTTGGAGTCATGTTTGTGTCTTGACAAATGTAAGTCCAACATTGTCTCTCTTTAAGCTCAGTTTTGTTCTACACTAAGTCCTTTGGTCTACTAACTCCTAAGAGAAATACCTGTATCTTCAGCTGCTAACAGCTTCACAGTGATCACCAGCTAGTCACTTTTTTGCTGTTTGGTGCTGTGCAGGTAGCATACACTGAGTCCAGCTGAAAACAGCTGCTTGTTGCTGGATGGTTAATGAGATCACTGCGAAGGAACCTACAGCATAAACAGTAAGTATCTCACCTGCTCAGCCACAGTGTTGTTATCCGAGTAGTAAATGGTATAGTGTACAATGATTCCATTAGGCTCAGCAGGTGGGTGCCACAGCAAGGTCACGGAGGAAGTGGTCACATTTGCAAAAGTGACATTCCGTGGGGGGTCAAATGGTTCTGAGACCCAGGGAGCATAGACATAAAAGACACACAGACAAATATTTAGAAGACGTCTTACAAATGCATAGTAAAAATATATTTTGTAGGAGAGGATGATTAAATTAACTGTCTAAAAATTCATTAACAATCATCCAGCACCTGCATTGATGGTGTTAAAGCTGATGTAGATCAGCACTCCTCCATCTCCCAGTCTGTTCCAGCTGGAGACAGAAGCGTTGTAGCGACTCTCTGAGTCTACATTAATAACCACTGATGTCCCTGTCACATTCTGCCACAGCTCAGTTGTTTCATTCCTAACAAAGAAAGCCAGGCAACCATTTATGTTGCAATGTGTTGTTTTCTCTTTAAACCTTTTTCAACAGAGAGTCAAACAGACAGAGAGAAGTAGATCAAGAAACTCACCAAACTTTGACAATGTAGTAGAGTATGTCTGAATTTGCTTCAAGTGGTGGTTTCCATGACAACTCTACCTCATAGTCTGACAATTTCTTGGCATGGAGGAACTGAGGAGGTGTGTCTGGAGCTGAGATGCAGGGGAAAGACTTTCCAATAACATAACACAAACAGGAGTATGGCTTATCATCAATACAGAAACTGATGAGTGGTAAAATTATATTTGCACTGGGCAAATAAGAACCTTTGACAACCCATCAGGAACGTGCCAGCCAGAGAGAAACAGAATATTGCCCTGAAATTAAAAAATGAGTTAGTTGTGATGACTCTGTTGTTGTGACGTTTGTGCTCCTCAGTCCTGATCGGAGACACAAGTGTCACGTGGCATCAGATACCTGTGATGTAACATCATTAGCATGAACTGAAACAGAGAGATGTAACTGAGGAGGAAAAGACGAGAGGAAAGTCAGATTTAATCAGATGCCCGTCGAACTCAGCCATGATGTATTCGTGCAATGTCCTGGAACTGAAAACAACCCCTCCTCCTCTCTCCCACCCCTCTCACCATCCTCCAGTGTGGTGATGTTGAGTGGCTCGCTGCTGTAGTTTCCCGGCCCGACGCGCGTGTGTGCTTGCACCATGATGCGGTAGCGTGCATACTTCCTCAGATGCGTGATGTGGATGTTGTTGGTTGGGGAGGTAAGGTTCAGGTAATGACTGGAATTCCACAGCTCCAGGCTGTAGTGGGTGATGACTCCATTAGGCAGCAGAGGAGGCTGCCAGTTCACGTTCACCTCGCTGGGACTGACCGATTCATAAGTAACGCCATACGGAGGACTGCCTGGGACTGAAGACACAGCACAAGAAGATGCACCTTTAGTAAAATCTGAACAGTTAATATTGTTACTAAAGGTTTTTATATGCGTGTATTCGCGTGGGTGGATGCATCCATCAACACACCGTCCTCTCCAGACAGCAGGTATAAAGCATCTGACATTTGGTTGCCATGACCATAACGCGTGTATGCCCTCACAGACACGGTGTAGTAGGAGAATGGCTTCAGGTTCATCAGAGTGATTGTGTTAGAGGAAGTGTTCATCAACGCAGAAAAGGACTCGTTCTCATATAGGACCTCATAGTGTTGGATCATCCCATTGGCCTGTTCTGGTGCAGACCAGGCCAATGTGGTGGTGGAGGGATTGGTGTCAACCACAGTAAGGTTCACAGGGGGGGAGTCGGGTTCTGTGGAAGAAAGTCCCAGAGTGTTCTTTCATTGGGTAAAATGTGACTAAATTGATAGGTCAACACAACCAAATCAAACAATCAAATACTATAGCTGATCAAGCATCACATTAAATTTTGGTCATGCAATAATTACATTGTAAATTTGATCAATAAACTAAAATGTTAAATATGACATTGGCATTCATTTACTGACATTTACAAAGGGAAACAGCTGCATAAACACAACACTAGATGCTTTGTCATCTTTTGTTTTCTGACATGTACAGTTTTAATTAAATTATTTTCAATGACAGATTCAATTTTTATCATCTAATTTGTTCTACCACTCCTATTCAAACAAATGTTTGACCACTTGTATTTGATTGTGTTCAGTACATACCGTCCTCTAAGGTGACAACAAATATGTCATCTTCCTCAGACAGAGAGCTCTCTCCCACAGCTGTAGATGCAGCTACACGTAGTTTATAACCAGTGTACTTGTCCAAATCTATACATTAGAACAGAGATATTTAGCAACAGATCTGTATTATTATGGTTATAATGACTGCATAGAGCTGTTCAGAAAAGGCAATGATTCTACCTGTTATCAATATGCTGGTAGCGTTAGTAACCCACTTCAGGGCTTGATTACTGTGCAGTTTGAGGCCATAGACAGTGTAATGTGTGATCCGCCCATTGGGGTTGAGTGGTGGGATCCAGCTCACTAGTATGGAGGTGGAGCTGATATTTTGATAGGACACTTCGAGTACTGAGCTAGGGACTAAACAACACATACAGTACAAGACATTATTTGGAATTAAGATTTTTTATTTACTTCCATGACACTTGCACTTTTTAGGGTTGAATAAACTCATTGTAGGTCACTTTGGATAAAAGCGTGAGGTAAATGAATGTAATGTATTGTAACATGGTGAGCACCTACCCTGCTCCCTGGTCTTCTCAGTGATATTTGTTGCAGGACCCTCTCCCACTGTCGTGGAAGCAGTGACCCTGAATGTGTACTCAGTGAAGGGATTCAGATCTGACACCAGGTAGGACAACTCCTCAGACAAAACGTCCATCACCTCCTCTCTCACTGTAACACCTGCGGTATGCATGCAGACACAGATGGATACACAAGACCACACACACGCACACACAGGATTGATAAGCAATTAATAAAATTTCTTGTATTAAGGGCTGCAGGAAGTTAAGTGAAGCAGTGTTTATGGTTAGTGCTCTCCCACCTGTAGTACCAGTTATTGCTGCACTGCGTGTTAAAAAGTGTCCTGTAACTGATGCATCATGTGTAGACAGGCGAAGCTGGCCTGGGGTCAGGGCCAAGGGGGAGGAATCTGAGGTGATATCACCAGCATGTGATTGCCTTGTCAGCCAGGGTGGAAGTGTAGCATATGGTACAGAGGTAAGAGACAATGCAGAGGTCCCAGAGACCGCAGAATCAGAAGATTTACTACTTGTGCTGTATGAAACAGAAACGTAGCTGGTGCTGAACTTCTCAGTGACCATGGAGTGAGCAGTCGATTGAGAATTGGTGTTAGTGATGGGGTCAGTGCTTCTTTGTCCAGAGTATGTGAGGCTGGAAGCAGTCGCACCAGTGGGCAGCGTGCGATCAGAATCAGAAATAGTGGCCGTGAAAGTCGGTGGTGAAGTAATCAGACTGAGCTCAGCAGTTCTCTTACGCCGTTGTGGATTTTTATGGACATCAGGGGGAAGTGTCTTAACTTTATGCAAACCAGTTGTATTCTAAAGGAAGAAAAAGTACATTTTATAGTCTGACTGTAGTTTTTGATTTCTGGTGATTACAGTGGACATGGCTTACAGGTTGCATATGAGTATGTTTTTTAATAATAATAATAATTCCCATTGATTATAGAAATTTGTCAATTTACAGAGAAACATGTAGACTGTAAATCAATTGCAATATTATGTAAAGCTTATAAACTTTATATAAACTGTTGATCAACAAAATGCTATCGAAAAATATGTTAATTTATTATGTTAGTGGTGTTTTTCAAGTTTGAATATGAAATGAATATATCATATAATCACGGCCATTCTAATGGCTTGTACAGGTGTACAGATGATCCTGAAAACCTTGTTTTTTTACTATAAAAACACTTAACATGTAGAATATGTATATGAAAAGATTAGCAGTTACATTTCATCTAACTTCTTAGTTTTACTGAACAGGCTCTGGTTTTAACACTGAATCTATTGTGGTAATACATAGCTGTCACATCTGGCCTACCATTTCTGCAGTAAGGGTGATGTCTTGCAGCAGAATTTCAGCAACCAGAACCTGCAGTTTGTACTGGGTGATTGGACCGTTGGGCTGGGCAGGCATTCTCCAACTCACACGGATTGAAACTGAATCCTCTGCTTCTGCCATCAAGTCCTGTACTGCACTAGGTGCTACTCACGCAAACAAAAAATAGAGCCAGAGAGAATCAAACACAGACAGAAGTACATAAAACACACTTCTACCATGTGAATATTTATTGGATTTTTTTCTATTATCCTGACTTTTTTGTAGCTGTGTTGTGTTTTTATGTCCACCTTCTCCTACCAAAAATAATATAAAAACTAAATATAAATTGTTAAGATTGTTTTTATTATCTAAGTGAATTCATGGAGATTCATCTAAATGCAATATGTTAGTCCATTAGTTTATGAGTGGTCTCACCTTCGGCAGGTGTTATTATGACATCCTGAGCTGCTGGACCCACTTCTCCAGCAGCTTTGGCTCGGACGGCCACCGTGTACCTTGTGTAGGGGGTCAAACCACTCAGAGAAAACCGTGTATCTCCTGTGCTGTTCTCATACAAATATCCTGGGATGAAGACAAAATTGAAAATTGTATGAATTTCTATCAATTTAGATATTGAATCTGTCTATCCATTCATGCAAGTGTGTTCAACAGTTGTTATTTATTGACCTGTAGGTCCATAAAGGTAGATAACATAGGTGAATTTTCCTGTGATAATACTGGGAGAGCTCCAGGACACGGACACTGATCTAGACGTCATATTCAATATGAAGACGTTCTGTGGCGGGTCTTCTGGGGCTGCCATACACAAACAAACAGAAATAATCATTTTCATTTTGATGCAGTAAATATTTTATAGGCTAATAACAGTCTGATTCACAAATTAAACAAAAGCTACGGCCTGGTGTGCTTCCCCCCTCACACACACACCTGATTCTGGCATGCGGACCATAGTGGAGGCTATCTGACCCTCTCCATCCGAAGTGAAGGCAGACACTTCGAATAGATATGCAGTGTAAGGTCGTAGCTGATCAACTCCTACTGATATGGGCACACTCCAGGAGGCTGCAGGGGGCACGGCAGAGAGGGTGATGGGTGAAGACGATGCTGTTATACCCAAAGGACTGAGAGTCGCACGGGACAGGATATCAGCTGCATCCTATACATATACAATCATATAGGACATACACAGATTTTTATTTTTAGCCTTATGTTGTTTACATGGTCCTATACACAATCCTGACAGAATCATTTCACAATAACAGTTCAGTCAAAAAGACAGAGGGTGACAGCGTAATGCAGTACATTGCAGTGAGGCAACGCGCCGGTCATAATGTCCTCTGCATTGACCTCCAGCATGCGGACCGTCTGCCCAGTCCGGGCATGTTTAGCCTTAACTGCGAATTTTGTGATGAGACCATTGATGCGGTGCGGCAGGAACCAGGTAACCATGACGAAGGTGTGGTTCTGGGCAAACGCTGTCAAGTTGGTCACTAGGCCAGGGGCTGCAGGAAAATGCACACAGAAATGAGTGTACACATACACATACAATACATACAATACTGTATATACACATTTACTGTTTTAGATTTTGAGATGTGTGTGTTTGTGTTTGTGAGTGTGTGTGTGTGTGTGTGTGGTGTGTGTGTGTGTGTGTGTGGTGTGTGTGTGTGTGCGTGCATGCGTGCATGCATGCGTGTGCGTGCGTGTGTGTGTGTATGTGTGCATGAACACCCACGGGACTCAGAGGTCTTTATGTATAAAGATTTGCTGAAGGCTCCTATTCCAGCTGGAGATATAGCTGCTACCTAAAGGGACAGAGAGAGAGAGAGAGAGAGAGAGAGAGAGAGAGAGAGAGAGAGAGAGAGAGAGAGAGTTAGTTACTTATAATGATTCATTCACATTCCTGTCAATAGGGCAGTCATCAGATCCCGATTAGGTGCTAATCTCGGGCAGTGACCACAACGGTAACAAAACTCTGTTAGAGGTGATTCAGTGATCCCAGTAACAACAATGATACACCATTATACACCAGGTTAACATGTTATCAGTATGTAAACAGACCATAGCCTCTGGATTGCTGCATACATTTTTGATATTCTCAATTATTAAAACAGAATAAATTAAAATGAATAAAAAATAAATGAATAATTATAGCTACTCCGCAGCAATGGTCAGGGTCGAGCATTTTAAACTCACAGGGAAGGTGTCCAAAGCACAATGGCTGATTTTGTATAAAACATGGCATTGTGACCATTGAGCTTTCAACTCGCAATCTTCCGGTCCAAAGGCAAACGCTGATCTCAGTGAGCTATTGTCCAGGTGATGACTCCTCTAGCTATTTGGGCTATATTTTATTGAGTCAGCCTGGGTTGACTCAATAACATGACTTTCCTTAACTGAAACTGGGCTGGATAAATCAATAAATTTGAATGGTAAATTTGTGGAGGACAGTCGGAAGATGAAGTTGCCTGAATTTGGTGTCAATTGAAACAAACGTGTGGGAGGAGATAGGTTTAAGATGCTTTGCAGTTTTTGCAAAAAGTAAAATCATGGACTTTAAAATTGCTACAAGGTAACATCAGAGCATAATTTCTGCTCTATTGGGGCTACAGTCTGGCATAAGTTGCTATGTTGTGGCATGTACGGCTGATTTGTTATGAATTTTTAAAGTTTAGAATTTTAAATGGCTATTGTATTGCTACCATCAGGACAATTAGTACAAACTGATTAAGTTTAGCATAGGACTGGACTTATGTGCAAAGTTTACGTGCATGGGAACATGGATTTCTTAGGAAGAAGAAAAATAAAAATACAGGCAAATACAATAGTGTCCATGCAGCTTTGCTGCTCTGACCCTAATGACATGACAATGAAATGCCAATTTAAGTTTGATTATCAGGCTAATAGAGAATTCATCTAAAATGGACAATAATGAATGCCACCTCCAAAACTTCATCTTGAAACATCTATCTTCAGCTTTCATTTTCTATACATTTATACAAGTGTCAAGTTATTTATTGTCAGGTGCACAACAATTCCAGGCACTGAAAATATTGGGTCTCAGACTCCCTCCAACAATGCTAATTAAATTTGTATGTAAAAAAACAACAACAACTAAATGAGAATCTAAGACATAAGACATAAAATAGTGCAAATTAAAATATAGGGACAGATAACACAATGTGGAATGAGGTAATATAAATATGTGGAAGACATTAATTGCAAATGAGTAAGCAGAATGTAAACATGAATGTATAGTAAAGTAAAAAAAGTAAATAAATAAAAAAGTAAATGTACAGGCATAATAAGAAGTAATAACTACTGTATAAATATATACATATATTTATAAATACAGAAATTAAAAAGTTGTAACACAGAACATACAATTAAATAAAGATAATGTCACAGATTTAGGGTAAAGCTCAGAGGTCAAGAGTTCAAAAGTCTTATTGGACTTACTGAAGCGCAATGAAAAACACTGCATATTTAACAAAAATGTCAACTGATCAAGGAAGCAGAAAAATTTCAGTGTTTTTAGATTGGTCATTAGATTAGACAGGGAATTTGCTTCTTTTTTTTAATTGACATTAAACATGTTTCTTAATGCAAATACTTGTAGAAAACCAACCAAGAGTGGAGCATTCACATAGAGCAAGCCCAACACCTGCATAGTACAGTCTAATGCAAAATAACATCATTTAAAACTACAGTCTAAAAAGTTCAATGCCTCTGTGAATCAGACATTTTAAAGTGCACCATTGGAGGACCACTGTAGGCAAGGCAAGGCAAGGCAGCTTTATTTGTATAGCACATTCCAGCAACAGGGCAATTCAAAGTGCTTTACACAAAATCAGTTAAAAAAAACAGTTAAAAGAAAATAAAACCGATAAAACACTGTAATTAATAAGATTGTTCATGATATTGTCTCTATTACCTGAAATTTGTTTTTGTTTTTTGTCTACAATTACACTGTAAAAGCTGTAAATACTTAAATACAAAACAAAAAGATGCATTAAGATAGTAATTTGTTGCGTCTTACAGTGTTTATAATTTTTACCGCTCAGGTAATATTAACATGAATATAACTTTCCTAGCCTGTCAGCTCAGCTTTGTGCATGGCTTATTGGGCCAACACACTGAAATGTAGTAATAAGATACATGCACACACACACACACACACACACACACACACACACACACACACACACACACATGCAGTATGTGCAGGTACAATCACAATGTGTGTCAGTCTCTCAGAATCCCTTTGTATGAAGGTCACTGTAGGTTAATGAATTCTGAAAACTAATAAGCATGATCACATTCAAGCTTAGTGACAACAGACAGTGGAAATAGCCATGGTGGACCAATAGATCTGTTTACCGGATTAATAATGCAGTCAGGATCAATTACCAGTATTCAGCCAGATCAAGACAATAGTCTGTTCCAATGGGATCTATCCACAAGATTATACGGGAGGACAGTTTATAGGAACATGCTTGTTATGAGATTGTTATGAGACTGTTGTTGCTTGGGTGTGGGTCTACTAAATATACATATTTAGTTACATATATAAGAGTAATATCCATGGGATTTGGTCCTGTATGTTTAGGAACACTTTAATACTTATTTTATGATGATGATTTGTTTTCACTTGTTTTATGTCTTGTTGTGTGTTATGTGTTGTTTATGTGATATGAGTTAACCAAAGTAGATTCCTATCAGCTACACTTATTTATTGGTTTCCTACCTGAATGTGGTATGTAGAACCTGAGGTGAATTCAGTGAGCAGGGTCTCTGGTACGTCCAAGTACTTGGTCACCTGTGTAAAGGTGGGGTCGGGGTAGGGACACACCTCCTTGTACCTACAAGGAGAACTCAGTTTTTAAGATCATCATCTTTTAACAAACATTATACATTTTTGAACAGTACGATGCTGGAGGAAGGACTCTGAGCAACAGTAAGAGTTTTACATTAGATTCAGATGCAAAACCACCATTAAAATGTAAAAGAAGTTAAGAACAATTACTTAAGTATTGTATTTAGGCACAGTTTTAAGGTACTATACCATTACCATTTTATGCTACTTCTACTCCATTATACTTTAGGTGGAAATATTGTACTTTTTGCATATTTGCTGATTTTTTCATGATAAAGCACATAATTATTAGTGTACACAATAGGCTGTAAGATTTATGTTATAAAAATTAAACTGCCCAACACTTAAAAGGTAAGGAAAACCTCCGCCTAGACCTACTACAACAAAATGCTGCTCACACATTAATGTATCAGTGTTAACAAGGCAAGGCAAGGCAAGACAAGGCAAGACAAGACAAGACATAATGAAAGGGGCCATTTGGCATTGCAATTATTTTTGTTACTTTAAATTAATTTAGCTGATAATACTGCTGTACATTTACTTAAGTAAGACTTTGAATGTAGGACTTTAACTTGCCATGGAGTATTTTTAAATGTAGTATTACTCAAGTAAATTCCTAAATGTACATAGAAACCAAGAGCATTTACACTAAATTTATATTTCACAAATGATACAGTATGATATTTAGTATTTTTAAATTGATATGGATCTTTGTGGTACTTCCTCTTTTTCTTAAATTTGATTTGTATATTTTGTAATTCTATCTATTCGTGATCTTATGATAATTCAGCACCTCATTGCCATTTGCAACTGCCATTTTGTGTTGTCATAGAAGACAACAAAGCTCTCCTAGTTTGTGAATTTGAGACTCACAACCTGTGTGGATCCACGCCAATAGACCAAAGTAAATCTTGAATCACATTTTTCCAAGAAGACAAAAAATTACCTTATGACGTATCCGTCAATATTGCTGGCATAATGTGGCATGGTCCAGGAGAGAAGAATACCATTAGAGCCCACAGCCTCTCCTTCTAGGCTTAAAGGTGGACCAGGAACTGGAGGACAAGAATGGACGTGTGTGTGAAAGAGAGAAAGAAGAGTGTCTTTTCACATCCTATATTCACTCCATCTACTGTGTTTAATACCATCAATGCGGCAAACATCCAAATCAGATATTTTTGTAATAACACCTGTATATGAGAACTCAACAGGACACAGTAAAGATCCAGAAGAATAGTGTTGTTGTCTGTGGGGGACTGATCCTCTGAGTGTGTGTGTGTGTGTGTGTGTGTGACATAGATAGAGAGAGAGAGAGAGAGAGAGAGAGAGAGAGAGAGAGAGAGAGAGAGAGAGAGAGAGAGAGAGAGAGAGAGAGAGTGTTAGGCCAAACTGATGAATGAGGCCTCACACAGCAGTGGCATTTCACTGACATTCACTACAGACCCATTCATCCCGGGGTTCAAAAGCCTGGGCTTAAGTTACCTATGAGGAATTAAACAGGGAAGAGAGTATAGCCCTCCACACACAAACAGACACACAGACACACAGACAGTCACACAGTTACTGTACTAATTCCTTTCCCTCAGTGTGCGTGGGTGTGTGTGTGTGTGTGTGTGTGTGTGGGTGTGTGTGTGTGTTTGTGTGCGTGCATGAGTGTGTGCGTGCGTGCGTGCATGCGTGTGTGTGTGTGTGTGTGTGTGTGTGTGTGTGTGTGTGTGTGTGTGCAATACAGAGACTGAATTGAACACCAGAGGGCAGACGAGAGCCTTATGGCACTTTAACACCCAAAAACCAAACCAATCAAAACAAACAGTGTTTGCATGTGCACGTCTCACCACTCTCATTAGTAGTGATCATGCGGCTGACTCCAGGGCTGATGTTGGAGGAGGAGGCTGCTGTGACCGTTACACTGTATTGTGTCCTTGGACTGACATTCACCACATTGGCCTGTGAAAACAGAAAAACACATAATGAGTAATATACTATAGATCAGTGGTTCCCTAGTCTATATACTTAGTGTTCCATTTCCAGGACTGCCCCGGTGCTGCAGGAAATTCAGCCGCGTGCATGTATTTTCCGTTTACTTCCGCTTTCTTTGTGTTGGAATTTTAAATCAGTGGATTTATGAGGACTATTGTAGATCTCTGCATGGTAAATGTAGACCGATAGCTAGACTATATGTCCAATCAGAGTTTTCTCTCGCACTTTTGCAACAGCTCTGTTCGAAGTTTAGCACCGCCCATGACGATTTTGATTGGTTTAAAGAAATGCCATTAAACCAGAACACATTTTCCTCCCTTCCCCAAATGTGGAGTAGCCAGACCTTCCTTTAGCACGCTTTGGAGGAGGGTCTGGCAAAGCAAAAAAATATAAGAGAATGGGAAAACTGAAGAAAAAAAATCACAATTTCCTAAAGGTGATATCTTCTCTACTTGTTTTGGCATTGTCATTTGTTATTGCAGGTTTCACAGCATTCATCTTTAAATCTTCCCAAATAGAAGCAAGAATAAATCTAAATTAATTTGTAAAAATATGCATTAACCCTAAGGGCACTCATCCTTCTGGAAATGCATTTTACTATGTAGCCTATGAAAGACTCACCACAAATCTATTTGAAGAGAAACCTTACATCCTCAGCCATCTGTATCAATATGAAGGTGGGTGGTTGTGAATGGATGACAGCTTGTTTCTGCTCACGGTTGCACTTGTTTGTATCTTTGTTAGTTTATGTCTGCGTGACAGTAGAACAGTGTTGCCCGTGCTGCAATCTTCTGCTTTAGTGTGTTGCAACCAATATTTTCACCCATGACATTAGTATGTTTCTATGGCAATGAGTAATACTAACACCTTATGTTACCTTCCAGAAATATGACCAAGCATTTTAACAGTCTAACAGTCTGTAAGCGTGAAATGTTCTGTATAACTGAGTGTAAAAAACATCTATGTGCACAGCAATCCCGAATATTGAGTGTTGAATTCTTACCTGTGAGCGTACCTGTCCCAAGCAGAGTATGAGCGAGAAGAAGGCCATACTGTGTAGCAGAGTTAGCTATAGTATTATACACAGCAGGTTAAAGGCCTCTCCAGTAGAGCTGCATCCAGTGTTAGTTCACAATCTTTAGCAGTAGTCTACAGGTAATCCACTGAGCTGAACAGGAATAACTCCAGGTCTAGAGGTCTGTTAGTATCATGAGTAAAGTTCACTTGGTTAGTTGTCCAGGTATTGGATATTAACGGCACTTGGTCTTGAGGTAATCCAAAAATCTTTTAGCTAACCAGGAAGAGGAGTGGGTCCTCTCATTAGCACGAGGCTAACGTTCTCCCTCTGGTCTGTTTCTCGAGGGAGAGCTGCTTAAGCAAATGAATGATTCAGGGTTGAGCTCATGAGGCCAACTTAATAAATAATGAGATAAATTACTCAACTCTGTGCTCTGTGTGCTCTGTGTTTGTGGTGTGTAAGGTTACATTTTGGGGGGTATCTGACACCTGGCAGTCGGGAAGAGACGGTATGGGGCAGGACTTGAATGTTGAATGGGAGGAGAGATAATGCACGCATGTGTGTATGTGTGTGTGTAGTTTGTACATTCAGTATCATAACTCATCTGCAAGTCTATAGCTCTACAATGCCAGGCCTCTTCCCTTTTTACTGCTCTTCATAAAACTGCATTGATTGTATTAAGGTGAACTGTACTGTCCTGTTGTCCAAGAGTAGGAGAAATGTAAATTCAGAAATGCCCTTGTTACTGCATCTAAGCAGTGTGTGTTTCATTGAGTATGTGTGTGTACCTGAATGTATCCGTCACGTGCAGGCTGCACTGTGACTTTTCCATGGTTTGGTAGCAGGTTGACTTGGTAATGATCCACACACCCCGCCGCCTGCTCCCAACGTAGCGAGAATGCACGGGCAGACACATTCACGACACGCACTCTGTGCACACGGTCTGGCACTCAAAAAGCACAGGAAGGGGAGATATGGAGTCAGAAAGGTGGAGAAAGTTCAGTAATTTAACGAAAAGGCGTTTAGGGCAGGTGATAATAAGGGAGTGTTGACCGGTGAAGCCCTTTAATTATGGTCTACCTGTAGTCACAGTCAGAAAGGCAGCGCTCCCTGCTGTCACTCCTCTGACTCTCTCAGCGGTCACGTTGTAGCTGCAGCCATCCACCAGCCCTGTAACCACGGCAACTCGCTTCTCCTTGGCTACGGTGAGTGTGTTTGTGATTGAGGTGTTGGCCACAGTGACTTTGTGAAAGTCAAACTCTCCAAACGCACTGTCCCAGCTCACAGAGACAGAAGAAGAGTTCATGTTGTCTAAATGAAGGGCGCATATGCCTGCTGGGCCTGGAAAACAGTTTTTGCATTTTCCACCTTTAGTGTGCATCCCTTAGGCCACAATTCAATTATTTATTTGTGTGTGTTACGAGTACAAAAGGCTCTAACTGCTTTTTCTATCCTGACAGTCCAGTGCTTTCTGAAACACTGTACAGAATTTAAACCTGTGTGTTTGTGTGTGTGTGTCTCTTACGTGTGCTGAACTCTCTGTGGACTGCCTGACTGGTGTCTGAGCCCAGCACACTCTGAATGCTGACACCGTAGTCTGATCCCGGGATTAAATCCCTGATCTCATAACTTGTCCCCTGAACAAGCACCTCAATCCATGATTTCCTGTCCAAAGACCGCAGGCCAAAAACAAGCTGAGAAAAAAAGAGACATCTTTAGAGTCCTTTTCTGGGCTTGAAAAAAACAATTCAAGTTTTAATGACTGGCTATGAAAATATGACACTTTTTGGTTCGACCAATTCTGAATATATACTATGTCACTCATTTATTTCTGTTGGTTTGTATTGTGCATGCATGTAATGTGCTTGGTCATTCTTCCTGGCTGTGGCACTACAGAGGTCATACATCTTTAAAGGGGTTGGTAACCAAATCTGTGGTGTGCCGACAACTGCTGCTAAGTAACAGGTGAGTGCAGAACCTGATGCAGGTGGCCTTTTTTGTCCTTGAACATTTTAGGTAATGTGTGTGTATGACAAATGACAAGGAAGGCTGTGCATCATTACGCACATCTGTCTGAAAGTTACTGCGGCGTACCAGCCAATAATGCCTGTCTTTCCTTCTGCGATTGTTACTTGGAACAGATGCAGTGGTATACATGTCTTACCTTGTACCCATCCACCTGTCCTGGTGGTGGACTCCAGGTGACAAACACAGACGTCACTACTTGCTCTGAAAGAGCCACTTCCTGTGGCACCTCTGGGACTGGAGACAAGATTCCCATTAGCACGTGACACCACAAACTCACACATTATGACTCACATCATCTGTCACTCTGGGTAATACACATGTGAATACAGCTGTGAGGTGAACTTTTTACATACTTTATAGGTTCACTTTGAACAACCAGGGGAAGATACTGGGTGAAAACTTTTAGAATAATATAAATTATTTATTTGGTATATGTAATATGTGGAAGTATAATATGCATTATCCTTGTAAAATCACTGTTCGACAGCATTAAAAGCAAAGTTTGAAGCACATGCTTTATCTTTTAGCTTGTCCCTCTATGCTTCACAGCTTGTGCCCTAATTTGTATTTTGACAATGATTTATTTCAAACGGCCATCCTACATTGGCAGAAAATTGTAATAAAATGTTATCAGTGAAGTGAACTAAGGCTGAAACCAAGTACAGAAATAATTTCCTTCTTTCTTTATCATGGTTTATATTGGAACCTGCACTCCTTACAGAAAAATATATTTCCTTTATACTTTTACTGTCTTAATCTATTATGTATTTTAGGTTGTATTTGCATATTTCTGCTCTCTTCTGACCGGCTACATTACTTTTGAAATCTCTACATTATCTCTTCCTCCCACACACAAATGGTACTGCATATGTCTTAGACTCTTGAACTTACGAGTATGGAGAATCATAGCAACCGGTTTACTCCTTCTTTCCCCGCAGGTGCTAATCACTTCAATTGTATATTGACTTCCGTAAGCGAGTCCTTCAAAACTGTAAGATCTGTGAACACATACACGTCTAGCAGTCAGTGTTTTTAAGCACAAGCTTTAATTAATCCATGCTGCACTTGCAAAGTTTTGATCTGGTTGTTGTAATTCCAGTCTCATAAAACTGTAATAATGTGTGCACTGGTTGACAAGAGTGAGACTGACCTGGCCTCTTGAGGAGAAATGATCAGCTCTTGGCTGTATGTTCTGTTTTTGATTGACAGGATGAGTCCACTCGTAACTCCCCTAACCACACTCCAACAAATGTGTATGGATGATGTGGTTTTATTGACAAGAGACACCTCCACTGGGCTGGGAGCTGGCGTATAAAAAACATTACATGTAGTTACAAGTTAAAATACAAAGATTGAGTTGTGGGTGTATGTGTGTGGGCTTACCTGCAGTGATGTTGATGGTGACAGGGGAACTGTCTGTGAAGGACTCCTTCTCTGTTCGTAAAGCAAAGTGGTAGAATCTGCCTGGAGTCAGATTAGAAAACGTTGCACTCTGACTAAACACCTTCTGCACCTGTTGCATGATGATATAACCAAAGAGCCTTATTATTATTACTGTAACAGCATTAGTTAGAGGGGAAGAGGGGAGGTTCATGTTTGACAGACCAACCACGCTAACTACTGGTCACGATGAATCTCAGGGAGAAAACATGATTTTGTTGTCTTGTTTACCATGTGTAAATGGTCACAGTTCAGGCAGATGACCTCGTAGCTGAGAGCCTGTCCTTGTGCTGGATCCCAAAGCAGCTCTATAGATGAATCTGTCACCACACCTTCCCTCACTCTGATAGGAGGAGCCAGGCCTAAAATCACAAACCATATCCCACAACCCATACTGTAAATATTTCTGTAACATACTGAAAATACTTATTAACTTTGTTTGGGGATATTTTAAAAACCTCGGGATTATGTGATGATGCCTATTCATATTTTTTTAAAGATTTGAATCATTGCAGTAATAATGAAATTAATTTGTCTACATGTTTTACAAATGCAAACATCACACTCAAATCACAAAACTACTAATAACTTATAATAACACAATATGATAATACATTTTTTTTTTTAAGACGATATTAATTCTGCTCTCTTGGCCACCTGTCTTATTTTAATTTAGGAGCATAAACAGAAGAAAATATTACTGGCTCATAACAAGATACAATATCTATTATACAATATAACAAGTGTTTTAGTATGAGGCCTGACCTACATGGCGTTGATTTGTGTGATCACTAAATGTTGAGTTATCAAGAAAAATCTTTAAACAAATACCAAAAAGTTAACCAGTGAAGTGATGCCAGTATTAGGGTGGAACCTAATCTAATTTATTTAATAATCCAAAAAATATTTGAAAAAGTTCTTTTAATTGATGCCAAATTAGGACACCTACAGTAGTGCAATTTTGAAGAGAAAAAGTGAGGAGAGACCTTCTTCAGGTTATAATAGGACCCACTATGTTGTGAGATCGTTACAGTGGCCCAATGTTCTTATGACACATTTAAGTTAGAAGCATCCCTAATCTGTCTGCTGCTACTGCCGATTTTCCCAATATGTGCATTAGTATGGGCTAGTATTTGCAGACGTAACTCACTTGTTCTAACGGGGCGGGTGTAGTAAGGTGGTCCCATCTTCTCTCGGCTTGTGCTATACACTCGGAGCTGGTGCTCTGATCCTGGTATGAGGTTGCTAATGGTAACAATATGAACACCAGCAGGGAGGGAGTACCAGTCACATGTGTCCCCACACAATCCCTCACACAAACTATCACACATTTCTGGACAAACACACACTTTCACCCCATCAATCAGACCCAGCGGTGGATGCTGGATGTACAGTTCTGCAGAGTTCGTGCCCACTGAAAGAGAGACTGCTACCTGAACTGGCATTGGATCTACACATAAATAGGGAAACACAGAGACAAAGATAGTTTACTAAATGACTAGTATGGTAGAAATGACTGTCTACATTGTTAAAGTATAGGTTCACAATGCTCACTCATAACAATATAAGGCACGCATAAGAACAATGAAACATGTTTTGCTTACAGTATGAAGCTTTGTATTTACAAATTAGTCAAATAAAGTTACAGCAAAAAAAAACTTACTATCTTCCCACTGCAACATAACAGGGACATACAAAGAGGGAATTTTATTTTTGATAATGCTGCAACTTTGCTTGATACCAGCTGGCTAACTCAGACGACTGAGGCCTCATTTTAGCTTTAGATACAGTTATGAATACATTTGTGCAAAAAGCAAGGGCTGTGGATTTTGTCCCCCAACACATTTAAAACACATTTGGAGGAAATATTTTTCTGTTCAATATGAACAGGAAGAATGATTACAGCAACCAAACTGCTATCAATGTTCATATGGGCTTGACAACTGTTTTAAGACAGACTTTAGAAAATTGTGAACCTACCCTTTAAAGGCAAAATTGTTGTTTCTCTTACCTGTGGTGTGAATAATACTGGTCCTCTTGCTCCCATCTTTTCCCCTTAGAGAGACTACTCCAACTTCATATGTCTGACCTGGCGTGAATGTACCCAAATTAACACACACAGACTCATTCACCCAGTGTGCACCAGAACTGGACTGGTTTATCCAAAGTGAAGTTTGAGCGGGGTTGATGAGTGGGTGAGAAGTGATATAATAACCATCTGGTGGGTCATCAAGTGAACTGGTCCAGCAAACTGTCAGATTTCCTGTCGTGCTCAACACCTCCAGTCCACGAGGGGCCCTCACCGCTAAGAGGCACAACAGAAGAACGTTATTTAGTTGTCAGCTACTGTAACGTGGGTCAAAGTAAAAACAATTATGCATGCTTTTTGTTTGGACAATTACTGAGCTCATACTGTACATTTAAACATCTCCAATTTATCTTTTGGTCAAAATAAATCAAAAAAGTTCCATATACTCACAATATACACAACGCAAAAAATCTAAAATGGAAAATGTTACCCTCTCAATAACAGTGAGACAAATAAGTGTATAATTAACACTTTTGATGACAAATTTATCGAGCAAAATGCCCATTACAGCAGGGATCAAGCAAATAACCAAATGAGTTGAGTCTGATTTCATCCGGATAATTTACTAAGTAAAAGACAGTTCTACTGAACCCACTGACTGGACCATTGGGGTGAAGATTAAGATGTTTAGCTTCTTACTTAAATCATTTTTTCCAAATCTGCAAATCTGCAGTAGTTATCTTGAGAGGATGTCACCTCACTTTTGGCACCTTGTAATAAGTTAGTGTTGCCACTCAGAATTGAAGATACTGGTTAAAATGGCCAAAATGGCCTCAACATTTTTGACCTAATTTTAAAATTTCATCAAAGCTTTCATCTAAAAACACTGGATTAAAAATATAAAACACAAAACGTTTTAGTGTTCATCCAAACACCTTCATCAGTGCACAGGAAGTAACTCTGGTCTTAATTCACAAGGCAGTCACATGATCTCATGGCATGAAGTCACATGACTGTTAAGCTATAGTCCATTTCTGTTTAAAAC
This sequence comes from Percina caprodes, assembly GCA_013375575.1. Taxonomy (NCBI): domain Eukaryota; kingdom Metazoa; phylum Chordata; class Actinopteri; order Perciformes; family Percidae; genus Percina; species Percina caprodes. The sequence goes on from JABXJD010000001.1 coordinate 8,635,657, forward strand.
AATACCTTTCTAAATTTACCAGAAATTTAAATGAATAATTAACATTTTAACATGAACAGTTAGGAATATCACAGGTGTAAATAAGATTTTAGCAATGACAGCTAAATGTAATTTAATTTCCTGTTTTGGTATTGTTCATACTTGACTCACTGTCAAACTGCCATGGCTGCTGTGAAAAAGGCCTGTTACTGTACATGCTTACCTGTCAGTACAGTCACAGGTGCCTGTCCACAGCTCTCTATCCCATGCTGGGTGACTGTGTAAACTTCCACCCTGTATTCCCTGTAAGACTCCAGCCCTCCAATCACAGCGGTGTATGACTGCAGCCCACCAGTCTCAGATAACCTGGAGATATTGGTCATTCCAACTATTCTCTCTTGTCTTGCAGACATGTCCACATAGCGCACAACAAATGTCCATCCGACCCTGAACTGTGCATCCATCATCATCCAGTGGACACTAATCTGACTGACGCCAACAGAGCCAACAGTGATATTTTGAGGAGGAAGAGGTCCTGAAAGAAAGAGAACATAAACATTTCAATTTTTATCCTTTAGCATTAGATGTTGCTTGTCTAACTTATGTGTGTCACAGGATGTCAGCAGACTCACTAGTGTATACTGTCCGTGTTTGTCCCAAGCTCCAGGTGGAGCCAGCAGGATGAGAGGCTCGAAGGGTGAAAGTGTAGATGCTTCCAGGAGACAGACCTGCCACAGTTACCCCTCGGGAGGAGAGGGAAATGGGAACCCTGACAATTTTTGTAATACTGCTCGGATTCTGTGTCTTCTTTTTGTCCTTTGACTTTCTGCTTCTATCTTCTTCACCCTGACCTGACTCTCCATTTGTCTCCTCCTGGTACTGGAGGAATATCTCAAAAGATGAAAGATTAAGAGAGTTCAAGGGTGAGAGGTCACTCCAATGAAGCTCTATATGTTGCTCTGTCACCTGAACCAGGTCAAAGGAAAATGAGACAGGGGCTGGAGGGACTGTGAAAGAGGGAGAAGCAGAGTAAAAATCATAGCAACTTGAGAAGGAATGAGGGAACGAAGTGCTCACATGTTATACATTTACGTTAACTAGTATTTTGCATTAGTTATTTACCCTGAGATTGAGCAATATCATGGGTAAAGGGCTGTGATGTTGCGAAAAGTTATAAAAGTGTGTTGATCATTATAATTAATGATTAATTATATAGTGATATTTTAAGGATAACTCCTCAAAATGGACAAACAATGTGTGTGCATTAAATGCCGTGGTTAATAAAGGTAAATTACAGAAGTTATTTACTCTGGCAATGGCAGATGAAGGGTAAGGGGATGTTACAGAAGAATGGAGTAAGAAAGTATCCTGGCCCTGTGGCATTCCTCTGAAGGGCAAAACAGTCTGTCTGATTAGCTGGCAGTAATGACATCATAGTCTTCGTCAGGTTATAGACTGAGCCATCAGACCAGCGAAGTTGTCCCTCCTTCTGTGGGGCGACAGAAGCAAGATATTATACACTGCGGCGTATACATGTGACAGACATCACCAGCTCACTAAAGTTCATTAAAGTATCACAAACAAAACTCCTCTTCAGGGAGTAAATGCTGCCATGGAGCTTTTTCTGTTAAAAAGTAAACTACTTTGCCAAGATATATTCCAACACGTGATGACCTTACTGCAGGCTTTGGTCAAGACAGCCCAAGATAAAAACTGTTATATTGTTAGTTTGTCTTGGATAGGCTGGCTTTGAAATGTTATTTGTATTTAGAAGACCTGTATTTTCTTCTTTTGTATCTTCTTTTTGTATTTTCTTCTTTTGTATTTCTTTCTTATGTTCTTTCTATTCTACTCAATCATAAAAAGAAACCCTGCAAAGAGAAGTCACATTTTACACCTCAGTTTTAAAGTAAATTCACAATACATATAAACAATTTGGGCCATTTTCTTAAAACATCTTAAAACAAAGTCATTTCTTTTGTAAAGGTTCCTTTACACAAAATGTATCTAAAAAATGTTTATTTTCTTACAACGTGCACACTATAGAAGTGTTCTTTAGTGTTGACAAAATGTTATGCAGGGAAGTTTATTATACTGAAGGATATTTTCAAATCTACTGCCCCGCAGTTAACTTTCCACATATTGCTCCAAAACCAATAACTGCTGAATTGCTACGGGGTATAAAAAAAAGCATGCAATGTTTTGTAAATACTTAATCACAAAGTTATTCATTAATATTCATAAACATTGTCAAATGTGATCCGTTGTGAGAAAAGGTAATTAAATAATACATTATGTACATTATTTAAGATACATTAGCTATTCTGACAACAGAAATGGAAAGTGACAATACAAAGTAATATATTTATTATTATTAGGCTCAAAAATCATATATATATATATACTACCTGCTGGTCATTGAGTCCGGTCCATAGCAGCAGCAGGTTGTTGTGTCTCCGCAGGTGAGAAGAAATGAAAAGCAGATCTTCCAGGGTCTTCAGGTCGGTCAGGTGACTTCCAGCTGCCAGGCCACTGCAGTGGTGCTGGGCATCGCTCCAGGTCAAACCCTTCCTTCTCACAGTGTAGCAGCTTCTCCCATCCGCCAACCAGTCAGGGGGGCACTGAGCTGGAGACAGAAATATTATCATCAACTAATACAATCATTTTTAGGGCAAATTGTGGTCATATGATGAATTGATTGTTGTAAAGCAAATGTGTACCTGTTTCCATGCCGTTGCTGAAACTCTGCTTTAAGGTCATATTAAGGTGTTTAAGGAATGTAGTCACCACAACTTTGGCCTTGAAGCGTGTGCCAGGCTGGAGACCTTTCACTGACCAAGAGTTTGCCTCTGACAAGTTTACGTTGAAGATGTGTGTGACAGATTGTGTTTGAGTGTTGTATAGACTCAAGGTGGATAAGCTTTGTTGTCTGTGAAGTCTCCAAGTCAGGAGAGCAGTAGTCGTTGTGCTGTATACATGAAGGGACGACGGAGAGACTGGAACTGAACACATATACAAAAGCGGAGTAGAGACAAGATGAGAGATGTTAACATCAATACGTATTATATAGTACCAAACACAAATCAAGTATGAGATTTTTCTCCATCTGCACTGTGGTAATCACAGTTCACAGACACTCACTGAAGTGAAAAGTCTTTGCTTCGAGAGTAGTATCATTTCTGCTGGCTCTCAGGGTGATGTTATATCCTCCCGGGTTCTCAACCAATTGCAGTGACATTTTGCAGTCAGGGGAGCATGCTGAATGATTAAAGGGCTCCATATACACCTGCAGAGACGTGGCAATTAATTTAGTTCTCAAAATAAATAAGCTCAAACTAATGAAACTAAACCAGAGTATGTACGTTTTCACCTGCAGCCTACTAGTGTTCTTACCAGCTGGTTACTTGCAGTCCTGCAGGTGATTGTGTAGGTGTCTGAATCTTTAGTGGAAGGGAAGGACTGAAATACAACTTCAACCTCAACAGGATTTAAATGCTGTTCACAGGTCATCAGGACTACCTGAGGAGGAGGAAAGTAGTGTTACAGGAGGCCAAACATCCTATGTAGCCTACCTTCAATACAAATTCAATACATCTGGCAAGACAGATAAGCATGATGCATACTGAATATAAACTGCTTTATACAGGACTGAAAGTTGTGCAGGCCTTTCTCTTACCTGGCATAAACTCGCAAGTAACCACAGACGCTCTGTTCCACCCATTGGAAATGTCACTCATCTCATCAAGGGCTCCTTCAAGCAGTCACTGATCCACGTGGAAACATACGGTCACTTCCAACGCGAGACAGCTGATCATGGGTGTGCTTTCAGTCATTGGTCGGCTCATCAATAAACCCGAGACACTTCCCCTGTGCGTAAACATCGCTTGTGGAAAGTCCCAAACTGTTTGTCTCGCTGACGTACAGCTGAGCGTCAAAAAGTTAACTGTTTGTAACTTTTTAAGACTCGAAAATTCCTTGAAAGTAAATTACATAATCATAGCTATCTCAAATCATGGGGGAAGTTCCACTTGTTTGGAGCTGAAGTAGAGCGTGAACTTTGAATTTAGCGCGCACTAAAAGTCAGCGTACAGTGGCTATTTCCTCAAGAAACAAACCCTTATGTGAAGAAGACAATCTGCGTGCATGTATGTAGAGAGAGAGAGAGAGAGAGAGAGAGAGAGAGAGAGAGATTGTGGATATATGAGTACAACCCAATTTGTTCTGGCTCTTTGTTGGGATAAGAGCAGTTCACCATGGCAACCACGGGCACACGGCCACTCCTGAGCTATAGGCTCCTGAGGAGAGGTGGGGGAGGCTGGGGATGTGGGACATACTGAGGGGATAAGAGATGTGGTGGGGCTTTGTGGGAAATTGAGATGTGCTCAGTTGGCAAAGCCACCAACCAAACGCCCCTGTATGACCAACCGTCAGTCACAGCACACATGTCTAAGATTATGTTTCCAAAACCTCTAAAATAAGCATGTACGCCACATTTTTCATAACAGCGCAGTGGTGAGAATGGTTTGGCCCAGACCTGGGATGTGGTGAAAGTGCTGGCTTATGTGGAATGACAGGAATGTGAAAGGGAGAAATGATTGACGGACAGAGAGCTGAGTCCACTGAGGGGTTCTGTTATGAAGAGGTGACTCCCACACAACAATAAGCTCTCAGAGGTCAAACACACACGCATGTCAGCATTACAGATGCTGAGTGTTTGCGTTTAATAAGGGTTTGAGAAGAAACTGGAAGGGTGTGTGAAAAAGTCACATTGCAGGTTATGAGGTCATTCTTGCAATAAGTCAGACAAAGACACGGTTCAATCTTTTATTCCCTTACTTTACTTCAAAATACAGAAACTACAAAGAGCCCAAAAGGTCACATTTTAGAAACTCAAACTTTTCAAAGGAAACAAAGCTTTGCATTACATTTTTATTTGTACAGAGGCTAAATTTATCTCCTAAGACAAACCAAAATATCCCAACAGTGGATATAAAATATGCAACATTTGTGTCAACATAATCAATTGTTAATATACAGCAGGATAAGAGGCTAATGGCATTGTACCATGACTTGAATGCACTAGAAAGCTGACTGGGTTGGCACAGCAGGTCTTGAAGAAAATAAAGACTAATGTGAAGACAAAACTACTTGAAAACAATCTCCCATTTCATCAGTTTTTCAGTTACAACTACAACTAGGACAAATAAAGGGAAACATGGCTGGTTTTCATGAATTGTACCTTATATGATTACATGTGACAAATGAAATGAATTGATCAATAGATAGATTTAGTTCCATTGGCAGGAACAGTCCAGAGGCTCTTGAAAGTTGTACTCCACGACTGTGGCGTTGCGAGAGCAGTAGAGTGTGACGGAGCGGGTTTGTAGTCCACTCTCGCGGCAGCACTTACAGAATCGGGCGTGACTGTTGATGTTAAAGTTGAAAATGGTGGCAGACGGGCATTTCCCATCACAAGAATAGACTGTTACCTGTAAGAGGGAGACAGGATGATGTCAGAAGGAGGCATAAGGCAAGGCATAATTGTAGTTATTTTCATAATACTAATAATAATTTTGTTTGAGCCTCATCATTTAGTTAGCATGTCTCTCTTCTCTCACCGGTGCATTGCTCCTGCAGTCATCTTTTCTAATGGTAGTCCGAATGGCCACACGTTTGCATGTCTTACCATCCTCTTTACCTACACACACATTCACACAGACATCAGATGCATACACAAAGTAACACCAGAAGTAACTCCAGAGACACAGTACTGTCTGAGCAGTAACAACTAACACAGCATAACATTTAATAGTAGAAAACATGACGTAGTTCAAACATACAGTGGGGCTCGAAGTTTGGCCACCCCAGGTAAAAATTTGTATTAATGTGCATAAAGAAGCCAAGAAAAAATGAAAAAATCTCCAAAAGGCATCAAATGACAGATTAGATATTCGTATAATATGTCACAAAAAGTTAGACTTTATTTCCGTCATTTACACTTTCAAAATAACAGCAAAACAAAAAAATGGCATCTGCAAAAGTTTGGGCACCCTGCAGAGTTAATACCTTGTAAACGCTTCTTGTAGCCAGCCAAGAGTCTTTCGATTCTTGTTTGAGGTATCTTCGCCCATTCTTCCTTACAAAAGTCTTCCAGTTCTTTGAGATTTCTGGGCTGTCTGTCATGCACTGCTCTTTTAAGGTCTATCCATAGATTTTCAAATATGTTGAGTTCAGGAGAGTGTGAAGGCCATGGCAAAACCTTCAGTTTATGCCTCTTGATGTACTTGAGGTGTGTTTAGGATCATTATCCATTTGTAGAAGCCATCCTCTCTTTAACTTCAGCTTTTTCACAGATGGCATCAAGTTAGCATCCAACATTTGCTGACATTTTATTGAATCCATTTTTCCTTCTACTCATGAAATGTTCCCTGTGCCACTGGGTGCAATACAACCCCAAAGCATGATTGATCCCCCCCCATGCTTAACAGCTGGACAGAGGTTCTTTTCATTAAATTCTGTGCCCTTTCTTCTCCAAACGTACCTTTGCTCATTGTGGCAAAAAAGTTCTACTTTAACCTCATCGGTCCACAGAACTTGTTTCCACAATGCATCAAGCTTGTCTATATGTTCATTTGCAAACTTCATCCATCCACACATCCATCTTCATCCGCTTATCCGGTATCGGGTTGCAGGGGCAGCAGCTCCAGTAGGGGACCCCAAACTTCCCTTTCCCGAGCCACATCAACAAGCTCCGACTGGGGGATTCCAAGGCGTTCCCAGGCCAGGTTGGAGAAATAATCTCTCCACCTAGTCCTGGGTCTTCCCCAAGGCCTCCTCCCAGCTGGATGTGCCTGGAACACCTCCCTAGGGAGGCAACCAGGAGCGCATCCTTACCAGATGCCGGAACCACCTCAACTGGCTCCTTTGAAACGCCAAAGGATATATGTTCATTTGCAAACTTCAAACGCTGATTTTTGTGGTGAAGATGTAGAAGAGGTTTTCTTCTGATGACTCTTCCATGGAGACTATATCTTTACGAGTATCTCTTTATAGTGGAATGGTGTACCACAACTCCAGCGTCTGCCAGGTCTTTCTGGATGGATCGTGCAGTTAAACGTGGGTTTTCTTGGTCTTCCAGATCTTGCTTTAACTTTAACTTTTCCTGATGTCTGCCATTTCTTAATTACATTCCGAAAAAAGGATATTGGCATCTGAAAACGCGTTGCTATCCTCTTATAGCCTATTTTCTATTTTCAGTTTCAGTTTTCTAGACAATTGCCATGGTGCTGATTGTTGGGGCAAGGGCAGATGAGTCTGGGCATTTAAAACCTTAAGATTGACATCATCTGGTCTTTCCAGATAATGATTGAGAACAATCCATGACACTGTCAGGTCTCAGCTTTCCAATGGGGGCGGTGCATGCTTTTGCAGATGCCATTTTTTTGTTTTCTGTTATTTTGAAAGTGTAAATGATGGAAATAAAATCTAACCTTTTGTGACATATTTAACAAATGTCTAATCTGTCATTTGATGCCTTTTGGAGATTTTTCTATCTTTTCTTGGCTTATTAATGCACATTAATACATTTTTTTTACCTAGGGCGCCCAACCTTTCGAGCCCCACTGCATAAAAAAAATGTGCGCACCCACACACCCACACATATGCTCACGCAAACACACAAACACACTCTTTGATCATTTTACCGCAGAGATCTGTCACTCATACAACCCTCAAAGGCCTATTGAGCTGGGCTCTTTGTTGCCCAGCAGTAGGAGATTGCTTTGATTGACAGTTGGGGGGGTTTCCTCACAGCAGAGATCCGGCTCTCCTATTGGCTACTGACCTAAATTTAACCTTACTTTTAAGCCAATCAAAGCGGGTCAAAAGGATTCTGTCTAGGGCTGGAATGTATGAAAAGAGTAGATGAACTCCAGCTTGTTCTTAATGGATGACTGTAACACTGGAGCTTGTTTCACAACTGGCGTTAACACTTTGATATAACAAAGCCTTTTCTATTATATTTAACATTGCATATCTTCTGATGAATGGTTTTGCACTAGAGATTTATGCAAGGTTAGATTTTGTTAATTTTGTTAGAAAAGTTATGTTTGCTATAGTCTTTTCTTCATTTTAGTGTTACACTATTTGCATGAAGTCTGTGTGCAACTATTTCTGCCTCTCATGAAATAATCATGAGAGCAAATGAACTTGTGAAAAGCAAGGAATGCCCCCGAGGGCAGAACACATGTGGAGGAGATGCCGGGCCTGACCACAGATAATTAGACAGTAGCTCCTTTGTAATACACTCTCTGATTATTATAAAAAAGACAGTGCTGTGAACAGATAGATAATTTTTTGTACATACTGGGTGCTGTAAAATTGACTCTGCTTGTGCAAGTAAAAACAAACTTTAAGACAACCCCAGTGATTTTAGTCCATTCTTTGATAAATAATTATCGTAACAGTTGTATTAACCGGTGAGAGGGAAAAAAATGAAAAGACAAGACACACAAACAAACATAAAAATAGACTCACACCGCACACATTCACACAAGGCTTAAAAGTGCAAGTGAATGAGTCACTGAGTGTCAGGATGCCAGAATCATTGTAAGTGGGATAGTGCAAGATGGTGGTACCTGTGTCACAGTTAGTACTACCAGTGGGGGTTATGGGATTAACGGTAAATGGTAAAACACCCACTCCAGAACCTGGGAGCATCGTCAGGATCGCAGCCATCGGGTTCAAAGAACGTTGTGAGAACACACACAAGGTTACGTTTGGTTCAGAATACACAATTAAGCGTCACACAGAAACACACAGAGGATGGAATCAGTGCAGCTGGCATGCACATGGATTTCACTTGTTTTTTGGGCGCTCCAGGCACACAGCCAAGGAACTCATTTAATGTACTACAAAAAGCAGCTCAGCAGGGCAAACTCTAACCCCAGAACCATCTCGCATCCTCATTGGTAAAATGCTCACCGTGGAGCACCCTGATTGGCCAAACGGCAAGGCCACTGTAAAAGCAGGCAAGCGGGCGAGGCTGCAATGCCAAATCCACAGAGAGCAAAAATGTCACCACTGCATGTTTATTTAAGCTTTAATCCACACAACTTAGAAATGTCTTATTACATAATATCATTTCGTAAAGTAGACATCAAGGACAGTTAATAGGTCTTGAAAGCACAAGTTCAGGAAGTTGTATTGTGACTTAATTATATTAAATGTCATATTTCATCATTCTATTTACATTATTATTATTATTTTTATTATTATTGTTATTTTCTTGAGTTTTCCCACCAAATTTCTCTTCTGTCTGAGCTGTGCTGGCTCTTGAATATGTCAACAGAAGATTTGGGGACAAACTGGTAAAGCCAGGGATTGTGGGAAATGTAGTAATACGGCCAACAACAGGCTTTATCTCCACCCTCTACAAACGGCCACACCCCCAACCACTCAGCCAATAAGCCCATCCACTGCCAGGCAACAAGGCGCTCACCCCTCTGATTGACAGCTCAAAGCATTACCAGAAGCATTGAATAAATTTGGAGACTCACATGTCCTGCAGCAACCGTCCACATAGCTCTGAACCACCCCGCCATTCTGCAAGAGAGTACAAGATGCAAAACCAGAGTTAATGGGAAACACACTTCAAAGGACACCAAAGAGTCCAAAATAAACATTTTAATACAAAATAAGGGTGCACCAATCAATTAGCTTCCAGTCATAATTGGCAGATAGTTGAAAGCTGATATATGAGTACTTGTCAACTGCTCCATCCATCAAAGAAAAAAGGCTGTATGATTGTAATGTATGTTACATAAAGTGTGAACAGTGATTGAGTTTAACCTTAAATTCAGATATATAGTATATTTAGAGTGACCTGACCTGAATACACTCTGTGTCATTGAAAGGCGGGCAAACCACTCCAGAGGCAAGTATCACCGCTCCCACTGCTGTCTCCATGCAGTCGTAACGTGTACAGTTCTCCACCCAGGAACTCCCTGCCTGCACACACACAATTAGAATCAGTACTCCTCAAAAAGCAGCACACTGAACACATGCGAATGGGTTTGTCCTTACAGCAAAAAGCTCTGTTGTCCCGTTTTCGTTGGTAAATGTACAGGAGACATTTTTACAGGAGCCACAGCACACCTGAGGGTCTATGGAGGTTACATACACCTGGTGCTAAAAAGATGAGACAAACACACAAGTGAAGGATGAGTACAAGATGCAGAAGGTAAGAGAAGTGAATGAGGCATGGTGTTAAAGCTATATAAGAATTAGTTGAAAGAGTTGAAATCAGAAAAATGTTTCTCACAATGATTATGTCATCTATCAAAATGTGCTAAATGTTGTTAATGTGTTGGATACATACTGGCCCACATTTTTGGGAGCAGTTGACAGAAGTAATTTCCATTGCGTAGAAGCCAGAGTCTGGATCTCTTTGATGCAGGCAGTGGACAGCGTAACACAGCTCTCCTTCAAAGTACTGAACCAGAGACTGGCCAGGGCTGAGCACTGTTACCCCTTGGAAAAGACACACCTCTGCCTTCTCTAAACACACACACACACACACACACACACACACACACACACACACACACACACACACACACACACACACAATGAACAAATCATACCATACTGTAAGTGACAATTACAAAACCTTTTTTCATGGTAAATATGGCAAGGCAGCCTGGAAGTCGAAGCAGTGGATGAAACAATGTATACAGCACGTTAATTGCCACCCTAGTGTCAGGTGTGTGAGCTCTCATGCGTGTTACACATACGGCATGTATGCTGAGGACAGTCACAATTGGTGCTGCTGTCTGGAACCTCGACCAGCACTTCCCCCTGAGAGAAAAACAGAGTGCTGACTTAACTGAATTTGCTTACTTTTTCTTCCTTTTCACAAAGACCTTATTAGACAGGGACTTGTGATGCAGCTTTTTGCTGACTTACCACCTGGCAGATGGGGAGAGAGCTGTCCTCACATTGGCATTCTGGGAGTGACAGAGAGAATTAAGGAGAGAGGTGTTAGAAATTTACGCAAGTATGAGACAGGCATAACAATGTCTGACATTAATTCAGTCATAAACTAAACACACACCATCAAAAAATAGGATGTATACATTATGTGAGTGTTTTTGAGTGTGTACCACAGTGGTGCTGCGGGCAGCAATGTCCGGGGACAGCAGTTTGAACCAAAGAGAGACCAAGTGTACAGGTCACAGATGATTCAGGGCACAGGTTGGCATCACACACTGCAACGCATTGGAGAAAGTAGAAACATTACTTTGAAGACACAGACATTAAAACACACATATACAGTACACACATTCTCACACACTTACCACAATGGTACTGTGGGCAGCAGCTGTTGGTGGTATTTAGATCCACGGCCAGAATTTCTCCATGTGAACAAGTTGGAATGGGTTCAAGACATGACTCACACACTGCTCAGACAGAAAGCACAAACAACACATTCAGTTTTGTTGCTGTAATTGATGGAGGTGCCAAAGATGGAGACAAAGCAGATGGAAAACCTTATACTAAAGACTTCTGTTTTTAGTTTATACTGTGAACCACAATTAAAACTCACAACACAGGTAAGAGTAGCAGCAGGATTTCCCCCCCCTAACCTCCACTAGGAACTGATCTTCCCTGCAGTTGGGGGCAGGCACAGGAGGGCATGCCATGGGGTCACACTCTGAGGAAGGCAAGTCACAGCAAAGTGTTTAGTGAAAGTAAAGGTTCAGGCCAAATATTACATTAAACAAAGATTTTACAACATGTCTAAAAAATTTGGAAAGAGTAGAGAAATTAAATAGTTTTCACCACATCTGTACTCTGGGCAGCAGGACAGAGCGCTGTAACCAATCACTAGCCGGTTCCCATTATCACAAGGTGGAGCTTCGCTGTCACAGATGGTCATGTTGCACTCTGACAAGTAGTGAAGGAGCAAAAAAGACAAGGAGGAAATATCACTTAATGGGTCATATGTTCACTAAAATGATTTTGGTCTATGAAATTAAAGTATTTGGGGATACTGGTTAGCTGCAGAACTCGTGAACCATTATCGTCAAGGGTGAGACTTAAAGGCAGAACGAAGGGAAAAGATTAAACCACCATCTCTCGGATGCAGAAGTTTGTATTTGGATCAGATAATTTGCTTAGCAAAGAAGAACCTAATATTTAAACTCACCACATATCTTCTTAGGGCAGCAGGCTCCTTCTTCCAACACATCCAGTACATACTCTCCTTCCCTCTCACACAGCGGTGTAGGGACAGAGTTGCAGTCTGGCTCCACAGCCACCACAGAGCCATTCTCCATACACTTGTACAGACAGCAGCCCGAGCAGAGCCATTCCACACCTCGCCCGGGGACCGAGGATTACCCTCATTATCTGTGCACACTGGATACATCAGAAACAAGTAAATGCCCTGTATGTGAGTCTAAGAGTGATATAAAGCAGTCCAAAACTGTAATAGGTGACTGTTACACTCAATTTAAGAAGACTACATTTGGTCAATCAGCTTTTTCATTTACAGCAGTAGAACAGTGGAACGTCACATTAATGATTGTGCTAGTCTCAGCAGTTTTAAAATGTCTTTAAAGACTTGGCTGAAGGCAAAACAACTATGTGATCATTGATCTTTCTAGAATATGGAATTTATATATTTTTTGTATGCTGGTTTATACGTTATGTAATGCTTGTTATAAGTTGTTGGTTTGTTCTGTTTTGATAGTATTGTCTATATTGTCCTTTTATCTCTCTTGCCCAGGGACCACAGATGTAAATTAGCTGAATAACTAACTCACAGGCCTTGAACTGTACATGGTCAAACTGAGTCTCTCTGACAGTGCAGTATTCATCACAAAGGCATGTAATTACTCTGTCACTCACCACAGCGATCCTCAGTCACACAGTAAGGGGAGTCAGCGCGGTGCAGGATGGTTCCACTGCGGCACACACACTCCTCTCTGATGAATGAGCAGGTGGTCTCCTCGTAGTACTCTGTGTTCAGACAGGTGCGGCTGGCGCAGGTGCTCACACATGGCTGATACTCCTTACCAGGGGGACATCGCAAAGCTACCGGGTGACAGGCACTTAGAAATGCATGTGCAAATAAAAAACATTAATGAGTACAAACACGTTTTTTTTGCCTGGGTCTCCTTACGGCAGAAATTGTGTCTTCTCCAGGTGATGCAGACTTGATGTGTGTAGCAGACCGCCACGTACGCCGCCAGAAAGTCACACTGGTGATCCTTGTAGTGCAGGTCCCCCGCCCACATGATGTCGCAGAACTGCTCTGGAGGTACCTGCCAACACACACCCAGCCAAGATTATTTTTTTGGGGCTTTTCCTTTTATTGTGTAGAGACAGTGGATAGACATGAAAGGGGGAGAGAGATGGGGGATGACACGCAGCAAAGGGCAACAGGTCGGTCTTGAACCCACGCCACTGCATGACTCAGCCAACATGGGGCAAACGCTCCCACCTGGTGAGCTAAAGGGCGCCCCATGTTTGTCATTTTTGCGTGCTAAATTGCTTAAATTATAAATCACATGTCAGAATTGTTGTAGATTAACTTTCATTACATTGACTTGTTAAATAATCGACTTATCTTTTCTGTACTGAAGTCATGGCAAAGTAGCTATAGACAATCACGCCTGTAAAATGCTGTGTAAATCCAGTAGCTACCTTGCTGTGGCATGGCATGAAGGCTCTCTGGCGGAGCATGGAGAGACAGGTGGAGCAGTCCTCGATGGTGCAGTTGTCTCCGACTCTGCGTGTGTGTTCGGTTTCATCAGTGGTGTGGACTCTCCAAGCCTGCAGGAAGAGCACCATATCTCCCACCTCTCTGACCACCGTACCATTGGGCAGCTTCAGGTCGTCTTCTGGGTTGCCATCACAACAACCTGACATAATGGACAGACAGATGTTTGGTATGTTTGTGACAGTGTGAGTGTAAGGTTAAGTGTGAGTGTGTGTGATACTGCTGCATTGTCAGTGAGCATATATATATATATATATATATATATATATATATATATATATATATATATGTGGAGTGAGACAATGTGTGTGAAACCTAATTAAACCAAATGGCTCTCAACATTTCAAATTGTCAATTCCCATAATCAATCAAGTCAAAGTTATGCTGCTGTTTAGACATTAAGCCTTTAGTTTAGTGTGTGTGTGTGTGTGTGTGTGTGTGTGTGTGTGTGTGTGTGTGTGTGTGGACTCACCACACAGGCCTCGAGTGGGCACAGATGCATTATAAGGAGTGATGTACTGCAGTACCATAATGCCAGTGCTGTGATACCATTGTATGCTGACCCCACCAGGTGTCTGGATCAGGTACATGCTGCCTGTGTCTTCCACATAAAGAGAATGTCGGGAGAATGGAAGTCTAGCAGGTCTGTAGTTTACTGTCACCTAGAGACAGATGGACACACAGCCACAGAGGAACCACATTATTTGCGTGGAAAAAGTTGAACTCCTGGCAGTAAAATAGGTAAAAGACTCACCTTGCGATCCAGTCGGTTGATAATGATTCTGTAGGAGGAGGTAGTAATGTTCAGCTTTTTAAAACACAGACCAGATGTTCCACCTGTAGGACTCTGTAGGGGAATGAAATTACAGAAATACAAGATCATATGTATTGAATGATTAAAAGCATTTGAACACAATTGTAGGGAATTTAGAGACTGTACTCACAGTTCGTCTGATGGAGTTTACACTCTGCAAAGAAAACAAAAACATTTTACATTAAAATATATAGTTTTCAGATGTCTTATGAGTTCATTTTTTATTCTGGATGTTACCTGGCTGGTCGGACATTTCTCCACAGCGCCAATAATAGTCTCTCTGGGCAGATTAACCAGGATGTAAGAGCCGTTATCATACAGGGCAACATTGTTGCCATCGAATGTAATAACACGCAGGTCTGACATCACAGTACATCGACCTGGAAAAAGCAAATTGTATCATTAAAATCAAATACAGATCGTTGTGGCAAATGATGGATTCTATTAACTACACCTGCTTAAACTAAATCACTGGGAAATTCAGATTTTTCTAACAACCAAAACTTACAGGGGCACTGCCACTGTGGACAGCAGGGGTCTGTGTTGACGAGGATGGGCAGGCCCAACAGACTGCACTGGGGCTTGGTGGTGTTGTAGCGACAGTGTAGAGAGGAGTTGTGAAGCAGCAGCTCTCCATTAAAACAGATCAGCTCAGCACACTCATCGATGCGGTAGGAGTACGGAGGCTGAAGAGACAAAGACACATTTTGTTTTACAAAGTTTGTTTACATGTCACAATAGTCCTTCATAGCCATCAGCAGACTTTTTTTGCATCATTAAACTCTTGCATTCCTATAAATCTGTTCTGTCCCCAGTCACCATATCCTTAGGATACTTGTACAGATAGATTATGTATTCATACTATGCATATTGAGAATATAAAAATTTTATGCAATGTACTATTTCTGTAAGTAGCACATAAAGCATGTTATGTACTACAAATCTCAGAATAGAATAGGCCCTATTTTAATGAAAAATCTAATGGATGATGACCAAATTTCATTTAGCTGCTCAGGGCCATGCTGGCTCACAGTCACGGCTTACTGGGACAGATGTATAGAACCGAAGCATTGTTAACGTTATTAGTAACACCTGCACGTTTCAAGCAAGTCAAAATGCCTGCTGTGAAAAAGGCCTATAGATAGAGAAATAATCACTTTAATAGTGAATTAATTCATGTAAGTAATCAATTACATAGCATAACTAGCATAACTGTCCCGATTTATCAAGTTCAATACACACATTTATCTTTTAAAATGATTATTTACAGGCTTATGAAAAATGTGTTTGCGAGTGTGTACTGAACTTCAACCGTTTCACTGTTAACTTTAACAGAAAGGCTTACTGTGCAGGGAGAAGTGGGCAAGAGGAATGGATGCGTGGTTGATGCTTCCTCTGTTATTGGAGAGGTGTCAGGGCTTGGGATTATTTCTGTGGTACTTGGCTCAGTAGTGGGCTCAAAGGTTGTAGGAAATGGTGCTGTGGTTGTCACAGCAACTGGTGAGGTCTCTGTTGGCGTGGTGGTATCTATGGCGATGGTTGTATCCGCAGGGGTAGGCTGAGGAGTGGTTGTGGTTTCGGTGGGGGTTTCAGGTACAGAGGAGGTAGAGGTGGGGGCAGTTGTGACGGCTGTGGTGGGTGGTGGCTGAGTGGAAGCGGAGGTTAGAGGAGGTGGGGTGGAAGTTGCTGTTAATGTCGGCGATGGTGCTGACGGTGTGGTAATGGTGGGGGAAGTAGGAGTGGAGGGTGAGGAGGTGGAAGAAAGAGTAGTAGGGGATGGAGGAGAAGAAGTCGGGGTGACTGTAGTAGCCTCAGTGGATACAATGGAGGGTGTTGCTGTGCTGGTGGTTGTAGTGACCCCTGTGGTTACCGTAGTTTGAGTGGGGGTCATCTCAGTCGTGCTGAGAGTAGTGGTTTCTGGTGGGGTTGAGGGAGTGAGTGTAGTAGAAACAATAGTGGTGGGAGGAGCAGCATGAGATGTGGATGAAGAAGGGGTGACCCGAGTGGTGACACGCTCAGTATCTGATGTTGTACTGGGAGTAGTGGGACTGGCAGTGGGGGTTGTGGGCCTTACAGTAGTGGAGGAGGTAGTTGTTGCCCTTGTGGTAGTGGTGGATGTGGTGGTGATTGTCGTGGTTCTTGGCCTTATAGTAGTAGTCGTAATGGTTGTAGTTGGAGTTGTTGTTGGTGCTGTCGTAGTTCTGTTGGACTGCGTCACATATGCAAAGGGTGTCGGAGTTGGGGGAAGAGACACACCTAGCAGAGATGATTAATACTACATATTTTGTATCGATTATAAAAAAATACATTAAAATAAATATTTACAATAAATATATGTACTGCTTCAAAAAACTTTTCTATGGCATTTTTAAGACAAAACACTCATCCGGTGTACTCACAGTCCTCTTTGTAGACACATCTTCGAGTAACTTCATCAAGTACCATGTTCTTGGGACAACGTGGGAAGCAGCCCTCCACACTGCAACACACAGAAACTATTTCAGCACCTGAGCTCAACATTGATTATGTTAGTTGTATAAGTGCTTTTAATGAACCACGCCTCTTACGGAGGTAGGAAGTGGCAGCGGGTGGCATCTGGGTCACTGCACGCATGGACACAAGGGCTTGCACAGGCCTGGTAGCGCCACTCACACATCATACGATAAGGTATCACAAAACTGCTCTCTGCCAGAAGAGAGGAAAAAAACACCTGATTTGTTGGTTTTTGTGTGTGTGTAAACACACGTGTATGTGTGTGGGTACATGTATGCAGAGATGGGAATTAACAAAGTACAAATACTTCGTTACTGTACTCAAGTAGATTTTTCTGATATTTTTACTTTACTCTTTATTTTTTTGGCGACTTTTTACTTTTACTCCTTACATTTTAGCACGAATATCGGTACTTTCTACTTCTTACATTTTACAAAATTGGCTCGTTACTTTAGTTTTGTACAAAAGGTCGTCTATCAGGTGTGATTGTAAGTGCATATCTGAGAAAAGCGCGGACACGTGCCTCAGACCGCGAGCAGGCGCGCACGCCACACGGAGTAAAAAGTGAGAGAAAAGAAAGAATAGCTGTCCGGAGGATAATCAGTTGAGATTGTGTGTGTGCGTCTTTGAGAACTGTAAGTCATATAACTGATGTTGTCAGTTCATTTAAGCCTGTTGTTGTATTGGTCTGTAGTTCTGGCAAATTTAAAAGTTAGCTTGTGTTCTTCAACTGTTAGCTAGGTTGCACCTGTTACCTAGGTTACATCTGTTAGCTAGGTTGGACCTGGCTGTTGATTCCATATAATGGTGATTGTTGAACGTCCTTGCTCATTAAGATAATGCAATTAATAGTGGGTTTACTGTTATTATTTACTAGCATATATGATTCCTATGCATTGTGCATGGTAGCCTTTACAATGTTATTTATTTCTTTTATTACCACACAAACAGCCATAGCAGAGCTCCCCCCGCCAATGTTTATACTGATGCTTGATTGTAATAAAGCATCAATAGAGAGAAGTTGTCTCCGTCTGTGTTTCAACAGACACACCTGGGCCGAAGTTGGAAACCAGAATCAGCTTTGAATACAGTCCTTATCTAGTCCTCACTAAGTTTAAAATAATTTCACTGGAGTTAGTTATTATTTTTGTGTCATCAATACCAAATTGAAGTCTGTGTATATTCCCATCCAATTAGATTCAATCAAAATCCCACTTGAATTCATAGCTTGATACTCAGTCAGAATCTTATTAATCTGGAGTCTCTGTCTCAATAAATAAGCTGTATGTTTTAAACCTATTGGCAGACAGCCATTTAAAATGTAACCAAAAGGGCCTTTTTTTCCATGTCCACTGTAGTTTCTCAGCGTGCTCTCTAGTAACATGTAGCTTTGTCATTCGCAAGGCTACTTTTACTGTTATACTTTAAGTAAATTTCCAAGCCTGTACTTTGTTACTTTAACTTGAATAAAGAAGTTAAATCAGTACTTCTACTTTAACCAGAGTATTTTTTTAACACAATTATCTGTACTTCTACTTGAGTACGGGAAGTGAGTACTTTTGCCATCTCTGCATGTATGTGGTTCTGACCCTCCAGTTTGAA
Organism: Percina caprodes; assembly: GCA_013375575.1. Taxonomy (NCBI): domain Eukaryota; kingdom Metazoa; phylum Chordata; class Actinopteri; order Perciformes; family Percidae; genus Percina; species Percina caprodes. The sequence continues at coordinate 8,654,331 of JABXJD010000001.1, forward strand.
GCTGCTGCTGGCTTTGAAGCCCTCTGAGGTGTCATATCTCTGAGCTCGTGCAGCAGTGCGTGTCAGTGTAAGAAAGATTCCAGGTTGGCCGACAAGCTCGAATGAGGCGTGACCTGTCAGAAACAGTCCCTGGTGCTGGATAAAGGTTGCCCTGTGAATAAACTCCGGCCCTCGACTCCAGTGCTCCAACTGAAGACGGCTGCGTCCCGACACGACAAGGAAATAATTTGGTCTCTCTGCAGACTCCAGTGACACAACAGGAAGACCTGTGAAAATTTGCAAACAGGGGTTAATTTACCCAACAAAACAAAGAGTAGTAATGTTTCATTGTGTAAATGTGGACGCTCACGTGATGTTCTGTCCTTCTGCAAGCCTGCTGTAATCATGAAGTTGAAGAGTAAGCCTGGGGCGGGCAACTGCCCTGGTCTCTCTCTCACCAGAGGAAACACTGAACTGCTGGTGCGATTCACTCCAAACATGGTGTCATTATAAACAGCGCTCACCAAGGAAAATGGGCCATCGCCTAGCTCTGTGGGGAAGCAAGAGAAAGAGAGGAAATTAGAGTGGTGGCAAGCTAGCAGGGAATCAGTGTGTAAGGTTTGAAAACGAGACACTTTACAAAATAGCTTTTTGAAAACGACTTACACTCACTCATACATACCTTGATTATAGTATTCACAATCGTAGGCTGAAAGAGACCAAAACAGCTCAGAAGTTAGAAAGTATTTCAATAGCTCTGAGGTCATATGTGACTGAGATCAAAAAGATTGGTAATAGTGGGTCAAAGAAGTAAGCAGGGTTAACGCCTCTGACCGACATAGAGTAGGTCTAAGCATGATGAGCATGTATGAGTACTCACGACAGACAGAGGGTGATCTCCAGTGTATTGTGACCCCCTGTTGACAACATTTGTGTGCATATGCAGCGATGGATGTACAGAGACACTCACAGTCTCCCCCACGGTTACAATTGCAAGTGTCTGTCAGGCAGTTCCTATAAAACCAGGCCACATCCACCTGAAGGGTAAGGACAACATGGTCATACAAATACACAAACAGTCACATATATGCGCACGCGTGCACACACACACACACACACACACACACACACACACACACACACACTTATAAAGTGAACCAGGCCAATCTCGCTGTGGGAAACTGTTTAGGAGGTGAGTATTTGTCAATAATTCAGACAGGGAAAGAGTGATGAGATATCAGGACAAAGAAATGTGGGTCAACCTTGGGAGCAGAGGGGATCAGATGAGCTCTATGACACACAGACAAAATGTGTCAGTAATGAGTTGATGTGTCCAAAGGCAAAGTTAACTGGGCCTTTGTGTTTTTGACACTGGCTAGTGTAATGCACAAAAACAGCACAATTCATCCCATCAAAACTTTAATCTGTATTATCTTTGAAATGTGAGAAGAAGCTCAAATTGTGATTAGGTTGGGTGCTGCATCCTGAGTTGCAATTAGATACAGCCATGTTAATGAAAAGGTAGTCTGGAGTAATTCAAACATGTTATTTTCTAATAATGGTTATGAACAATCCAAAAACTCATGTAAATACAATCTGTGAAATGTGGGCAGTATAATACTGCTTTTGATCCTAATTAATCCTATCTTATCCTCAATACAAAATGTATTTTAAACTATTACAATAACAATAGTTACTGTAAGTTACTTATACAACAGCATGTAATCAACTGCCAATAAAAACCAAGTTCCTGTAAAGCAGGATGTCTGAATTGTGTTCTGCAGTACAGTACAATTTGTTTCATTTCTTCTTTTTCTGTCACACCATGAATCTGAAGTTTTAGTAAATATATTTGCGTCCAAAGATGTCGTATCATGCAGATTATCCAACAAACCAGACAAACGTTTTTCTCAAGAAGGCAAGCTTTAGAAGTGGCTTTCCTTGGATGGGTACGTTTCTCTCCAACAAGAATATGAAGAAAAATCCAGCAAAGTCACCTAAACTGGGATGGTTGTTTCAGAGCAGATTAATCTATGTTACTTTATTAAAAAGGTGCTAATAAACGATGTTTTCATGTACAATGTGTCTGTATGAACAATTAACATCAATAATCAAATTATAAAAAGACACACCTGAGAACAAAGACATTGTTAAAGAAATATGCAAGGATTAGTTACTAACATAGCCATTGTGCTTATCTCTATTGACAGTGTTAGTGACATGCACATTATTAAAAAAAGTCAAATAAGTACTGTTTTCATGAGGTGGCCCCTTTACATGTATGTATACATAGCACCACCTGCTGGCCACATAGATAAATGCAATACTATAGTTAAACACACAGGTGTGTGTCTGTGTGAGTAGCCTTGAATTTGGTATTTTTCTCTCAGCAACAGTGTATTCACTGGGATCAGTTAGTGGTTGTTCCCATAACCCCTCACAAACCCCGACTCCCCTGCTGCAAGCAAGATAACCTTTCTACAGCCCACTCTGTACGGACGTTTGTTTGTTTGTGTGTATGTGTGTGCATCAGTTCACCACTCACCACGTTGTGACAGGGTGCAAAGACATCGCTGTAGAGGAGAGCACACTCCCTCTTGGCGTATGGCTGTCTGCCTAAGTCACCTTCACATGGTCGCTCAATTATGTAGTCACTTTGACACTAAAACACACAAAACACACTCATTGAGTGATCCGAGTGTCTGATTACTCTTAAATATCACACTGCACTCAAGGGAGACAAGCACACATAAATTACAGAAACAACAGAGAGCTAGAAAGGAGTGAAAGAGTGAGTGGGAGATACACAAAGACAGAAAGAACGAGGGTCAGGGTAGAATCGAGCTGGGCTGACTCATACCTGTCCCAGGGCCCAGCTGTCACCAAAGGTCTGTGCATTATTGACTTCCATGTGGCTGGAGGTGGTCATATCATTCACTGTCACGCTGTCAAAATTTCCACATAACCCACTGAGAAGGCCCTATATAAACAAAAAAGACACTGAGCCTGTTTTCTGATTAATTTCAGCACGCACGCACACACACACACACACACACACACACACACACACACACACACACACACACCCGAGGACACTAAAAGCTCTTGGTCCAGACCTTCCACTGAGGTCCAGCTCTAATGTGTACAGTCGTCTTGCGGTCCCAGAGGATGGTCAGGTCCTGATTAGAGAAGTAGACCACAGTGTAGTAGCCAGCTTTCCAAAGCTCAAACTCTGATCCTCGACCTACAACAGTGGACGGGCTCTGAGGCAAGACAAACAAAGTAGACTGATATTTACAGAAATCAGTGGATTTTTATAAATATATTTCACTTATATATTTTTGAGAGTAAAAGAGACACAGGTACATAACTAGATGAGTAAAGAGAGAGTGGGATTGTGTGTGTAGTCCGTACAGGGTTGCCAGAGTTGTCTGTGAAGTAGATCTTGGTAAGTCCCACGTGAATGACCAGTACTTTCATGCACACAATGCCGCTCTCATAGCAGTCCTTGTTTTGGGCAACAATGGACACCTCGGTTTCTCCTGCACTCTGGTGAGAGTGGAAGACAAAATATTACTCCTGCGAGGGAAGGAAGTCAGCCTCTCATTTCAGTCCATCCACACAACACAATGTTTTTGTTTGTTTGTTCACAATTTCCATTTTACTATAGCCACAGCAACCAGAAATGCAATATCTGAATACCACATGATAGACCGTAAAGCGTGTCATTCTGGACAGATGAGAGGTGACAAGAACAGGAAGCAATTCCAGGCTATTAAGACTGACCTCTGACCAGCATCCCCATCATTTTCAGGTCTGCATGGTGGCCGGCAGCCTGTTAGGTCTGAATTGGAATGTCTGTTCTGCTAATTCTAATTCTATATCCCTGGGAGCGTAGGAGTCCTGGGGTTTAAAATGAACACTGGTCTCTTTGTGTTGCTACAGCTTTGCACGTCTGCTAGCATTACCATGGTGCAAACCCACCAGCATGCACGCACACACGCACGCACGCACGCACGCACGCACGCATGCACGCACGCACCTTAATGTGCTGCTCTAATTAAAAGAACACTCTCTCTTCCAAGGTTAGAAACAAGCTTGGCTCTTCTTTACCAGATCCGAATCCGTCTTGGCCAGGAAACGTGAAGATTGCTTCTCCTTTGCACTTAAACAAACCCCATCTTTCACACACTTCTCTTCACACACACTTTGACACTACCTTATTAGCATTTGTGGTAGAAATATGTGATTTTCAATTACACATTCCATACATTTGTCAAGTCAATTACGTCATTGTAGACTTTTATTTGCACATGTAACACTGTACTTACAGAGATCCACACACACGCACACAGACACACACACACACACACACACACACACACACACACACACACAGAATATACTCACTTTAAGCAGGTAGACCTGACAGTCAGAGTGGTAGTCATACTCGAGGCCATCGAAGGTGTGGTAGTGTCTGTCGCTGTAGACAGTACACACAGCTGGACATGGTGAGTGGCTGCAGTTAAAATAGCCCCGGTGACAGACACTGAGGAGACGGACAGGTGGATGCACATGAGGAAAGTTAATAGAAACTCATTGTATTATAAATTATACAATTATATATTCCGAGATACAGTTTGCTAGAAACGTGTTCCAATCCTACGTGGAAACTTGCACATACTAAATGCAGTAAAATGTTAATTTGAAATTATATTGTTGTATTACTGCTCAGTAAATGAAGAGTACAGTAAAGGCAAATACCATTTGTAGCATGATGTTTCCACAGTTTCTCCAGGTAGGTATTCAAGGCCCAGCCAGGCACAGGGACAGTTCTCTGGAAAGTAACACTCACTATGGTGCAGCACCAGCCTTTATAGATAAAACAGACTCAAGTTGGAGGTACAGAACTTGCAAACACCAGATTTAAAACCCACTGGTTTTAGTTGCTTTCATTACAGTATGAAAATCCACTTGCAGAAACTTGATTTTGCATATCATTGCAATTAACATTTTAATTCCATAAACTGATGCTTTGGTTTTGTGCCAAAGTCACATAATCATTGCATGGTAACTGCAAGCACATTTGAATTAAATTAACAGAAAGACATGACTTCCTGGGAAGTAGGAAATCACTCAGTATGTTTCACCAAGTGGACTGGAAACATGACTTTTATGATCTTTGAAAAACAAATACATAACAATATTGGAAAGCAGTAGATGCTTATTTTACCCAGGAGGGCAGACACAGCCAGGGATGCATGGTGTGCTGGGAGGGCAGGTAAGGTTCAACATCAGGTTACGGCAGGTCGGTGCACAGGCTAAGCCTCCTCTCTGCTCGTTGCAGCTGTGATACACTTTCCCCTCTGGACACTCCCCGACCTCTACGCTATCTGGCTCTACAATGTGGGCGCACGCACACATGCACCCACACCCACACACACACACACACACACACACACACACACACACACACACAAGAAAATCAATGCCTTAGTCGCCTTAAACATCAAACGCAACAGCAAGTCATGGGAAACAAGCTACAACAGCAGACATAAGGCTCTTGATTTCAGCAAGAGGGACACAGCTTGAAACGGCACTTTGTTGTTGGAAAGAAGGAGAGCAGGAACTAAAGGGAGGGGGGAGTGCGGAGAGGTTACCTTTTTCCTCTGGCACACACTCCATCTTCCCATTTCTGCACAGGCTGATGGAGGAGACAGGAAGGGAGAGAAAACGAGGTGAGTGTTTGGGAAAGAGAATAATGTTATCAAACACAAGGTTAGCGCTCTACGTCTCACTTAAGCTTTTATTGCTTTGTCAAACGTATCATACAGTGTGAGGATGTTACACTGTGTGCAGTTAGGAGAGCAGCCAAAGTGAGTTTTCACTTTTCAGTGAAGGTCAAAGACCGCTGTGACTCACCAGGGGCCAGAGGCGCTGAAGCTCACCTCTCCTGGCTGTGACACACCACCCATGGAGTAACAGTGACACTGAGACCTGAGGAGAAACTCATGACATTATTCTAATTACATTAACTAGTGACCATGCTTTTTGTGCTGGTGTCAGCCTCTATGTGTGTTTCTGTCAAATAGCAATTGATGACTTAGGGTGATATATGTAGGTGGCAAAGTCTTACAGTTGCACACAGCGCTGGCGCACATTGTCATGGTAACTGCCGTCTGGACAGCCACACCCCTCGGCACAGTCGTCCGGGTTACACGTCTCCGTGCTAGACAGAGCACGACAGGAACGCCCGCAAGACGACACACAAGAGTGGTACAGCATGCCTCCAAGACACACCACTCCTGTGTAGAGTAAATACACAAACACAAAGTAATACACATTTTATATACTATATATTTTTACTCTTCTGAAACAAACACAAATACTCAATCTACACATATAGCACAGTTATAATCTGTGACCATTTTGGGTCGTACATTTAAAAGTATTTTAAACACAACACAGCATCCTCACCACATTCAGAGACGTGTGATCTGAAATTAACGTTGACTCCGTGTTTGGAGCAAAGGTAAGCATAGTGAGCCAGTGCTGTGCACAAACAGCTGCTCCCGCAACGACAGGCCTGGTAGCGGCACTGCTGCTGGTAGATGTTTGGACTGATGTAGCCATGACATGGGGCAAACACACTCCCCAAAAGCACCTCACACTGGGAGGCATAGAACACTAGAATATATACAGACACACAAACACACAACCCTGTTTAACACGTTTGAATATTTAGTCTGAACAAACTAAGATACCCTGCAACTAAAAGCTGTACAACTCCTAGTATTACAATCATATTTAGGATGTGAGAATGTACAGTGCAGTCTGTAGAGCTGCTGGCATTTAAGCCCATTAAGTTAATTCCCCTATTGTGAGGCATTCTCTGACTTAATTTGATTTCAGGCCACCCTGCACTCTTTCCATTTTCCTAATATTAAATCAAGTTAAAAAATAGCAAGTACACCCAAAATAATAATTAAAAAAACAAAAATAGATGAAGCCATTATTACCATTGTGCTGGTTCATCTCACATGGGTCTATGATGGGCAGGTTGACTGGAGCGACACAAGCAGAAGAAACCTTCCAAGCGTTGGCATGAAGCTGAGGAGTGCCCTCAATCATACCTGCTGGGGACCTACACCCACAAACATAGTCAGGTAAAGGGACATTTTCAACAATGATCTATAAGTGGGATGCGCATGCTCACAGGAAGTCATCTCGTAGATTTCCGTTGAAGGTTCCACAAAGGCCCAGCGTCTGTCCACGCCACTGGCTATCCAGCTGTAGATAGACCCGCCCCCCTTGACCATCATAATGCAGCCTCAGACCAATCCCTGCCTTTAGCTGTGTAAACACAGAGGTCAGCTTCCGCACTTCTACTGCATCTATATACCCAGAAACAAACATCAAAACCCATGATCAAAGATAAAAAAACTGGTAGGTTTAAAATTGTTTTTAATTACAGTACATAGAGGAATTATGTCAGTGTGATCTGACTGCATTTGATAATGCAATTGGTAACATACATATACGTATCAAAGAGCTTTTTTAAATTCCTACCATCAACATAGGGAAGGACAGGCGCCGGGTTTACACCAATTATTACGTCCCCCTCTCTGGTCAAAGTAATTTGATGTGTCACATCTTCATCCAACACCACTGTCACCGACTGAACACACACCTGCTGCTGTAGGAACACAGACCATACAGAAGGGCAGGTTATATTTATGTACAAGGAAACTGCATGGTTGGTGAATGTGTGCTCATGTGTGTATGCAAGTAATTATGCACGCTACCTCTGCGCAGGTGGTATATTGCAGTGTGACGGTGAATCGGCTGTTGCGGCTCTTTGCCAGCACGTACTGACAAGCCCCCGGCTGGAGAAACATCCTACCGTCAAATGTTGTCACAAACACGTCACCTATCACCGAACACTCCACTAGAAGGGGGAAGAGGAACAGTGGGTTAGTAATTAATCTGAATTCACAGTTTCCCCTTTATTAACTTTCCAAAAAATTTAAACTTACCTGTGCAGTTGTTCTCAGTGCAGTTCCACACTCCTCCCATGCACACGCTAACAAAGAATATACAGATAGGTTAACAGCAAAGCAACAGTATATGCTCACTCATGAATACATGTTCACACTTACCAAACACTACATCCTTGTTGAAGCACATGTCCTTGTAAATATGATGTACCATGGTAAACACATGGACACTGAGACACAGCAATACATGTTCCATTTTGTAGAATAAGACCTGTGGGAAACAGGATTGCAAAGATTAGAGCTAGTTCAGAGGTCAATCAACTAAACTCATGAAATGATGAAGATAATGAAATACCATCAGGGCAGTAGCAGCCATCCAGACAATGCAAGTTGGTTCCCAGACACTCTTTCTCAAATGTACAAGTGGGTGGACAACAACTGATACAGTCTCTATAGACAAAACTCTCCTCACAGCCATCGTCTGAATACAAACACACACACTTGAGTTTTAGGCAAAGGCAGATTACAGAACATTGAATAAATGTTGACCTAATATAAATGTAGGTTGAGCTGCATTGGTAACTTACTACAAGAAGGGAAGCTGTCTCTCCACTCTCTTACTGGATATCCAACATGTGAGCAGGCTCGAGTGTACTCAACCAAAGCTCGACAAAACGTTTCCTCGTCATCAGATCTGGAGAAAAATAAATAAATAAATAGATAAATGTATTAAATGTTTTTGGGAAACTGCATTTATTTATTTATTTGAAGATTCTCCACAGCTGAAGCCAATATGGGAGCTAGTGATGGTTTATGTGAAGTGAAGGTTTATTCTGTATCTTGTCTTTCACTAATAACACAGAGAACAGAGGGTGTAGAAAAAGTTGAATGTATCAGTAATCAATAGCAAGTTATTTTGACTTACACACAGAGGTCAGACACACAGCTGGCCACAAAGGGATTTGGGTCAATGTTTTCATGACAGGACAGAAAGGGGAAGAAGAGAAGTGCGCTGCATTTCTCTATGGCATCCTGCACACATTCACAATAAATACAATATAAATGGTATAAATACAATGCACATAATATAGTCCTTCAGATACTTCAGACTTCAGATATGGTATTAGTGGACCACTAAGGTCTAGATAAAAGCATCCACAGAGCACCATGTCATAGAACCTTTAATATCTAAATTCTGAAAAAGCTAACTTCACTAGTTTTATTTTCTGGCAAGCAGAAACAGATAGTTATATGGTGTTCTATGGTGACAATTGAGAGTATACCAATAGTTCTACTAAGAGTGTGGTTCTTACATCCATGTCTGATTCAGAATGGCAGGGCCCATTGAAGTCGAGGTCTACTGATGGACAGGCTCTCTCATGAGGCAGGTCCACTGCCCAGCTGTTAGCAAACAATGCAGGCTCATCTGTCCGAACACCTAAAACACACAACCAACAGGCATACATTGTGTATGTACATCCAGCACACAAGTAACAAGAAACATATAGACAATGAATAGTTACGCATATACACGAGCAAAAGATAATGTACAGTTGATGTACCATTTAAACAGGTAGATTATAAATTTGCTTATTTATTGCCAATGTCAATGTGAAAAACTAACATTAACATTTAACATAAAATGGAATGATGAAATATAATTTAGCATTTAGAGGAGATCTGATTAAAACTGTGTGTTTGTAAATGCACCACCAATGTCCATTTTAGCTTTATAGTCTCAGAGCCTTTTCACTTGTTTATGCTCTTTCTCTGAGCTCATCCTCACTCTACTGGACAGCTCTCTGCTCAAACAAGTAGGGGACAGCAGTTCATATTACTGTTAATCTGAGGAAGGATCCTTGCTCCTTGCAGCCATTCAAACCCAAACTATCAGTTCTCCCCTCTCCTTCCACTGTAGTCTCTTCAGGTCCCACCGCTACTATAATTGGCCAGAATCAGTGTTGAGTGTATAATAATAATAATTGAGGTGAGTGGGTGCTGAGAGAAGTGATAGAAGGAGGGGGAGGGGGCAGACAGGTCTTACCACGGGAGGTGGTGAGGTCATCGCCAGCAAGGTGGTTGAAGTTTCCACATAGGCCACAGGGGGAACCCTGGTGCTCCTCGCTCATCTTCAGGTAGACGCCTGAGCCTCCATCCCAGGCCAAAGAGAAGCCAAACACACTCTTCACCAGCAGGTAATCAGCCAGGCGTTCAATAAACAGACCGCCTACTGTCTGAGGAAGACTTAACCTAATATTTTAGAGACAGACACAGAGTGTAACAGTGAAAAGTTCCCTTTCCCTTTCTGTTTCTGAGTTTTGTAGCAAGATGCTTTATTGAAACCTCTTAAAATCTATTTTTTTTCTTTCTACAGCAGAAACAAACACACACACACGCATGCACGCACGCACGTACGCAGGCACACACCTTCGACCTCCCTGGTGGACCTGATATCCAGAGATGTGGATCTCCTCCTCATTTGGGAAGAACAAACTGAGAGCTCTTGGGCAAGAATACACACTCCCATCACACAATCTGCTGTTGTGGACCTGAGAAGACAGGAAAAACAATGGAGGAGAAAATAAGAAACTTCAGGGTCACAGTAGCATGGAAAGCACGGAAATGTATTACTGTAACAAGGATTAGCCACGACCTGTAACCACAGCAGCTAGCATTCTAAAGACCACAGTAACCTGTTGGGTAATGATGCTGCCACCAACTGACACAAACTTAATTTACAGAGACTATGATTGATTATCAAACAATGTATGACAGAGTATGTGAGGGATGTACAGAGTTAGATTTTGAAGTAATGTTATAAGCAATTAAAAACAATGTTACAAATGTTTGAATCTTGAATGCTGCTAGCATTATTTGTCATCTTAATGGATAAAGATGAGGAAATCCTATGTTTGTTGGGTTAAAAAATGGCAGAAAAAGACCAAAACCAACCATAGGTTTGGTAATCTGTTAATATGGTGCATTTGTTGGGGACACAAAAAAAATAACCAAGTCCATTTTATGGTAGTGAAACAAAAAAAACATGTCGCCACAGTTTGGCTTCCTGATGTCTTTTCGAAGAACAATGGCGGTGTATTGCACAGTGGACTAAGCTATATCATGCTTTGAATAAATAATGCTTGTCAGTAGGACAGATTTATTGTTTTGTTCTTTTCATGGAATTTGTAGGCAACACACATATTGAATACAACCAGACTTATCCTTCACTGTAAATGAGGTCTGTTAAATATGAGTTTTAAATGCAACATGAGATAACTAAGAGAACTCAAAAAGGTCTAAGTCTTCCGTACCCAAATTTAAATTGCAAAATTATGTAAGAGATCAAGAGAAACATACTGTATGCCAAATACAGACAAATTGGTTAGTTTAAATAGTAAACACCACAGTATTTTAGCTGTGACTTGTGTATTTTTTTATTTTAGTGTAAAAAAGCCAGACTACCCTGTATACATACAGGTTGAATTCTGGTTAAATATTTAAGTGGGTAGTTTCAATGCTCTTACCCACACTGTGTACTGTGGTGCAGCTGAGTGGCAGTCCTGGGCCAGAATATAAGAGCAGGTTCCAGGGAAGTAGAAGTAGATTCCATCAAATGTTTCGTAGTGGTTCTGACCCCACGACCTGCAGATGCCGTCCCTGTCCTTGCCCTGGTTAGGTACTGCAGGGAAAACAGCCAATTCACTCAGACAACATTCTCATAATGATGAAGTGGATCGGTTTCATGTGGTTACACAAATTAATTTCAGCAGAAATTGATACTTTGTTAAACTAAGAGGGTAAGTCATACATCTCTTTTATCATATTTATATATTTCATTTTATTTCATTAAACTTGTCAGTGGAAAATTAATACTTCAATTTTCTAAAAAAGCCCTTTGTTACAGGAAATCCCCAGCTAGTGATGCCAAGATGCTGCCTAAAACCCTCCCCAAAATCTGAGGGGGTGGGGGCTGGGGGCAGTGAGTCACATCCTCTAATCTTATCACTGAGTGGCTTGTCAGGCTGATGGGAATTGGAAATCACATTATGAAACTGATTCTTTACATGTTAATTACAAGACACCCATATTTAATTTAACAACATTTCCTAATCTTATTTAACATTTTTTAGAAGCAGCTCTGTTATCATGATCTTCAAAATTGACGTTATAGCTGGGAGGCTTGATCATCTTAGATGAGGCTTTAGGGATTTTTTTGAGAAACCTTGTTTTATGTGGCGCACTTTGATGCTACGATTTTTTTACTTGATTGTGCTAAATATGTATATTATTTATCCTCTTGTAAATAGTTTTTTGTTAAGGATTTAATTTAAAGCCTTAGTTCAGTTACAGGTCCCTCAGAAACTATATAATTTCCAACATATATCCAAAATAAGTTTGTTGTAATGGAAAATGTCTTTACAATAATTTTAACCTCAGATCTCCTGATATTACTATTTGAAGAGTCTGTTCAGAGTATAGAATCTGGAAACTCCATCACTCAACTTTTACCCTATTACCTTAGTGCAAGTGATTTTATATCTGCTGTTGTAGGGAGTAAAATCTGTGTGTGTGTGTGTGTGTGTGTGTGTGTGTGTGTGTGTGTGTGTGTGTGTGTGTGTGTTGTAGGTGGATTGATTGAAGGCTGATGGATTTCTATCAACAAAGAGAGAACGAGAGAGATTTGGGGAAATATGATAATTAATACTGGGGTGTGTGCATTTAATTAACATTTGTTGAATGATTGGTGAGTCTTATGCGCACACACGAACAACCTCATACACATTCCTGTATAACTGAGTATGTAACTGTATACTGTATGCTATTATTAAAAAAGATGTAAGCCTGCTAACAAGCTAGTCTGCTGCATACCAGAAATTTTGCTTTTCAATCAACAATGGGTTGCAATGTGGATGATTTTCTGACAATACTGATCTGACACCAAAGGAATAAATGTAGATGCATTGCTGTTTGTGTGTACTACTCACTGATCTGGCAGCGGTCTCCCAGTGCCTGGAACTGAGCACAGTCACACACACCGCCCTCCTGACACCAGCCACCATTGAGGCAGCCGCAATATTCTGGGAAAAAAACCAGAACAAACTAAAGTTCACTTACCCCAGTCTATCTGGATAACGATAGTTTTAAGCTTCTGTGAATGTACTTAGGGTCGCCTCAGAAGTAGCGTGTTTACCTGAAGAGGCATCTCTGGCTGTGTAGTTGTGTAAAATGCTGCGTGACAGAGTACCCTCCGACAGCAGCGGTCTGTATGTCTTGGAAAACAATGAACAATAAACACTTAGGCTAGTACCTTAAATAATTCTCAAGGTTTAACAGTATCAGTGACACAAGGCTGTACCGTTGGTGACATGCTGCTGTAAGTTAAAAGTTGTGTCAGGTTGAGTGGGAGAAAGTGTACATGTTAGTGAGTGTGTCTCATTTTTTACAAAGACAGCTTTGTGCCGGTTAGGGTGTTGTGCGCATGTGGGTGCCCTGACCTCCTCTGGTTCTCTTAGGTGTAGTGTACCAACCTCCTCCCCAAGGAGATCCCGTTTCCTCCGAAGTGCATTAGCCCTTCTGCACACACACAAACATGCACATTAGTGGGAAGAAACAGTCGGAGGGGAGACTTAAGTGCACTTTACACCACTTGAATTCGGACTCCAAACTACTCTTAACTGAAACCTCACATGCACAAGTGCACATTGTCACACACTCTAGTGACAGAAACAGAAAGTGCAAATGCATCCATCCTCGTCAGCCTATACAACTGTGTTAGAATTACCTTTAAAAAAAATCATAGTGCTGATTTTCTTTTCTTTACCAAATATTAATTATATTTGGGGCACACTATTAATGAGAGAAAATCATTTCTTTCTTTTGACTTACCTCTGTAGTCTTCCTTCTGCCACTGAAAGTCGGCTCTGAGCTCCTAAACACAAAGTTATAAAATTAACATTACATTTTCAAAATAGGTATCAGTTATTTGTCAAGTATAAATAAAATAGCTAAATGTAGATCCAGAAGTGTCCAATGAGAAACATTTTACCAATTCACATCTGTGTCATTTGTAATGATTTAGCATGCAGATAGAGGCCATGTTGAGACACAATATGAAGGGGCAGTACGGAGAGTAATATTTATAAAAGCAACTGACCTATGACGGATAATAAAGATAACAGGTTATAAATAAAGCAAACTTTATTGCAAGACTAATATAACATTTTGGAGATGTAAAACTGTCAGACTTACCCTCAAGTAACAGCAAGTGGGAGATTGAAAACGACATAAGAAGAAATCGTTTTACTGTCCACTTTAAGTTCATCTCAGAGTCCGAAAGGAAGTCCCACCGAAACGTTAACGGTGCATCTCAATGGTCCCGAGAGGAAAGGGTTTAGGATGGTAGCACCGGGACGATGCTTGGATGTCCCTGTTAAAACCTACCTGGTGGTGACAGCCCCTCTGAGCAGATGACGAGTAGCCTACACCTGTGTGGGCAGGTAAACCTGCAGTGCTTTATCACTACAACATTCTCCTCATTCAGCAGAACGGCTTGGTTATTCGGCTCTGTGGTCTGTGTGCCCGCTGTTCTGTCGCTCCATCACGGAGGATTTCACCTCTAAAGTTACGGTTACATTTTTGGCTGACCACATGATCTAGGTGTGACACTTTTGACGTAGACACAAGTGGTGGCAAACGGCGGTGGCATTGGGCAAAACAAAGGTCAGGGAAGGGAATTACCTTTTAGTCGCATGTTGTGATAAATTTGGCAGAAACCTATCAACGGTTTCAAAGGTTCTTGGGACATCATACGGAAATACCGTTAACCCAGAATGCGCTAGACAGCATAACAGTAAGATAACCTCAAAACTTACTGTAACGAAGCCATATTAATTTTAACGTTACATGAACTAACGCAACATAGACATAGAGCTAATGGTAGCTGGGCTAGCTAAAGACAAGCATATTCTAAACAGCACATAAAACAAACCAATGGACCAATGAATGGGAATAACGAAGCATTCTATGGTAGCGCCCAAATCGTAGGAGGATATAAAACACTGCGTAGCTAACTTTAACGTTACTGTCTCTGTCATTTGTTGTCATCAGAAATTATATCAATCCTTGCGAATTATGAGACAGAATGGTTAAAGGATCGGACAGCTTGCCGCTAATTATGGTCAACGTTGGCTTGGCGCCTAATATCTGATGTTTGGGGTTAGCACCTAGCTAAAGTCAGCAATTCAAACTTGTTAAATGTCCCATGTCCAGTTTACAAACGGGTGGGTAAGGATATACAATCATGGTAACTTGTATGGTGGTAATGTTACAGGACCTTCAGATCTAACTACAAGCCACATAACTAGCTAACGCTAGTTAACGTCACCCAATCATACTGACAAGGTAACATAAGATAGCTAGCGTTAACGTTGTTAGGGGTCCAAGCCCAAGCATGCGGGAACCGCAGTAGCAGCAAAGCGCTACGTGGTTCACACAGCAGGGCTGTGGAACCCTGTTGTTTTTCTAAGGTTTTTCCTCCTTCCTTTTCCTTCTTTTCCATTATTCTCCGCGAAAAAACTCACGCTGCAGCCTAAACCGTACATGGTGGTGGTGTGCCATTTTCAGGACTGGTCCAAAACTCCGCAAAGACCTCTGACGCACTTCCACCACTAGGTGGCGCTATAGCGGAAAAACTGCGTTTGGCGCTATAACTCCCAAACGATCCAACTGAATCTCGTGATATAGGCCACGCCCACTTCCGCCTAGACCTTTATGCGTGAAAAATCGCGATTGATCGAAAACCAACTTTTTCGAACTCCTCCTAGACCATGCGATTGATCTGCATGAAACTTGGCCGATATCATCTCCAGACCGTCCTGACAAAAAGTAAAACGATTTTTATATAATGAAAATTGCGCATATTACGCACAAGCAAATTTGTGTAGCTAACTATGAAAACACCAACTTTGCCATATCTCAGCCAAAATAAATGCTGCCAAAACCAAATTTAAGATGATTCCTTGGTATGACCCTCTGGGGGGGTTTCACGAACATTGGCCACTAGGGGGCGCTACAAATACAAAAAGTTAAAATTTCATGAACCGCTCATTGGATTTTTACAAAATTTGATGGGTACCATCTAGGGCCACTCCTGAGGCGATCCTTACAGTGGGGTACTGATTGGTTCAAGTCGGTGTGGCCTATGGGTCCAAGTTTGGATTAACCACTTACACTAAAGTGAATTACTTGAAATTAACAGGTTAGATGAACAATGGGTCGTTGACCTGACGTACAAAATATTACAAATGTGGACCACTAGGTGGCACTAAAATGAGTGTTTTTGCCTATAACTCCCATACATCACACATAAAAAATCTTCCACGTGTTCAAAAGATTTGGGAGCATTCCCATCTCTCCGCGATGGTCTAGTATTGACGCCAAACGGCACTTCTAATTCACAACTTTGTAACATAATAATATAACTAGTACAAACTGTCTTTTGGAGCTAAAAAGTAACGGTGGCCCCGTTCTACTGATGTCTTTGTTGTCTTCCTAGCCCTTATAGAAGGTTTTGTATCCAGCCTAGAAGCTGCACAATGACCCCAAAAAGAAGTTTTTCGGGGTCATTGTGCATTTAATCCATACTGTTACATGCAAGATTGATACACTTTGTGTAAGAAATGTAAATAATTTGTCCTTTATTTGAGTTAAAATACTACCGGATGACTCCTATAATATAGAACTGTTTTAGACAACACAAATGCTTGTGTGGCATTGCTGTGTGTGAATATATATCTGTAAGATTCAAGTTCTGTTTTATTTATTTATTTGTCTTCATGGTCCTACGACCTTTTTAACATTCAAGTGACCTCAGTGCAGCACAAATATTCTAATAGTCCAGTTTTTCCTGAAAAGAAATGATGTTCATAGATTAACTATGGATGACAGGGTTGATGTTTTACAACCTTTAATAGAAAATGAAAGCAAACGGACCAGAGGTGGTCGAAAATCCTTTGGGGCTCTGGGATATTTGTAACGGCATTGTACCGCCGACCTTGCGGCTCACACCTCTCGATATTTCTTGCCATTTGCCTCCCCGCGTTACGCTTCGGGTTCTGCTTTCACAAGCTCCCCGGTTTGCCAATGCCGACTGGCGTCGGGACAACTGGCATGGGTAGGCTTGGACCCCGTAGTTTTCATTGTTTTATTTTTTTACTTTCGTCTTTTTTACTGTACTGTATTTATGTGTCTTTCTTCTTAATTTTATTTGTTATGTCAGCATTATGTAAGGTTGTAATGCCCATTGAATGCTATGTTAACATTAGCTAGCTAACTGAATGCTAAAGTTGGCTAATCGATGCACAAAGTTACGGTAGGTAGAAAAATGAAACATAACGTTAGCCTAGCTTTTTGTTTGACTGTAGCTATACTATTCTACGTTTTGTTTTGAATCTTATTCACTGTATAGTCTTTTGTGTTCAGCAGTTCAATTTGACACTTAGCAAGCTAAGCTACAATAAACAGCCAGCGGATGGCATGACGAACTCATGACGTCTTTTTATTTAAATTTTTTATTTACGACCTCATGACATTTCTTTTCTTTACCAAAGAAGTGTGTGACCACACATACCACCTACCATTGGCGATTTTAGACGCCTTTTAAAACTTTTTTTTTTTCAATTTTAGTGCTTCAAGTTAGAGTTATATTTTTCCTAGGTCCCACCGATGCACCTAATGTCCTCGCATCCGCTGCAATGTAGTTTGTATTGATATGGTTTAACTTTGCGTTACATGACCCATTTCTTCTGTAAAGCCATCCCTGTGTTGGATCTCTCCTCTCTCTCCTCTTACTCTCCGCGCATCCCCGCCACACAGCGACGCCGGTCCACACTTGTAATTATTAACACAGCTGTATATTGTTAAGCATAAAAGGCAAACCTGTATTTGTACCAGTGTTTCCGCTGGTACAAATACGCAGCGCAGTGACGATACAGACATTTCATACACACAACGTGTGTAACTCCGCTGACCCGCCATTCGACCTGCGCTGGACGCATTCATAATGATTCAGCCATCCCTCTGTGAGTACGTCCATCGCACTCCCCCTCTCTCCCTCGCTCTTTTAATCAGTTATTGTTAAAAACAAGTGACGGAGCTTTCACAGAGATACTTAAAAAAAAAATATCCTACGCTATTTATTTCAGGTAGCTAATTTTCATTTACATGTGTTGCAGCTGTATGTCTATACAACATACAACTTCAACATAAGAAGAATCTAGCATAATATGGATGTTAAAGCAGTTATAAACAGCCTATGTGACAATAAAATATGTTTTGGTTAAAATCAACAAATAATCAAGATAATTAATCGTGATCACAATATTGATCAAAATAATCCTGATTATCATTTTGGCCATAGTCGTGCAGACAGAGTAATTCCTCTACCAGCCTATACAACTGTAAGTCGCATGGTTATGACACAATCGTTAGCCTATTTTTTACAAATTTGCTACGGAGCCATAATGTGAGCTACAAGGTAATGAGCCTTTTATAAATTTTCGTGTTTCTTTATAAATAAACTATGGACAAATAGAGTCTTTAAACGTTTCAAATGTAAAGTTATTTGCTGTCAAAGTGGAGCCAAAATGAATGGAATGCTAATGGCGGGTGAGTGCTAGGTAGCATAAAAATGGCGTCATAGGAGCTATGCTCAGTTGAGGCAGGCTTACCCCCTTCTTAGAAACCAAATGGGTTTAATATTCTGTGTTGCTGTCGGTGGTGCCATGCATCTGTAACCCAGTCAAGGAAAGGGTTAACAGAAATATAGTTTTGGCCAATTGGTGGTTGTGCCAGACTCCTGCCTTAGGGTGAGTCTTGCTCTATCAAAACTGTCAGAGGAAGAGCAAGAGTGCGGTTGTGAAGTTTAACATTGGTAGTCACAGAATATAGGTAGTAATTTCATGAAGCACATTAGAACCCAAATTGAAACATAAACTAAAAGTGCTGAATGTTAGAGCATTATGTCAAATTGGTCATCATTACTGACTTTATAAAGTGTCAAGTTTAGTTCAAAGTGTAAATAGTGTCAAAAGACGTTAGCTGATGTTGTTCAGTAGCTAGCTCGGAGATTATCGGCTAATGAAATTACTGATTTAGCAGGGGAGGTAAACACTTTTGCAAGGCACTGTATTGGATGGGTGATAGGATGGGTGGCACTTTACTGCATATTTCTTATATGATTAAATACACTTAGAAAGGAAGTCATCAAATTTAAGTTTAATAATTCAAACAACAATATTTGAATATGTGACTCTGTGGCTGTGATGCTGCAGAGAAACCTGTCTATAAATGATGATGCTGCTAAAACATTTATCTTGACATTTGTTTCTCATGCTGTACTACATGCTGTAATGCAACCAGTGTACTTACTTACTGTAATTTACTGTGTGTGCTTAGCTATTATAAGTATATGTTGCAACGAGGTAACATGGAGAATTAGAGTGCAAATGTAACAAAACAAATTACAACAACCAATTGTTTCACTCGCTAAAGGCAACAGTGAATATTACGAATGTAGAGTAGACATAATAGCAGTCATGAGGATCTCATTTCATTAGCCTTTTGATTGTCTCCCTCTGCAGGTTAATCATGTTCATATCAGGTGTAGTGTTCAGTTTTTGAACAGCACAGAAGAGAGTAAACACTCAAAGGTTTATAAAATCCCCTGGTTTAATAGCACTGTACATAGTGATACATTGCCTAAAACTCTTTGTAGCAATTTAGGTAGAGGCAGGAGGAGGGAATTAAAGCTTGGATAGCGTCAAGGGTAAAACAGGGTGTTATTTTTTGCTGTATCGAAGAAAATGCTGCTGCTGTAATAAGGAAATTTCCCCGTTGTGGGATAAATAAAGTATAATCTAATCTATTGGGTAGATTTACTTAGTTAAGATTTTTTTAGGGGAGAGGTAAGAACATATTTTGGAAATACAGTAGCTGAGGTAAATGCTGCAAGGTCATAGCCCACTAAGGTCACAGTTTCATTTCTTGTTTGAAAGTAGCGCGTTGATTTCTTCCTGTGGTTTGAGGCTATGCCATTGGGCTATTGGCCTCCTGGGGTTTGCCAGCATGTCTTCCCAATGGCGTTGCTCAGTCCCAGTGCTGTTACCGCCCAGCAGCACCTTCCCGATGGCATCATTCTTCCCAATCTTATCATAGTCCAACACAGTCACTGCTATCTGCACCTTCTATAAATTAAAACACACACACACACACTAATTAATTTCTAATTGTGTGTGTGTGTGTGTGTGTGTGTACAAATATATGTACCTCTAGCTGTTCACATGCCACTTCAAAGCTGAAAGACTCGTTGTAGTAAGGGTTTAAAGTGTTCTTCTTTATCGTTGTTTTCTTTTTCTTGAGTCTTTTTCCATTCTGCATTAAGTGGATCTTTACATAAGGGTCTGACAGAGAGAACAGAAGTTTAATGTCCGAGCAACAGACCAACAACTCTGGCACAAAGGCACTGATAACTCCATCAGTGAAACACAACATTTATTGTAGTAGCTCCTGACAGTTTCCATGAATTAAAAAAAAACTACTTGAAAGTGGACACACCACTAAAAATAGTTGTTATAAGTCTAACAGAGCTAACAAATCTAGGCTATTTGGGGTGCACCTGTCATATTATAAAAGTACTGAGACATAATTGTATTTGTTATTAATTTAAAAAAAATGGTTTAAAATTATTTAAAAAAACTTTATTATGGCACTGAAGTTGTCTATACTGAAAAAGTTCATTCGTAACATGGAGCTCTAACTTAAATCTGTGAATCCAGTTTGTTTTGCAGCTTGACTCGCCTGATAATCCACCCACATCCATTTTCTTCAGGTTTTTTGCCTCCAAAATCACCACCGTCAGCTTCCCTGCAGTTGGCACATACCTCAAAGACAAACATATGTCTCCAAGCCGCTCACTCTAATGCAGAGAAAAAGAAGTGAGTATGTTGTTGAGGAATTGTCTAAAAACTTAAGTATGGCTTGACAATTATAGCCAACAAACACTGAAGCTGAAATATCACATCACAACAGACTGCAGTCTTCTTGAGAGACAGAGGTGACTATTCTGTGCAGTACTCTTGGCTTTGAAATATGGTGTGAATACCAAAAGGAGAAAGTATTTGATTTTAGTCAAGCCAAAGAAACATCAAGCATCAGCAACCTTTTTTACCTAAACACACGGAAACACATCATTGAATGAAAGAAAATTTATTTTACAAATTATCCTATTTGACTTTGAGCATCCCTTTTTTCAAGTTCAACTCCTCTCCTCTCACAGTGTGCTCCTACCTCCTCCTTCTCTGCCTTCTGCAGATCCCTCCACTCCTGCAGAGACTGGCTGAAGTCCATACGGCTCATCGGTATCTTCACAGCTCCAATGGCATCGTGTTTTGAGAAACGGTCAAAGTCGTACACAGTCATCACCAGTGTCTTCCCACCCAACTCAGTGTATGGTACCTACAGATCACACGTCAAAGACTATCATTTGAAACATATCATGCACTATGTGCTGATAATGAACTCAATCAGGATGAATAATTAATTTATTTAGGCTTTTCAATTTACCTTAAACGTGAACGTCTCATCGAAGTTGGGTTCAAGGGTCTTCCTATGAACTTTGGTTTCAAACTTTTTCTTTTTGTCCGGTAGCAGATAGAGTTTAACATAAGGGTCAGAACTACCACCCACATCCATTGCAGGGAGTTCAGCAGCCTGCAAGATGCCGACTATCAGCTAGAATGTGATAGCAAAGGGAAGTAATAACAATAAATGAGGATCTGGCTAATTCACAGAGCAAGGAGAAGTATTCAAATTCTGACATTTTACAGTTGGCAGAAAGTGGGCAAAAATTGGCCATAGTGAATATCAGCATCTCACCGTATTATCCGTGAAGTTGTAGTCTAATGTGTAATGTAGCCTGCCCAGCTTCTCCTCCTCTTTGGGATCATTATCGGACAGCTCTGTTTCTTTATTACGTTCCTCTTTCAGTGGCTGCTCGCACACAGATCACTTGCAGGTAAAAATATAGCTTTACAAGTGATCAAATGATATTTGCGCTGTGTTACAGTGTATTGTATAGCATTACACAGCCAGAAACAATTCAACAAAGATTATGTTACCATCTAAAGTTGCTTTACTGTTTCAATGTGATCTGCATCCTTGAAGACAGTGCAATACTCAAAAACATTTCATCTTAGACCTCAGCCTTTACTACAATATGAGCAACGTGCAAAACATCCATTAGTCCAAACTCACACTGACAGTTTTACTATCACAGTCCTGACGCCCGGGTCAGGACTGTGATACATGGCAAGGACAATACGTGTGTGTGTGTGTGTGTGTGTGTGTTTCTGTGTGTGTGTGTGTGTGTGTGTGTGTGTGTGTGTTTCTGTGTGTGTGTGTGTGTGTGTGTGTGTCCTACCTTGCTGTAACCTCCATCCATTTCAGTGTCAAAGCCTCCGTTGCTCTTCTCTTTTCCTTTTTTCTTGTCCTTTTCTTTGTCCTTCTTTTTTATGCACTTCTTCCACACACACACAGCACACGACAGCACCACGCACAAACTCACGATGCAAAGGGCAGCAATAGCCCATGATGGCACTGCCAATCCACAGACACACACAAACACACACACACACACACACACACACACACACACGGACACACACGGACACACAGTGTGAAAACACAGTATAATCAAAGATATAGGGGGTGACCGGGTGCTGATTTAAGTCTGGACATTTTTAGGCCATATTTTGTGGTGGTGTTATACAGTATAAAAATATATTGTAAGTTGTTATTATTTGTCCATCTCTTGTTCTGAAGTATCATTGAAGCGATATATTACTATGATATCAAGTAACATATTCAATATACAAGAGCATTTAAAGCCATAATTTGTAGTGAGTATTACTGTTTGTTGGCACCTCATCCCCGGCTCAACAGCCAGAGAGAGAGCCCAGCAGTGGTTGAGCGAGCTAGAGAGTAAAGTGAAGAGAAGGGGCGCCGAAAAAAGCAGTAATCATAGGGATAAAACACTCTTTTCTGATTTCTTGCATCAGTTGTGTTCCAAAGTACAAATAAGTGTGTGTGCGTGTACACCAGTCAGACTTTGTCGGTATTAGACGCGAGGGGCAATGCGCTAGTTGGGAACGAGACCAGGCTGCACAACGTGAACACTGTTATTGGCTGGGGGTTATACACCCATGTTGGGCCCAAAGGCTCTTTGCTGGCGCCTTAAAAACAAAAAAATAAAAAGCAAAGCACACTTATAGTGGGTCATATGTGATGATTGTGAGGTATTAGTCTATACCTTATTTATTTTTTTCAAATCCAAAAATCCATTACCTAATATACCTTTAACATTTTAAAGATTTTTCAATTTATATTCGCACAGCTTTACAAGCAGTATGCATAAACAACTTTGGTATGTCTAAACTAATGCATAACTTCCATACAAACAGGCAGGGAGACAACTGTCCTGTATGCATTTTTATAAGTAACCTACCTAATGTATATATATCCGTCCCATTTGAGTAATGCTTCTCTGGTGTTTTTCATATGCAGTGTGACTATTCCTCTTTCAGTCACACATTCCTGAAAACAAAAACACTGCCTGTACCTTTTATTTCCTGAAAATAATTTGCCATCTGATTATTTCAACTGTCTGAGGCCAGTCCTCCAATGATAAAAGGAACACAGATCATTATATTGTTTAAACAAGACCAAGCTACTGCACTTATTCCCCCAAATTGCAATAGTATATAACACTATGGTGTCCATGTGCTTTACCAAAAACCTCCATGATTATATACTTAAATTGGATGCGCAATGTTATATCTTTAAAGAAGCAATTTCTAATGGCTGCAGCATAATAGTATAAAAGCTGATTGTATACATTTTTGGAATACCAGACCTGCCTAAAAGTCCTCTGGGATGGAGAATGAGTTAAGTGTCTAACTCACTGTGGATGCTGTGCAGTTCACTCATGAACTTGTTGGGACTGTGGCCTCCAGATTTGTTTTGGCCTGGGGTGGTTGTTGCCTTTGGCAAGTGGGTTGGGGTAGCAGGGGTGCCCAGTGCAGCCGGGGCAGCTTGGCGGTTCCCAGTCATTATTTGAGGAGTGACAACAGATCCAGAATTGAACTGGCAGAGAAACAGAGATTCAGAAAAATGTCATCTCAGCCCTTAAATAACAACACTTTAGCAAAACAGAAATAGGAACTACAAATTTGCAAAAATCTAATTTGAGGAATCATCCAGACAAACCACATAAACACACACAGAGTTTCCATAAATGCTATTGATCAGATGTATTTGAAGCAATAATCTGCTTATAGACGCTGCATGACCATTAGTGTCAAATGACTTATCCTGTTTCTGCTGGCCTGGCACTTGAATACAGGATATGCAAGCAGCTGTGTCTGCAAAAACCTGCTGACATGAGGGGAGAGGGGCATAGGAGAGGAAAGGGACAATTAAAGTTGAAGTGTCACACGTGGACCGCTGCTGTTCCACAATGAGCTGCCCGGAGTGAGAATCATGGGCCAAGGTCATGCTCAGTATATGAGAGAAAAGTCCCACTACTGAGACTTGACATCTAAGTGCAAAAATGTTTTGATGTTATTTTTTATTCTGCAGACATCACAGGTATTGAGTATCTGGGTTTGAGTCAGCAGATGTGATCTCACACCCAAGCAGACACTGAGCTCTGTTTATGTCTGTTTTGTTTGAAAAGACAGGCAGACTAAATGTATAAATTGGCGTCTTTCTTTCATGTTTGCTGCAGGGTGATAATAAATGACTCCGTATACGCACCATATGGTCTCCCAACTTCAGTTGTTGATGCAGCTAAAATTCTTTCTACAACTGATCTTAAAAGGTTGCAAATTAATGACAGTATATGATATTTAATGTCACTGCAACATTTCAGCTCTTTACCTAAAAACATCTTTAGAAAGCCTTGTTTTTAGCTTGACATCAAACTTTTTCTCAACCCTCAGAAAAAGCAAATATTTCAGTAAAAAGTGGGAAAAAAATCACTGAAATTAGAGTTACTAACTAATTAATCATCCATGATAACTTTGTTGTACCCCTGCCTGCATCCGGTAAACAACAGAATGACCCTCACAGACCGGGTTAATATTATTTCCCTGCATTCATAGGTTTACACAGTTACTTTTCACACAACACAGTCAAGAGAGAAATAAATTAAAGTACTTTTGATTGATGAAACAAAGAGGGAAAACAAAAGGACCCAGAGACATACCTGTACTCAGTCGTTCCCCCAGCAATGTCCAGACTCGCAGGTATTCCTTTTCCTTACAGAGGTGGAGGAGGATGAGAAAAGATGACAGGACCAGAGAGGGCACGAGAGGCGGAGGAATACGGTCAGGTAGTGAAGAGTTTTTGTATCACTAGTTCTTAGACATCAAGAAGAAGAGTGCATGTGTGTAGCAAGTGTGATGGAGCAAGAGAGAGGGAGGGTAGAACAAGATAGAGTTGGGGTTGGGGTTGGTGGAAATAGCAGCTCGGTCATCTTGTGTTGCTTCCCTCTGTGTGTGTTTGTCTGTGCTCCTTGTGAATGTGTTCTTTTCTGTCCATTCAGGTCTCATAGGAGCATGGGTGCTTATTTCTGATGCCCTCCCCCCCTTGTGACCTCTGTCCCATCCCTACAGGTCACCCTCACCGGGCCACTGATGCATATTCATCAATGTAGTGACATGGCTTTTTAAAAGGCTCGTTAGCATAGTGAGAGTTCAGCAATGGAGGACATTTACATTCAGAGTGGACAGCTCTGTTGGTGTGTGAGCATCTGTACATCTGGCAGTAGCTGCAGAACTGTCTCATATTGTCTAAGTATAGATGATGTTGCCTGATTTAGAAACTTAGGATGTGGTTTCTGCAGCAACACAGAGATCAAGTTCCGGCCCGCCCTGTTCACCTTGAGGTACCAGAGATGCACAGAGATACTGTATAGAAGGAGGGAATAGACAGAGGGAAAGAGAGGGTTTGGGGGATGGACTGGGGAGTGGAAGCTTGACATATCCTGTGTCTATGACATGTAAAAATATACATTATACATATGTATTTTTTTTGCTTATGACAAACATTTGAGATCAGTTATGATTTTCACTCCTGAAAGTGTGCTATTTTATTATTTGTATGACACAGTCTGGAGGCCAGCTGACTCAAGCCCATGTTGGAATCTTTAGCTGACATAAAGGAAATCTCTCTTTTGTGAATAGAAAATTCAGCTTTATTTATAGTCCCATTGAGGTAAAGAGCGCTTTTACAAGGGAGACCTGGGAACAAATTACATATAAACAACATCACAACAATTCAGTCAGACAAAGCACAATTAGAGACACTATTTTCAACAGTTACAAACATATACTGTAAATAAAAATCTGGTGTTGTGGTTATTAGCTCAACAAAGGATATTAAATATCTATGAAAATAAATGAAAGAATGTATTGCATATAAAGTAATTTACTAAAAATAAACTGATTTTAATTTGCAATAAAGCATAGCACATAACTGCATAGCACATGTGATAGTGACAGAGGATGTAAATAGTGGAATGTAAAGCTGCTTTGAAGACATTTGGACTTGTCATTGTAGGAAAAGCACCGGTGTTACTAATAATATAAATGATGGCTTCATTCTTTGAGTTTCCCAGCAAGCCATAACAATGTGACAGTTTTCCAGCCAGTCCAGCCAGTTTTCCTTTTACTGACATGTCAATGGCATGCTGCAAATATGCTTACGTAATTGTCTACACCTAGAATCACAATTATCAACTCTGTAAAGTTATATTATCAGATCATAAAAGGACATATGATGTCTACAGATGAATGTAAACATTCAAACTAGCATTTAAAGTTACACTCCCATGTGCAGTGAGCATATGTTCTTTTTTTAGGTTTTGTAATACTTTCGCACATGCACGTAAAAAGTGAAAATCCCTGCACAGGTACAGATACAGTGTAAATCGTTGAATAACAGTGGTATTGGTTGTAGGGATAGAAAACAACTCACACCTCGACTCGCTAGATGGCAATAGTCTTTTCTGATCAAAATTGCATCTGCTCAACAAACCACAGAAGAAGCCTCGTCTCTAGGCTACAGAGAAAGCGTACCTGTTGGACTGTGGCGTTAGGTGAGTTTTCTCGGATTAAAGCATTAACATTATGTTCTTGGGAAGGAATTTTTTTTTTTCTTGTGGCAGTTAGGAAGTTGAGCTTTTAAGTCATTCATAGGCTTTATAATTAAATAAGCTCGGCCGCTGACGAGTTCATCACATTGATTCAGCTAGCTAGCAAGCTATCAGATGCTAACGTCAACGTTACACAAGTTATCTTAGCGCTAGTTAACGTTAGTATTAACGTTAATCAGAAAAGAGTTCGCCGAGTGTTTCAACGCCTACCAAGTAAACCAGTACGTCTGTAAAAAACGCTGTGTATTCACTTTTGTGAAAACGTAGCTAACACACAGTTGCCCCTTTTACATAGTAACAGCTCTCTCGTTGTAGAGTTGTATTCCTGGTTGATGGCCATTGTGGTAACGTTACAGTGCAGAAGCCACAGAGTCTAATGTTTTTGGGTCTTGTGTAGTAACGCTGTAGCTTGTTACAGGCAATCCCCCGGTTAATAAGGACCCACAGGTGGTTAAATGTATACTTAATGTACCACAGCTAACTATGCGCCAATTTGTAGATCTTAAGGTAACAAAAAGTCTGATCCATTTATCTTTCTTCATTCAGAAGATACTCGGACATACACTAATATATTACAGTATGATAAATCTCTGTTTAGGTTGTGTTAGAATTTTTAGAGACTAACGTCGTGTTCTGTTGGATCTCTGAGGAAGGAGGCTCGGGGGTCGAATTGAGAATTAAGAAAAAGGTTTAATGCAACAGAATGATGAGGATGATAAGACAAAGACAAACACAATAACAAAGACAACATGAAACATAATAACACTGCAGCTGACAGCGGACTGATCCACGCTCCCCCTGACGGAGTCACGTGAATGCAGTCCCAATATCCATAAATCGCACTCATTTATGCCGTGCACCCGGGGGCTGCTCCTTTTCACCTGGTGCATTCAAATCCCTTCTCATTGGTCCGTTGTTGTCATGACATCATGCCGAGCGCACCTTTGCTGTCCAATGAGAGTTAAAATGCTGGTAGACTCTGTCACTTTGGGGGTCGTTTGTGGTGACAGAACAAAAGGTTCTGTCGTGTAAATGTGAAATTCTATCATCAATACAGTTGAATCAACATTGTATTGTCTTAGCCTAGACTAAGACCCCAGGGGGCTGGAGACAGTAGGCCACCTTTTGTTGGGTGGCAAGGTGTTCCTTTCCTGTCAGTGGTAATGAGGGGGGGAGGTGAGGGACAGAGATAATGCATTTTTCCTAAACCTGGTTCTTTCAGACATTTTAACTTTTTTAAACTCAACAGTTGTATTCAGTGGATACATATTGTGAACACAGGTAATAGAAGTTATTAATAAATTACTTATTATGGATAAGGAATACTTATGTGAACTGCATTTTAAAGTGAGACTATCTTAATTTATACATAATTAATTTAATTTGATATACACAAAGGCCCATAATTGACATCTGCCATGTGTCAAAAAAAGTACAACTCTGCTGCATACGTGTATTTATTTATTTCCTTCTGTTGCTTTTCATGGCTGGCCAAAAACTTGTATCTGAACACTGCCTGTGATGCTAAATCAAAAATGATTTTAAAATGATAAATCCTGTGTCTGTCGCCTGTTTCTGAAACATATATTTAATTTATGCAATTGCAAGCAATCCCTTGCCTATCCTCTTTCAAACCTCAGCCTGTGTGCCTTTCAGAGCGTGGGGATGCTGCCGATGGAGCATCTTCACCTGGAACATGTTCTGCAGACTGTGTGTGTGTTGGAGTCCGTCGTCCTCCGCAGTTTTGGCCCTGAAGGAGGACAGGTGTTGTTCACCCGAGACACAGGACAGGCAATGTTGAGCCGCAGTGGGACTCGCATTCTCACTGCGCTACGTCTGGAGCATCCACTGGCCAGGTAACACACACTACTCTTTCACTATAATAGTGTTTGTCAAGTGACATTTTCTCTTTTTTGATGTTTTTGTGTTATTTTAGGATGGTGGTGGAGTGTGTCTTGAAACACAGCACTGTAACAGGCGATGGATCCAAGACCTTTATCCTACTGCTGGCGTCATTACTACGGATGATTCATAAAACGGCCTGCATGGAGCCTAATGTGTCTCACACGTATAACTCCAGGGATACAGCAGAGGCTTCCACTGCCAGGCACTTGGCTGACAAAATGCTGGCATTTGCATTGGAGGAGTTAGATCATATCATTGCCATGGGAGTGGTCCCATATGGGTGCTGTCTTTCATGGGAGGATTTCACTGCAAAAACACAATTACCAGCATGCACAATCAATCACTGTGTCCAAAAGCTGCTGGAAACATTCTTTCATTCACGTCTGGGTCGCATTCACTGTGACTTTATTAGCAACCTCACCTGTGAAATGCTAACTCACTGGAAGTTCAAAAGTGACCTTCCATCCTCATCACTTCAGTTTGTAAATGACAACTTTGCTGCCTTGCATACACCTGTATCAGGCTTCCCTATTAGTTGTTCACGTTTGATTGAAGGGCAGGTAATTCACAGGGACTTTGCTACGCCCTGCCCTCAGGCTGACCACCAGCCAGTTAAAGCTGTAGTTTTCACTGGGTGCCTGCAGCCAAAATTGCTCAGTGCAGGAGAGGTGCTGGTGCTGGAATGTGGAGAGCAAGGGAGGGAGGAGAATTCAAGGAAGGATAGTAGTATTGTGCAGTTTACTGCCTGGTCAGAAAGATCACTAGGGTGTGTCATTGCAAAGCTGCAGAGTTTGGGTGTCTCTGTGCTCCTGTCTGCAGTGAAACAGTCTGCTGCTGTCCTGGCTTTAGCTGCACAGGCAGAGATGTACATTGTGGAATGTGTCAGTGAAGATGAGCTGTCTCTCTTTGTCGAGCTAAGTGCTGCCACACCTGTCTCAGACTGCTGGATGATTGAACCAGAGCATGTTGCTACACTGACTTTTTGCAGACCAATACTGCTGGGAGCCCATAGGTATAAGGTCTTTCTTTCTCTCTCATATACTGCGCATATGCAAAGTAACACGTAAATACAAATAATTATGAATACTGGATTACAGATACTTTTTAAGGATTTTCTTAATCTGGTTTGATTCATGAAAGTTAAAATTGAACTCTTTTTCTCTTCCACAGGTATGTCCATGTGGCTTTCCATGATTCAGAGGAAAGGGTCACAGTCAAACCCTGTAGTATGGTCATTTGTGGCCTAGGGGAAGGGCAAACTGACCAGTATGCATGTGCATTTCAAGATGCAATCCGCATGCTACTTTCAACTTGGGAGCCTATTGGTATAACTGCCACTACAGCATCAAAGAAGACCTTGCAGCCAAACAAAAGCACATGTTTACATGTGGACAATCGCATCATCAAGGCATCTCCCTTCCAGCAGTGTGTGTTGGAGCCAGGGTGTGTTATACCTGCTGGTGGGACATTTGAGTTTCTCTTAAACCATGCCCTCCTTCAACATGGCAGCAGTTGCTCAATTTCTGATAACACAATCATGGGTGTCCCTGCTGTTTCCCAGCTCTTGGCAAATGCTCTACTAAGCGTGCCCCGACATATTTACTCCTACAGTCTGCGACGTTTCCTGCAGACTCAAACCAGGCTCCTGAGTTTTATTCAAAATCATTCCTACCCTTTTAGCCTCATATACAAACAAGAACACGACACAGTCCTCATACAGGGTCAGGGTAAAAGTGAATGTGCTCTAGAGGAGAGTAAAGTAATAAAGCATTGTTGTGGAGAAACTGACATATCATCACAAGTTTTTATGTTGGACTCGGGCCTTGAATCTATCTCCTGTAAATACCAGCTGCTTGTGGCCGTGCTGCAGTGTGTCTCAAGTCTTCTCC
Organism: Percina caprodes; assembly: GCA_013375575.1. NCBI lineage: Eukaryota > Metazoa > Chordata > Actinopteri > Perciformes > Percidae > Percina > Percina caprodes. Next base: position 8,685,371 of record JABXJD010000001.1, read on the forward strand.
GTGTGGACACCGTGCTGCACACACGCACAGCCTTACACACTCCGTCACGCAGGGAGGGCACAGAGGACAAGGCCGAAGACTGAGCTTGTATGGTGCCCCAAGGTAAAAGCCATAGACATTTTTTCTCAGTACTTACTCAGGTATCATTCAATAGTTTGAGGGAATCATTTTCACTTTAATGCAGATTTCATGTATGGCCACAGTATTTTTCTATTTGCCTCAACACAATATATTTGTGATGCATATATTTGTAATGAAAGCTTATAGTTCCACTGAGATATTAAATTACATTTTATGGCAGTACTATTGTGTTGTGCAGTTAATAGGCCAATCAGATGCTACGGTGGTCCTAAGCTGTCCTGAATCAAGGCTAGGTTTGGCGATAACATTAAAAAGAAAACATCAAACAACTTAGTGTTATTCTCTGTATTGGACAGAATGTGCAGTTAACAAATCATTTAGTCTGTATCAACTGTGTTAATGTTAAGTAGTGTGAGTGAGTAAATGTTGACATTGGCCTCATCACGGTTTCTATTTTCCTATTTCTCTTCCTTATCTCAGCTTTTCTTCCCTCTTCCCTTGGCCAGTACGCATTCCGTTACATAAAAGGCATACACACACAGTACAACATGAAGACACCATCTCGCATATATATACACACTCCTTTTTATAATCAGCGTTATCTCAATAGTGGGGGTGGGGTGTCTGAAAAGGCAACACCCGGCTGTCAACAGCCGAATCAAAGTGTACTTCCTTTTGCTATAATCAGAGGAACACTAACTCTATTCTCACCTCTTTTTGATGAAATAGTGAGTCATTAGAAATAGCTTGACTGACTCACTGACGTGCATAATTGTGCACCGTTTACTTTAATCAGTGTGCGTCCCTAGTTTTGATCATACATTTTCCGTAAATGTATCGTGATGGCATGACTCATGGTTGCAAATATCAAAGAGGGAAGAGCTGGGGGGAGTATTCAGAATGTTTTTTTTCCACTGCACACATGGAAAAGAGCCTGGATGTTTTCAGTCTTATCAAGGCACCTACATCCTTCTAACCCTTACATGCCCCCTATATCCTACACAGCTAAATCTAACATTCTGAGCAGAGTCAATTTGAAAATGTGTCAATTTAATAGTTTTGCTATTTAGTTAATGAACTTTACTTTCCATCTGAGATTAGGCTTAATAAAAGAATTCCAGCTCTTTGGCTTTTACTGTGTGTACGTGACTGATTGCATCCCATAATATAAAACCCTCAGACTGAACTCAGTCAGTACATTTTGGTTTATTTGGCTGTCATTTTTTGTCTCAGTGAAAAGTGCATATGGTGTAAATCAACCCAATCTGTAAAATGAAAACTTTATAAAATACATCATCAAACCACATGTACCATACAACCACCTACATGTATAAATCTGTTACAAATAAAAATAGAAGACATTTACAAAACGTGCCAAAAATTAAAGGCGATTTTAGAAAGGGCAAGTTAGGAGATGGAGAAAGAAGGAACAAATGAAATGTAACAACGAAGGAACCGAGATGCTACTCTAATACCAAGCTGGAAGAAACTTTAATCACAGCAGTTCACAGCTCGGCATTGAACTGGCTACTAGTTGCCATGGTTTGACTTCGGTGTAAGAAAGTGGACTGTAGAAATTCATTGGTGTACACACTGCTGTATTGTGCTGAAGTGGTGGTGGTTGCCATTTTTATGGCCCTGATTTTATGACTCTTCTCGTCGGTAGGTGACCCCAAGTAATAGCAGTAGAAATGTGATCAGTATACTATAATATATAATAATAATATGATCTTTTGTTTAGATAATTAGCAGTTCACAAACACTAATATCAATCAAATGACCACAAAATTACACATTTCTGTACTACATTGCCACTAAAGCAAAGATGACACATATTCTATAGTTGGGCCTAATAACCACATTGCGTCTAGCTAGTCCAGGAAGGTGAGTCTAGTAAGCAGCACAGTTATAACTGATGTATTATGCAATAATCAGAAATATCTGCACCCAGGCTAGCTTAGATTATCCCTCTTGATCAAGCAGTATTTCTGTTGGCAGTGGAGAGTCAACTGACTCTAGGAATGACATCATGCAACATTAACAAGGATTTGAGGATGTAGTGTTGGGTGTCACACCACCTCCCGAGACTTCCTGATGGCGCAGCACAGGAGCATGCTAAAGATCATCCCAAACACCTGTAAGAAAGAGGGAGATGTATATTACTTGTGTTTTTGTTGGCTTTTCACTGCACTGAGTTCATCAAGGGCAGCAGACACTGGAATTTGATGAGTTACAGTTAATCACACACTTACCATAACAACACCGACGGTGATGCCCGCTCCTCCTATGATGTGTAGCTTGGAGTTAAACACCTCATCAATGGCATCAGGGCAGCTCTGCAACACACAAGCAGGATTCCTTGAAACCTATGCTGAACATAGCTTGTGGTATGGCACATATAACGGACAGCCTTAGAGCATGTAGGCTCCAGTAAGCCATTGTTGCCATAGTAACATTGCAAGGAGGCTGAGAGAATTAGTCTGCAAAGGGAAGACTGATTAACTCATGACACACGTCAGTCCATCATTATGTATTTGACATACAGTAATTACCCTAGCTCTCACAGAGTTGAAACATGTCTGACAACAGATTAGATTAGATCTTTCTTTAGCTCTTGACAGAAGTACCTTGCTGTGTTGTCATTCAATCTATGCACATATTCAGGGTAGTTGTACCTTAGTAATGAGTTCCTCAAGTAGCTCTCCCCGGGGGCACGTGTCTTTGGCAGTATCTTCTACAGTACCAGTTGGCCCGCAACACTTCAGCTGTAAACATACACAAAGTCAGAGAACAAGGAATGGTAGAAGGAAAAGCACATCTAACTCTAAGTGTTTTAAAGGATTTGTTTAACATTTTGTTTCAATTTTTGGTTCCCAAAATCTTGTTGTGCCAGTTAAGTTACTTTCACATAAGTACTGCATGTATAAAATGCCAGAAATAGTTAGGGCACATACCTCTCTCTAAAACAACCTTTTTTTTTTACATAACTGTTTGTGCACAAATTAAACAATATACAAAAGAAAGTGAATTTCCTAAAATGTGGAACTTTTCCTTTAAGGTAATTTGCTAAATGTGCTACTTCTACTGTAGTCATCTAACATTTTTGAAAATACTTGATGTGGGCAGTTTTGAAAAGTATTGTTATGTGACAAAGACAACGTTGGATACATTGCACATTGCATTTGCTTGAAAGTACCTTTTGTGCCAAATTCCTTTAAGATAAGCTTGAATTCAGTCTGAATTGATAGAAAGCAATGAAAAGGAAGCATATGTGGCTCACCCCGGTTTGAATCACCCGCAGAGTCTCTTTAAGGCGCTCATCTCCTGTCGTCTTGAAGTTATTGTAGGTCTGCATGTAGAATGTTGTGATGTCATTCACCACCTGCAACAGAGAAAATATTTTATATACATGCATCACTCACTTTTTTTTCCATTGCCGTACCTTTGTGATTTATTTTAGGTTTTGGCTAATGTATTTCTTTATCTATGAACAGTGCAATGTAACATTCTTTGAACTTGCACATTACCTTGCTTTGGTTGGAAAATACCCAGATTCCAGCCGCAACCTCAATAGCAAATATGATAAGCAGGAAAAAGAAGAACTGCAAAAAGGAGAGACAAAATTAAACTCAACTGATTGTGTGAATGTGTGCCTCCATGCATGCATGTGCGCATGTCTTTTGTGTGCATGTGTGAACATGTAACGTCAGTGTAGCTAAACCCAATTTACATAGGCTCCACCTCTTGAGAGATTAGTACAAGAAGATTAGAGGAGGGAGGGGAACAAGTGCAGGGAAGTTGAGAGACTCTTCTCTTGCCTTGATACTGTTCAGTACACAATGATAAATGTAGTCGATATTTCTAAGTGAGCCCAAGGCTAGTCTCCAATCCACACTTGCTCAAGTGGAATAGGATAATAAGTCCAAGTGCTGGTTAGTGAGATCACTACAAAATTCACTCAAACAGAGAGAAAGATTCAATGTTTTATTTTAGTCAAACGAAGCATATAAAAGTGGTACAAACCAGTCCCAGCATACAGGGTGACTCCTGGATGGCCCCACAACAGCCCAGGAAACCCACCACCATCATCAGAGCTCCAGCTCCTATCAGGATATACACACCTACACACAGAATATCCGATACATACAAGCATATTTAAGGATTTGCAGAGCTGACATAATACAAAACTTTACTTAACCTTTGCTTAAATGATAATGGTTAATGTTCTAGCTGAAGGACTGAAAGCATCTTACCTGTGTAAAACACATATGGAGAGTCTGGTCCTTCAAACAGACCTTTGGTCTTTGGGTCTAATCTTAGCCACAGGCCTATAGCAAAGACAGCAGTGCCTGCAAGCTGAAACACAACAACATGCATACATTGTCACATACAGTACTGCAATTAGTTATAGCACTAAATGCCTTGCCAGTCTGGCTGTACAGTTAAATCTTAAATTAGATAAATCTTACTATAGGGTATAACAGATAAAATGAATATAAAATTTAAGTTTAATACTTTTTCGTACATGTATCATATTCATGTTTATGCATATTTTCCACTTGTCAACTCATTTAGCTGATTAAGATTTCACCACACCACTTAATAACTATTTTGTTGCCTTCTGAATTTTATAGACATTTTCTCTTCTTTTCTCAGTTGCGTTGGTTGTCATCTTTGAGTTTGCACTGACCATCTGGAAGCCTTCTCCAGGTCTCATCCTTACAGTTTTTTTCTGTTTCAGTTTTCAGTCCAGAAAGAGATTTCCACAGTCCTCATTTTATATCTAACTATTCAAAAACACCAGTATGTTGTCTACACTGGGTTACATTTTTATTCTGGCTTCATGGGGCTACCCATCATGTGAAAGTCATATGAATTTTTTAGGTTAATTTTTAGGGCATTTTAGGCCTTTATTTGAGAGGACAGCTGAAGATACCAAAGGGGTGAGAGAGAGAGAATGACATGCAGCAAAGGGCTGCAGGTCGGAATCAAACCCCTGGCCGCTGCCCTTGTACATGGGGAGCACGCTCAACCAGGTGAGCTAGCAGGATTCCTTAATAAACTGATGCTATATTAACGGTGCCCAATCACTGTGCACTCTTATCAATACTTCCACAAAACTAGGAAACAAGACCAGTTTTGTAATCAGAGAGGCGAGAGAAAATACAAGGTTATTTAGCTTTTTAAATGTTCAGACATTCCCTTCTTCATCAACATATTTATTTAATGTATGTGACAAAGCATGGGACTCCATCAATACATAGCTGGAAATCACCGGCATGATGCCATATTGTGTCACTACAGTGCTTACAGAGCTTGTCAGCATAGGAAGGTCAGTGCATTTTTTACTTTAAAAGCCTAACTAAAAGATCTTATTCAGATGGTGTGTGTGTTCCTGTGTATATACTACTGTGCTTTTGTTTTTCACTGTGTATACTTTGTATATATTCTTGTTCTATGTTCAATCGTATAAAGAAAATGGCGGATTAGAGCAACCACAAAAGTGTAAATGTATAAGAAAGTCTCTCCAAGTTTCTATGTCTCTCTCACACACACACACACACACACACACACACACACACACACACACACACACACACACACACACACACACACACACACACACACACACACAACTACTACAATATGACACAATAAAAAGGATAAAAAGGAAACACCTACCCAGAAGAAAAAGTTGAATACAAACATGAGATATTTCACACACTTGATTCCCCCAGCGACAGCCATGTTGATTCAGTCTACACAATGCACCGCTTTGAGTATTTAATAACTAACCTCTTCCCAAGAGGAAGTGAAACATAATGGTGTCAGTTGAAAAAGGTGGTGGAAAGAGAATGCATTTTCATTACCACGCCTTCGTACAATCACATGATTATTCAGTAAGGGAGTGGCAAAAGTTACCTGAAAAACTGACCTCCATTGTGCATGCTATTTGAATTCCTGCCAGTGTTCCTTCCTTTCTTTTGTCCCATTCTCATGGATGTACAGTTTGTGTCCGTAACTACTGCATTTGTGCAGGTTGTGCCGGCATAGAGGGTTTTATGAACTGGGAGGTAGCAGCACAGAGGTCTCTGTTGAGGCATGTTGACATAAAAGCTTTTTTTTTTTGAAATACCTGCCTAGCAGCATATAAACTGCTCTGGTGTCTGAACTGTGTAACTACAATCAATGGAATGCACATATGACCACTTCCCATTTCTACTCCCAGAAGCTGTTTTTACTGAAAGCAAGGTCCATGAACCCTGCTCTTGATGCACTGACACAATGCTGTGCATGGGGTGAGATCAGATATCTGTGTCATGTAGTTTATTGCTGCATGAACAGGGTTATGACCAGAGTATGTGTTGACTCTTAATGACAGACATGTTACAGAGTTACACTTTTAGTCACCTTCCTGCTTGCTTAAATTGATGTTCCGCACTGACACTGTTGATTTTCTAAAAATCAACTTAGTGAGATTCTGCATCTTTCAATCTTTTGAATACCCAAAATTGGTTCTGTTGCTTGGATGATTTTGTATCTCTCTCTCTCTCTCTCTCTCTCTCTCTCTCTCTCTCACACACACACACACACACACACACACACACATTGGGAAAGCCCTGTAGTTAATGGTTATCCTTGGCTCTATCTATAGCTGCACATATTTTTAACGTTTATAGAAAGTCAAAGCATTCATCTGAAACCACACACACGGCAAGCAAATGGACACAACAAGACACACCCTGCAGGCTTAGGGGGACACAAATAGCCTATGGGATATCCAGGATTCACTCACACATACACAAAGTCTGGCTCACCGACATGCGCAACTTTTCACATCACGTGAGGGAGCAGAAGTCTTAATTATTTTATCAGTCACAAGCTCCACCACAATAAAGCGCCCCCTCCCCCCATTACAATTATTAGAATGCCGTGCGCGCAAACTCTAGAGTGTAGTCTGCTCGGTGGATCTGGGTCACTTGGCCACTGGGGATTATTCTTCCTGCCCGCTTGGTCTCTACTGCACTTTGTGTTTAGTGGTGGCCAGTGCCACAAATAATGCTGGGGGTTCCTTAGAATATCCAGTGATAAGTGACCAAGGCTGTGAACGCTTGGATTCTGCATCTGGGACGCCGTATAATTTCATTCACTATCTGCTCACACACGAATGCGCATGCACGCAAAGCTCTCTCACTCACTCACTCACACACACACATACACACATACACGTACATATATATTTATCTATGAAACACAGACAGGATGTATATTTTTCTATGATAAGAATACATTGTCTCGCTTTAAACTCACCCAGAATACCAGGTTGAAGGCAAACATCAGGTATTTAATGCACATCTCTCCTCCCGACAGTGCAGCCATGGCGGTACTTGAGCTTTATATCTCACTATTTCCGGTATTACCTCAAACCCACGATGGACTAGAAGACCTTCTAAATAACAGCCAGTATGCAGAATGAGGTTATTTGCAGACGCGCCGGCACTGATACGCGCGCCGTGCCGTGCGCGCCTGTAGTGGACCGCCCCCACACATAACTGCAAAGGCTAAGCCTCCTGTAGATTTTCTCTTTATTTATTACAAATTCTTTACTTTATTTAGTTTTTCCATTGCTTTCTAAAATATCTCTAAATTTAAAAGACAAAATCTGTAGCCTGCTATTCCTGCAGAAAAGGTTACACATTACTTTCATTTTATGGTATGCTCTCATCGGGAACCCATCATCTGTGCTCAGCGTGTCTTTTTTCTGCATACAACGGTACAACAATGCCCTGAACAGCAGCCTAAGGGGTTTTTCTTGACCGCAAATTCCTGCAGCACCCCGGGCTGTGCGATGACGTAATTTTGCCAGTATAAGAAAGGCGCGTTCACGGATTGAATATACTGTACATGAATGAACACGGTGCACGAGCTACTCTCTCCCAGACAGGCAGCACACACAGACATACAAACACAAAGTGGCCAACCTCTTATTATTCAAAACGTCATTACATCATGACAATTTGATTATATTAATCTATTTTAGTATGTGTATTGGGTGCATGTTGGTTTTGCTGTCTGAATCAAGCTTTCTGTCCATTACTGCTGAAGTGTAGGCTACATCACATTTCACAGCCACAGACAGTGCCTATAATAAAGGATTTATAAGTTGTAACTAATAGCTTTATTAATGATGAAAACAAGATTAGTTATTAATAGTTCAGGTCATTATTAAGAATTTTACCATACAGAACAGTCCTTTGACCACTTATAAAAGAGTTGCAGAGGATCTGGACCAAATATCCATTATCAAAAATGTATTAAAATTTACAACTGCCATCTTGATAGAATTGTAAATTAAAAAATGAGACTTATTAGTACGAGAGACCATGTTGCGATGGGATCATACCAGCCATGATTCCAAATCAGGCCATGGTTGTAAAGTGGTGGTGCCAATGGCCCCTTCCCTACTTCCTACCCCCCAACTTCTTCACCCTTGCTCGGACTCCACCCATCTTCAAGCTCAGCCTTCATTTTGGTCTAAACTACACACCTCTAAAAATTCTTAACTGTATCTTGCACAGTTATCGGACCAGGGAAGTAAAGTTGGGGGGCCCAAGCCCCCTTCCCTACTCTACCTCCCTACTTCCAGGGCCCTTGCTTGGACCCCACCCAACTTTTAATTCAACTTTCATTTTAATCTTAACTACACACCTATGAAGTTTGGTCTTCACAGTACATCTTTCACAGTTGTTGTGTTATTGGGGTGAGAAAATCTGGTCACAGACAGACAAAGAAACACCTTTAAGTAGCCTACTCAAAACTGCCTCTGTGGTAGTCCTGCTACTGTAGGTGTCTCTAGGAACACGTTGTTCCATGGTGACACACACAGGCTTGCAAGGTAAAAACAGTACCAGCGTCACTGTCGCTGTAAAAAACGACTGTATTCTAATTAGGTGAGCTAGTTCCAGGGTCTTGGTATCTTGCGTACTGGCTCACTGGCAGCTGCTACTGGGACATTTAATGGAACTGAGCCACCGTCACCTTTACTTTTCTTTCTATGACAAGTCAAATTTCTGCTGTGAAAAAGATCCACACATACCCTGTATATATATTGACTATATCTATCTATGGGTATATAAGGCTTTTCATAAAAACATATTGTGACATGTCACAGTTGGAAAATTGCTGAATTCATATACATAGCTGCTTCAGTTCCAGGGTCATGGCTTATTGGGACACTTGAATAAAGTGTTAATGTTATTAATACCACCTACACACAAGCACCTATACACACGTGGCCCACCCCCACAGGTGTTTTCATGTAACATGCCTGACTAGACCCTCAGGACTATGTGGACATGTACAGTGTGCTGACCTGACATCTTGTTTATCAGTTTACCAAGTCCATTTCCAGCACAGCTGCTGCATTCAACATCAACCTGAAGAAAGGTCTAATGAAAACACCTGTGAGGGTATACAGAGCTTTAAAAAACATCTTAAAACAGAGAACAGTGTTGCAAAGTGATACCAGCATTGGATAGGCGTATATCTAGATGCACAATACTGTCTTTTTGCCAGATGATAGGGAAAGTTTGCACCTGGGAGTGTTGATCCATACACGTTCCCAGAGAGTGTGTGTGTGTGTGTGTGTGTGTGTGTGTGTGTGTGTGTGTGTGTGTGAGTGATTTGGGGCAGCTTAGTCTTATGTTATTGCGTGTGATAGCTCCAGTAAATGTGTTTTCCACAAAAGTTGTTTGGGTTGGCGCCGATACGGATACGTTTGTGTAGGCCAATCACTCAGCCAGGCGATCAGTGGGCATATCCTGGTATTGTCCTGCTGAGTGTGTTTGACGGTGTTAGTCTGCTGGCACTGAGCTTTGGACAGAGTGATATTTTGGCGTTTTTGACATAACCTGGCGAGGGGAGGGGTCTCAAAGAAAAGCCAGTGGCAGCTAGGTGGAGTTATGTTTTTTGCTATAAAATAGATTCCAGGGTGGTTGAGTGTTTTACCAACTTCTCAGTTGAGCCTATGTGTGACACAGACCATCACACTGCATCATTATGCCTTGACTGTGTGAGGTCTAAAAGTGCAACATTTGGATTTTCTGATTTTGGATTGTGTTTGCCTTTTCCTTGCAACTCTTTGGATTAACTGGAGCCATGGAGGTAGGACTAACTGGAGTTAGAGAACTAAATAAAGATTTGTTGTTTAAACAGGCAGTGCACAACACACAGCAATGTGATATTTAGATATGAGAGTCTGATGCTGGTATAGGTTATGGTGATGATAATGGAGGGAATATTAATCTGTTTCAGGTGTGCATGTGGAGGTGCTTGTGTGAAATTTGGGTTCTCCTGCATCTGACAGGTGAGGGTGACATCAGAGGTTGTGCAAATTATTTTTAGTACTCAAAAGTGACACTGTCTCATAGACAATTAACATGTAAAATGTTTTGTATAAAATTGCCACTTCTCCTACAGTCAATCTTATAAGTGTATTATGCGTGTGTCCAGCTTGTGCGGCAGGTATGACCGGGAGATGCAGTCTATTCGGACGACACCACGTACACACGTTTGACGGTGTTCTGTATGAGTTTCCTGGAGACTGCAGCTACCTGCTGGCGGGAGACTGCAGCCATCACTCCTTCACACTGATGGGTGAGTCACACTCAGACAATTCTATAAAGAAACAAACAGATTTGAATTCTAATTACATCTAATGCTCATCCAGTGCAGCTCAGTGGCTTGTGCATAGCCACTGCCTCGGGTTTGATAAAAAAAATAACAGTGTATGTACTTGTACTGATGTTTGAAATAGCTTACTCATTTATCCTCCTTTTTAATTTTTCAAAGATCATTATTGTTAATTCAGACATAGTTGTCAGTCTAAGATTTAATAATTAAATAAATGTGTGATTCTATCCCCAGCTGATTTTGTCAGTGGCAAAAGAACTGGAGTCACTCTGTTTCTGGGGGACGCCTTTGAGCTGCACCTGTCTGTGGATGGACGGCTTTCACAAGGAGGAAATAGGTTGAGTAATACAATTAAGATGGCATGCAATAATTATAATGTATGTGTGTATTAATGTTGACTTATTGTATTAAAACTCACCCCATAGTTTGATTATAATCACGAGGAGGCTTGATGTGTATCTTATCTCCATTTTTGCAGACTATCTGTTCCCTATGCATCTCATTCTGTGTTTGTGGGCTCAGAGCTTGGCTTTTATAAGCTCTGGAGTGAGGAGTTTGGCTTCACTGTTACCATTGATAATGCAGCTAACATCGCCTTGACACTGACCAAACACCATGCAAACCGCACCTGTGGCCTCTGTGGCAACTTCAACTCTGTATCAGCTGATGAATATACTGCTCAAGAGGGTAAGCTCAGGCGGGCAAATGGTGTCAAAGTCAATAACTGTGTGCGTATGTAGGATATCTGTATGTTGGAGAGTGAAACAAGGGAGAGTTCATTATTAGTGGAATCTAGGAAATGATTGGAGTCACCAGCACTCACAACAGGAAGAGTAGCAGGTCAGTACAGGAAAAGATAACAAGGTAAAAGAAAGCAAGAGGAACTGTAGTGGTAGGATGAGATTAAGGAGAAATCCTTCAACTTGTTTATGTGTGTGTTGTCAGGATTTCCAACAGAGGACAGTTATGATTTTGCAAATTCATGGGCAGTGAAGGGAGCTGATCAGTCATGTCGACGTGTCTCAAGTCCCAGCCAGTCCTGTAACAGCACGAAAGAAACTACAGTGGTGAGAGGACAATTTACACACACGTATGCATGTATGAGGACATCTGTAAGGATTTCATGGGCTGCCCTGGTGGCCCCGGGGTTAAGGCGCCAACTAAGGACCACAACGTCCCCGGTTCACACATACATAAATAGTATATGCTGGCATATTTCCTCTGTCTCTGAAGGAAATGGGTGCTCTTTCAGTGTGTAACTGGGCTTTGTGCAGTAACACCCAAAGTTTGACGGAGTTAGAATATTAGTTTAAGAGTTTAATATATCTTAATATAGTATTTTGTTTTATAATTTCAATTGGTACTTAGTGACTTTCATCTCTTTGTTTGCCTAACTCAGTGGTTACTTTTTCTGCAAGGCCCCCCTTTTGTAGATATAAATATTTTTAGTCATGATAACACTAGAAGCTCATCTTAAAACGCACCCAGTGTCAGTGTAAGAACCCATTGCCCCTTTTTTACTGCTGACAAGACACAACAGCGCATGCATGACAAGACAAGAATACTAATGTTTTCAGTCACAAAGAACTGGGGTCCTGGAACTCCCCTTTATTTAACCACATCACTCCTTTGAACTTAATTGTGTGTGTGTGTGTGTGAAGATTTTGTCCAGTTGCAGTGTGTTGCGGACGTCTGGCGTGTTTCTGCACTGCGCCCACCTGGTCTCTCCTGAGGCGTTCCTTTTGCTGTGTCAGAAGGAGGCATGCCACTGTGACCAGAGGGAGGTGGAGGACTGTTACTGTCCGTTCCTGTTGGAATACGCTCGCACGTGCCATGCCCACGGGATACTCCTTCGTGGCTGGCTAGAGGAGAGTCAATGCTGTAAGTTTTTGTCAGGACAGAACTCATTTTACATACGTGAAGAAGGTTCGGGAGACTTTGATGAATTACACAGGAGCAAAGCCAAAGACATGAAAGAGGAGAGCGAGAGAGAGAGAGAGAGAGAGAGAGAGAGAGAGATAATGACATGCAGCAAAGGGGCACATGTTGGAGTTGAACCCCACTAAACAAAGATATTGCAGGCGTCTAAAACACAGATGCTAAAGCCTAGTTTAGTCTTCCTCTCTCTCTTATGGAAGTATCCAAAAGTGTGGCATCCTGCCGACCTCAGAAAACAATATCTGAAACAAAACATTAATTTATCATTTATAAATCTCTGCCTGCAAAGGTTATGAGATTATATGTTGGAGACTGACCTGAATGAGACCTGGGGTACCACTGTCTCAATTTACCGAGCATGAGGTTGTAAGCTGGAAATTCCACCACAAGAAAGTAGTTGCAAGCTATGAAGTCACATTAATGTTTTCAATGTGTGTGCTTGTGTGTTCAGTCCCCAGATGTCCAATTGGGATGCAGTACAGTGAATGCACCAAGTCCTGCTCTACAACCTGCCATAGTCTCAACATCCAGGAGGTCTGCAAGGAAGAATGTGTGGATGGCTGTACATGCCCTGGTAACGTCCCACTCACTGTATCTCCTTCTTTCACTCTCTGTTGCTCTATTACTGGTAGTAAAATGCTGTGTGTTTGTTTCTCAGTGGGTAAGGTTTTGGATGGTATTCGCTGTGTGGAGGTATCTCAGTGTTCCTGTGTGCACATGGGACGACATTTTCCACCAGGATCCACTATCTCTCAGGACTGCAACACCTGGTGAGGGAACAATATGCATGCTGGAACACGTAAACAGTAAATACACTAATACAGAAATACTGCCATATAAAAAAGGTACAAGGCTGACTAAATTGTCTCTTTCCGGCAGTGTGTGCCGTCACGGTTCCTGGGAATGCACCAATGAAGGCTGCCCTGGTGAGAGACATGTACAGTAGTAGTCAATGCACTGACTTACACATTCTACTGGTAAATGAAGTCCCAGGTTGCTAATTTCTGGTGTTATGTCTTCATTGTTTGTATTTAGGTGAGTGCTTGGTGGTGGGCCAATCTCACTTCAAGACCTTTGACAACAAGTTCTTCACTTTCACTGGTCACTGTCAGTATCTGCTGGCAAGAGATTGCACAGATAACGGGTTTTCTGTCATTATTGAGAACGTACAGGTAATGGATGTTTGGGATTTTTTTTCTGTCAGTTTCATGCCTCTAGCTGCTTATAATCTACAGTATTTGGGTTGTTTGTATTGTGTTTCAGTGTGCAGATGATCAAGATGCTGTGTGCACACGCTCAGTGACGCTTAGCCTGTCCTCTCTGGAGGACATGACAGTGAAGCTGAAGCATGGAGGAATTGTATCTGTCAACAGCATGGACATCCAGACCCCAATGCATCATGGTATGCTGCTTTGGCACAATAGTGGATAAGATATACTTGGTATAGAACCTCTAAGTATTATTCTGTATATGATATCATACTTATAATTAGGCCTGAAGTAGATCAGAGAAAGTACTGAAAATATTGCACTTTAACCTGTTATATTCTGAAGAGGACAAAACATTGGCTCAAAGATGCCACAAAAACTACAACTTCCATTCTGAAGAGAGAGAAGACATCCAGTCAACACCAGCATATAAACATCGAATAGCAATGAATTCATCTTTGTCGACCTGATTTCTCTGATATCAACTTTGTGAAAATTATTATTATTATATTATTATTATTATTATATCAGCAAAATAATTTTAAGTTATTGAAAGGATTGTTAATTGTTTATCATCATATTGAATTCAACTAGTCAGGTCCCTGTGTGTGCAATTTTACAGGCCGTCTGCATATCCAGAGATCCGTGCAGTCTTCTGTGCGTGTACAGTTTGGAGATGACCTTCATCTGGACTGGGATGGGCGAGGCCGTGTGCTTTTAAAGGTAGAGCAATTTAATTGGAAACAGTTTTTTTTTAATAATGGTACATAAGGAACAAAAAGATTAGCAAACAACTTAACTGAATTCTGTCCACCTCCCCCCAGCTGGGACCACGATGGGCAGGGCAGACTTGCGGTCTCTGTGGTAACTTTAATGGTAACCAAGGTGATGACTTCTTGTCTGGATCTGGTCTAGTCGAGGCGGGTCCACAGGCATTTGGCCAGTCATGGAGGATCAACGGAGACTGTGAATCTACCCACAAACATGAGACAGATCCATGTGCCATTAACCCCAAAAGAGGTATACACTTCCGTATAGATGCACACATACACACATCATCAAAAAAGCCACAAAATCATTAACCTCTACTCTCTCCGACACCTTTTAGTTCGTTTTGCAGAAGAGGCATGTTCGGTGATGATGTCAGACATGTTCAGTCCATGCCACTATCTGGTGAACCCAAGTCCGTTCCAGCGATTCTGTCGGTATGATGTGTGTGCGTGTGTGAACGGTGAGGAGTGCCTCTGCTCTGCTCTGTCTGCCTACGCAGCTGCCTGCACGGCCAGAGGAGTGCTGCTCAACTGGAGGTCTCCTTCACTCTGTGGTAACTCTCACACTGAACCCATTCACAGCTCATCATTCATATGCACAAACACTAGTAACACACTAGTAACTATATAAACACTTAATTCTATTTTTAGACTGAAAACAGCATTGTAAAGCAAAAGCCAAAGATTGGGATGTCAGCACCACATTTGAATATTTGTATCACCAAGAGTACTGCAACAATCATTACAAACAACAAAGATCTATCATAATTCTGGGAAGTTGGGTACACTATTTCTTAGAAATAATAACAGTTTAACTGAGACTATATCCCTAACCCTACCCGGATTTGATGTTGTCAGAGCTAGAGTGCACTGGAGGCCAGGTGTATAAGGCCTGTGGGAGTGTGTGTGACCGGACGTGCCGTGCTCTGTCTGGTGCTGAGGCTGGATGTGAGGGGGAGAGGGTGTGTGAGGAAGGCTGCTTTTGTCCTGCTGGAAAGTATCTGAGCGACTCCGGAGAATGTGTGACAGCTGACCTGTGCACCTGTCTGCACGATGGACAGCTTTACCAGCCTAGTGATGTCTACGCGGATCACAGAAGCATCTGGTCAGTGACTGTCAATGTGTGTATTCACAGACTATGCCAATTATGATGTGCTATGATTATTGTGGTTAATAGATACACGTTTACTTTTTGTGTTGTTCTTGTGTGCCTGTGTGTGTAGCTACTGTGAGAATGGCACCATGCACTGTAGCTCCCCTGAATTGAGTACTTCACTGTCTGACCTCTTCTATGACGATGACACGGCACCATCCAGAGGTACAATTTCAATATTTTACAGGGGCTCTGTTTAATGTCCATGTGTTTTGTGACTTGTATAATTCACTATCAATATGGTGTCTTTCATTCAACCATTTGTTTTTACCATGGTACTTTGCCGCCCTTACATGCAGCAAACAACTGGGCCAATATAGTATCTTTCTGGTCTGATCACTGTAAATAATCCTGTTAGTTTTACTTGGCAATTAAAGTTAAACTGCTTTATTATCTTTCCTGAGTTCCTTATTAATTTTACTGAACTGATCTGTAACATTGGGGTTTATTTTTGTGTATACAGAGCGCCGGTCAGCCTCGTGCACTCCTCCCTTAGTCCGTACAGAGTGTGATGCAGGAAAAAAAGGCCTTGAGTGTGCTAGAACATGCCAGAATCTGGATCTGCCTTGTGTCAGCCTTGCCTGCATCCCTGGCTGCCTCTGTCCTCCTGGCACAGTAGGTGGTGGTGTTTTATCTTTGTGTGTGTGTTTTAGATTAAGCACCAAACCTCTAAAATAGAACATGCTCATTGATAAGCTGATTGATTTCAGGTACGTCACCGCAGAGACTGCATTGCACCGGAAAAGTGTCCCTGTTACCATAACAACAGGCCATATGCATCAGGAGAGACCATCTCTGTGGACTGCAACACCTGGTATAATACTTGTTTGCATACATGGTTATGAAGGAGAATACCTGCAATGTGCTTGCTTAACATACCTTCTTGTTTACAGTGTGTGTGAGAACAGGAAGTGGCGCTGCACAGAGAAGGCCTGCAATGGTGTGTGCCGCACTGTGGGGGAAGGGCATTACATCACTTTTGATGGCTTCAAATATTCTTTCCCCGGCCTCTGCCAATATGTCCTGGTCCAGGTAAGAGACAGAGATTAAAAAATAACTCCAGGGTTAATTGAACAATAGACTGCTGTCAAAACAGGAAAATTAAACGTGCATTTATTTCATTTAACCTCTCTATCCTTTCCCTACTTTTGTCTTTTTCTACGTTCACTAACAATAGGATATGTGTAATGGAGAAGAGGGTTCATTTAGAGTGCTTGTGGAGAATGAGGCCTGTGGAATTGTGGGACATCGCTGTGCAAAAGCTATCACGATCTTCTACCAGGGAGGTTTGATCGTAATGCAACATGGAGAGGTAACACACTCACAAACACACACATACCCATGCTAACTCTCACACACACACACACACACACACACACACACACACACACACACACACACACACACACACACACACACACACAGTCAGTTATGTGATTTAGTGTGTCATGCACACAAAGTGCCCATAGGAACTTCTTAAAAACAATCCCCAATTATCCCAAATAACATCTGTCACAATATGTTTTTTTTGGAATCATACAACCAGAAGGACTCATAAGAAATGAAAAACATTTTACTAAAAAGTTCTTAAATCATCATATAAAAACAATGACATCAAATGGACGTTGTCTTTAATCACAGCTAAATCACACAGCAAACAGAGCATTACAGCTGCCTGTTTCTATCGCCCTATTGTTGTTTTACAGGAAACAATATATTTTTAATATAGGTTTGTATATGTACTATACATGCATAGTAGCCATGCTCCATGAACATGTGCGCAACTTAAACTAGGTATCTGATTATATAGATATATTATTATATTATTATATATTATATTATCTATAATTATTATACATATATAATTATAGATTATATATATATGTATATATGTATATATATATATATATATATATATATATATATATATATATATATATATATATATATATATATATATATATATATATATACTGTTTACAGATGAGATTGTGTCTAAAATAAGGTCATATCACTAAATCATATCAAATCTGAATCTAATTATCTATACACTCTAATTCCCACACGTTCTTTGATGCAGCGTGTGGTAGCAGAACCCAGGAATCAAAACTGAGATGGTAGATTAAAGTCAAGTAAGTTACAAAGTTACTGTTGTACAATTGTGGTTTCACAAAATGACACTAAATTTCCCTAACCGCAAACAAAGTTTACGGATTAAAATCTATGTCAAATTATAAACCCCCTAACCATTTTTCCTAAACTTTTATATCTTGCTTGGAGGCGTCTCTCCTCTTTCCCTCCTGTCTTCCGGGCAGATTATCCAGCTCTTTACACAGACACGAGATCCACTGTAACCACTGTAGCAGCGCTCCTGCCCACCACTGTTCGCAATACAAGTTGGATTTAGGGCCGTGACATTGTCGGCACAGGTTGCTGATTTTTACATGTATATTGAATAAGGTTAATCACTCTAATGCGGCAAAAGCGTGGTGCCTTTTGTATTACATTTTGATATAAATAAAAATTGCAAATTTGCAATTTGTAAAGCAGCCAACTTTATCAGACACAACCAAATATCAGATTATTGACATATTCATAAGTTATATTCAGCTTTACTGTCTCAGTCAACCAAACTTTTTAGATGCAACCTGTGAGTTTACATGGCTGGAATCTTTCTCTCTTATAGGTGAAGATGAAGAGGCCGGTGCTACAGAGCTCCCAGGTGGAGATTATGCAATCTGGTCAGTTTTACACCGTGCTGCTGGGGAAACACATTTCCCTCAGCTGGGACAAGGGAACTCGCCTCCTGGTTTACATCTCAGCCACATACAGGGTACTGTATTGTATTATAACACTACTTTGACTGATTGGACCTTGTTGGTTTTATTTACATTTATTATTGGTTTTATTTTATTTATATTAAACATGTTCTTTTTGTTATACATACATTTTATTACGTAAAGGGCCGGGTGTGTGGCCTGTGTGGTAACTTTGATGGGAACGTCAACAACGACTTGGTGAGCAGTAACAACCAGCTGGAGGTGGACTCCTCACACTTTGGGAACTCATGGAAGGTCATTCCTAGCTGTGCCGATGTAAGAGAGGTAAAGTCTGGTCTTAGATAGAAGTGTCAGTTCGCTCAAATTACAAAATAACATATATTTCCTCTCTAGCTTTGGTTTCAGGACAATTTAGTGCCAGCGCTTTTAATATGACTGGCTTAGATCCATACATGGTCCTGTTTTTGCAGCCAGATCTGGGGCACTTTAGGTCCATGGAATTTTGTTGTTTGTGGGCAAGTATAAGTACCATATACCAGATGGGCTGTCAATGGGCCGACTACATGTTTACCGTGATGGATGACTTACTTTAGGCAAGCCTGTGCAAGATGAGTTTTGTACCATACTGACTGACTAAAATGTAATGGTGGCCTGGAAGGTTTGAAATCAACCTTTTAATGTAAATTATGCTTTGGAAATAGGTTTGCCATCATGTAAATTATGCAGGATTTGTAGTTAATGTTCTGAAAAATACAAAAACACTAGTTTAATTCTTAAATGACTACTACATTTCTAGTATAGGATAAGATATAGATACTGTCACACTAAAATTGTGTGTTCCTCTGTCTATAGATACCAGTGCCTTGCAGCGACAACATTGTCAGGCTGATAACGGTGGAGCAGTCATGTCGTGTGATCACTGGTCCTCTCTTCAGAGAATGTAACAGCCAGGTGAGTGTATTTACAGACACACTAGATGTCCCACAACACCATGTGCATTGCTCAGTTCATGCACGTCTTTCTTAACATTTGTATTGTGTACATGTGTTTCTAGGTGGATGCAGAGCCCTATGTAGAGATGTGTGTGGAGGCAGCATGCTCTTGTCCCTCAGTGGGCGACTGTGCGTGTTTCTGTGATGTCATTGCGGCCTACACTCAGGCCTGTTCAGAGAGGGGTGTATCCATCAGCTGGAGATCCAATGATCTTTGCCGTGAGTGTGAATAATTTCTCCATTGCTATATGTCATGAATGCCAATAATTTAAGAACTCTGTCTAAAACACAAGTTAACTCCCATGCAGCTCTTCTCTTTTTTAGATCAACCTAACAACATACCACAGTCACAACACCACTACTTTTCACTACAGCTATTGTTCCCCCACATAACACCTTTTGTGTTATTTTTTTTTTTTTAATTTTTTATCTTTATTGGACAGGACTGCTAGGCGAGAAAGGGGAGAGAGAGGGGAAGACATGCACCCCCTTTTATAGTTATTTAATATGAATGGGGAGTTAACCTGAATTTCTTTACGAATTTTGTCAGATAAAGATTTGTATTCTAATATCAGATGTGATGTAATTATTTTCTACATTACTAAATACTTTATAATGCCGGTCAGAGATCATAATTATCTTGAAGATAAAGACCTATGTAGTTAGGAATGGTCAAAAGCAGAGACCACATTATGTTGCATGGTTAATAAAACTCTATAATTTAATTATTTGTCATCTTAGCCTTAAGCTGTGAAGAGCTGAACCCCAAGAGCCCAGGTGTAGGGGAGGAGTTATGCCAGTGGAGGTATAACACGTGTGGCCCTGCCTGTCCGATCACCTGCCAGCACCCAGATCCCATGCACTGTTCACTCTCATGTGTGGAAGGTTGCCATGCCTACTGCCCCCCAGGTGCCAAAATACTCACTGGACATACAACTCTTACAAATGCAAAAAAAATGTAAGCATGCAAAGTTAATACAAAATACAAATAATTGGATATATTCTGGTACAAATATGCAAATAGTGTTGGTGAGTTTCAGCCTTTTTTCTTGTAGGCCAACTACTGGATGAGGTGGCCATGCGTTGTGTAGATCCCTCTCAGTGTCAGGTGTGTATCCATGAGGGTCAGAGAATTTCCCACGGCAACAAGGTCATCCTGAACCACAATGACCCCGACCACTGCAAGATATGGTAATCCTGCATTAGAACACTCTGCAACAAGTCTGCATATTTTCTGGTAATTATTGCTTTGTAATTTAATTCTTTGTTCATTGTAAGATGCTTTGTTTTCCTTTTCTAAAGTCACTGTGACAACAACACACTGAGCTGTGAAGTTTGTGCCTCCTCTGCCATGTTCACGACTACCACTCCAACACCTGCCTATTCCACCTACACAACCCTGCCTTTCACCACCTTGATGCCCGAGGGCACGTGTGATCGCGCCATGGATCTGGCATTCCTATTGGATGGTTCGGAAGCCCTGAGTGAAGACGAATTTCAGGCAACTAAAGAGTTTATACTGGGAGTGGTTGAACGATTCCGCATGGGCTCAGCTCACACCCGAGCCACAGTGTTGCTATACCACTCTGGAGTCAAAACATATGACCTTCAGGTAGATAAACATATATTGGACATATGTGACACAGCAAAAAAGTGTATGTCTGCAAAAATATTCAATGCTTGATTAAGAATTCTGGATTAAGAATTCAGTGGACTACCTTTCACAACAACATTCAAATTTTACCCAGAAATCTGTAACTGCTTTGCTGACTCACAGAAACAGAATGTCATCATGTCATTTTTTTTCATTTATGCCCTTAGGTTCAGAAGTGGCTGTTTAAGAAGACTGTGCATGATCTGCATTACACAGGGGGAGATGTAGCCTTCTTGGATGAGGCTGTCAAGTATCTAGTTATCAACATCTATGACAAAAACAAGCGTGACAATGCTGGCCGCATTGCCATCATCTTGACTGCTAGTGCCAACCCTCGCCCCGTCCGTGCCATGGTCAAGATGCTCCGCAGGAAAGCTATCACCACCCTGACAGTGGCGCTGGGTCCGGGGGTAAATATGGGGCAGATTAATGACATAACCAATGCCAACCCAGAAAACAGGGCCTATGTGCTGAGTAGCACAGGTGAGCTGCCAGATCGTCTGTTAGAGTTGAATGATTACCTCTGCACCTTGGGAATGGAGCCCGAGGTGGTGAAACCTCCAACGCCAAAGTCCCCTTCGGGTAAAGCTCGGCAGGGCACCATTATCACAACACTCGCTCCTCGCCTGGAGCCCAAGCCCACACAACATCTCCCCAACACTCCTACACCCACCTCCCCCTCTGGCCTGTCTCCCCTCACCACATTGCCATCTTCCATCTTTCCAGCCAAAGATGTGACTTTCATCCTGGAAGGCTCTGATGCAGTCGGCGAGGTCAACTTTACCAAGTCTCTTCTCTTCCTGGAGGAAGTTATCTCACAGCTGACGGAGGACGAGGAGGTCATTCGTATTACTGTGATCCAGTACTCAGTAACAGTCACTGTGGAGATCCATCGGTGGGAGTTGAGGGGCAGAGGACCCTGCTGCGGCAAAGACTGAGGGAGATCCGTTGGAGGGGTGGAAGTAAGACGAACACAGGCGCAGCTGTCACTACGACTTTTCAAGAAATGGCTACGGTCCAGCCTTCACCTGGCCCCACCCCTCCTCAGCTGGTCTTCCTTGTGACAGAAAACCCACCAACTGACACAGTAACTCGGCCGCCATCTACGAGCACCCACACACAAGTGTATCCAATTGGTGTTGGATCAAAATTACGTGAGATTGACCTGCTACCGTTAAGCTTCCCTCAACGCCCGCTGATTATTGATGACTACGACCATCTAATGACCATGGTACATCGTGTAGTCAATATCACACGCACCACAGTCAGGCCCCACTCTCCTACACTGCCACCATTGGTCCTCCCCACACTCTCTAGCCTTCCAACCTCAGGTACAAAAGACACATTTGTTTCAATCATTCACTCCATAAGGAGTCCTTAGCTTGTGTTAATTGTGAGCATATCTTTACACAGTGCCATGTAAGAAGCCTGTGGATGTGTTGTTCCTGTTGAAGGCTGGAGAGCAGTTTGAGGACATAAAGACATTTGTCAAAGCTTTCATCAATAATGCTGACATAGGTAAGTGTGACCCAGCCCCCAAATACCCTACTATATTTTTTAGGTAATATGCACTGCATTTACTGATGTGTAGTTTTGTTATTACGTCTACCTGTCTTCAATTGTGTCTGTCTTATCTAAATCTTGCAAGTTTTCATGACATTAAAGGAGCAGATAATCTTTGGGAAAAGAACACTGATTTTACATTTGGATAATTTTTAAATGTTATGTGGTCACCCAGTGTTTTCCAGTCATTTATTAGATAGTGGGTAACCAATGAGGGACACAGAGAAGAGGACATGTTTATATGGTCTAACATGTTTAAATGTGTGCACTTGAGAACATTTTGAGGATTTCTATAAAGCTATAACTAACCATTAAGGTGCATGTCAATCACTATGTGTATTTAAGTAACCAAGTTGTAGATCTCCTACCAGTGCATTTCTACAGTGATTTAATTTTTTATTATTTATGCAGGGCTGAATGACACTCAGGTGAGTGTGATACAGTATGGCGACACCAACACAGCTGATCTCACCTGGAAGGATGAACAGAGCAAATCCCACCTGATTAACCTGGTGGAGAATATACCAAGCAGGACCACTGCTGCCTCCGCATTAGGTATTTGATATATAAACTAATATGTGCACACACATTAAAGCAGACACACACACTGACTGCTCTGTCTGTCTACAGGGTCTGCACTGCGATTCGCTGTGCAGACGGCCATCTCGCCAGTCAGCGGTGGAAGAGTCGGTGTAGCCAAGGCTGTGGTGATGCTGGTGACTGACAAATCCGCTGATGATGTCAAAGAAGCAGCTAACGAGGCACTGGCAGCAGGTAATTAAATCACCATTTCCATTTTCAATCTTCCTCTGTCACAGATCTGGTGTAGTTTCACTGATCAGAGTCTCTTCCCTCAGGTGTGTCAGTGTTCCCCATCGGGGTGGGACCAGGCTATGACAGGAGTGAGCTTAGCGTGCTTGGCCACCACGGCAAACAAGACAACACTCTGCACTTGAACAGCATGGATCAATTACTGATGTTGCTGACTCTAGATCATGGTTACACAGAGAGAATCTGCAGAGGTGCTTACACACACACACACACACACATTTGTTAAATTTTCCAGGTAAAAGAAAATACTACTAAATACTAAAGAACAGTATAGTTTTAATAATAATACATTTTAATGATAATTGATCATGATGATATTGGTTATTTTTTTTGGTTCTCAGCTGGTCCACCAGGACTGTGTGTTGATGATAATGGAAATGAGAGAAAGGTGAGTAGTGTCTGCTGAGGTTGAAAATAAATTAGAACAGAACAGCAACTTTTTACAGCCATTACAGCACTACTAGTAATGTGTTTCAGCCTGGAGAGTCATGGCTGCTAGAAGATGGCTGCCACTCTCTCCTGTGCCACCCCAGCGGAGCAGTGACAGTACAAAACCACAAAGTCAGTTGTGACAGACTGGAGCCGCCGGCCTGCAGAAATAACATGCCACCTGTCCGAGTTCAGGAGACCTGTGGCTGCCACTGGGAATGCCCTTGTATGTGCATCACGTGTAACCCATCTATATAAAGTGCTCTTTATTTTCCACGTGGGCTGTTAACAATAAGTGCTGGAGACTTGCATTCCAGTCTATTTATACTGATTGTTAAACGATCACGTGTCTGTCTCCCATACAATCACTCTTCTTCCTGCCTGTGTGTGTGTGTGTGTGTGTGTGTGTGTGTGTGTGTGTGTGTTGACAGGCATGTGTATGGGCAGCTCCACCAATCATGTGGTTAGGTTTGACGGCTTGGCACTGAGGCTGGATGGAGAGGGTTTGTGCTCCTATACACTTCTCACTGTCAGCAGAGGCACCAAGGAAGGGTCAGAGGTCAAACTCCACACTGGGCCTTGTCAAGACTCAGTGAATTACAACCAGGTCTGCATGAAAGCCATGGAGGTTAACCACGGAGCGCATAAAGTCCTGCTGAAGGATGATATGACTGTAAGTTATGTGATTGTTGCCTCCACTCTGAAAGTGATGATTATATGTAAGTCTATGAAGGGTTATTTATTAACTTGTATTATTATGTGTTTGTTCGAGCAGGCAGTGATCGATAGGGAAGAACTTGCACTGCCGTGGCGGTTCGCTGGCCTAGAGCTGGTGCGTTATGGAGGAGTGATGCTGCAGCTTAAGTCAGACCACGGCTACGTCCTGACTTTCACTCCTCAGAGCAACGAGTTTACCATTAGACTTCTCAGCTCCACCACCACAGGCCACACTGCTGGACTCTGCGGTAACATAAATTTATTCGAAAGTGTAAACAAAGTCAACCCTGTTTGTCTCTTTTTGTTAGCTTCTAGCGCAACTGTAATACATTGCTCTGACCACTATTTTTTCTCTGTATAGGTGCCTGTGGGGAGGAAAAGTTTAACATCCTATCTTTGCGTAATGGCAGCTCAACCGCTGACCAGCCAGCATTCATCTCAGACTGGACTGTGGCTGTAGATGATGCTGTGTGTCTGCCAAAGCGGAAGGCAGTGTGTGTGTCTGGAGCAGCGATGGGATGTCAGGCCCTACGTTCTGAGGTGTTTGAACCGTGCCATGAGCATATTCCTGTCCAGGTCTTCCTTGCCAAGTGTGAGGAGCAGGCATGTGAGGAGTCAGATGTGTGTGAGCTCATTTCTGCCTATGCACGCCTCTGTAGACAGAGAGGTGTGTGTGTGGACTGGAGGAGCCCCCATCTCTGCCGTAAGTTAGTTTTTAATATGTGGAAGTGTACATGTTTCAATATAGAGTATGAAGTTTAACACCCAGTCTGAGCCTTAGCCTAAACTTCAGCTTGATCTGTGTGTCACAGCATTACAGTGTCCCAACTCCATGGAGTATGATGCATGTCGGACAGGGTGTGTAGAAGATTGTGGTAGCACAAAGATGTTGCGAGGGGACTGGTCGGTCGCCAGGGGTAACGAATCATCCTGTATGGACACACCTACTGAGGGCTGTTTCTGTACTAGAGGGACAGTTTTGAATCACGGACGGTGTGTATCACCAGAAGAATGCAGTCAATGTGTTGACCATCATGGACACACGTATATGGTAAGACACATGGGAAAATAAGAAAAATATGAGTAAAAGGGTGAGGGAATTATACAAACCCCAGTTTAACTTCTCAATTACAGAAATACATGCTGATAGAATTGGATGGGGGCAACATTGGAGTATTCACCAATCAAGTATTCGGTGGGCGCCCTCTAGTGTTTATTTTTGATACAACCAATAAAAATGAACATGTTTTGGTTTGTTTGTACAGTACATGCAGAGTTGGGTACCAGATGAAAATCCATGTTTGATTTGCATGTGTTTGGACCAACAACACATCAACTGCACTGCCCGGCCCTGCAGTGACATCAAAGGCAAGCCCCTCTTATGTTGCACCCCTTCAGTTTATGCTTATACTGTAGAATCTGGTTTTGCTAAAAGAAAAAACATATTACATATTATATTACATACATATATTATATACAGTATTACCAATAGTGCATGGCTGGTTTAGATGTAACACTTTAATAATGATTCATCTATATGTATATATGTGTGCAGCTCCAGTATGTGGCCCCTGTGAGATCCTGAGAGAGAAGAGAGAGTCTAAGTGCTGTCCAGAGTACGAGTGTGGTATGTTAAAAACAACAAGTAGCATAACATTTCTATTTTGACATCCAATATTATAGTAGCCTCATCAAATGAGAGTGGGCAGAACAGACTTGTCTGTGTATAATATAATATAATATCATATAATATAATATAATATAATATAAAATGTATGTATGAAACTATGTCTGATTTGCACCTCGAAGAGATATTGGAAGGCTGGTGCTGAACACCAGAATTTATTGCTCACACAGTAGAGCCCTAATTCAACATTAAATTCAATGTAATTTATTGCAACAAACGAATAAACCTTCACTATCTTTATGCTAAAAAGCTAATAAAACAAACAT
Organism: Percina caprodes; assembly: GCA_013375575.1. Lineage (NCBI taxonomy): Eukaryota > Metazoa > Chordata > Actinopteri > Perciformes > Percidae > Percina > Percina caprodes. Next base: position 8,712,132 of record JABXJD010000001.1, read on the forward strand.
CATAAATCATTAATTCAAATCTGGTTAAACATTTTGTTTGTATTTATCAGGCACTTGCATTTCAGAGTGTATATCTCGCCCGACTTTAACAGACTGCCTCACTCTGTGACTTTTCAGTGTGTGACATAGTGACTTGCGACCTGCCTGAAGTGCCCCGCTGTGAGGATGGTCAGACAGTGGTTCTGAAAAATCCCGGGGAATGTCAACCTATTCACCAGTGTGGTATGTCATGTATACATTCTTTATGTTTGAGCTCATGCTTTTCTCTGGCACACATACACATACATGTGATCTCTTTTACATGTTTTTCTTAATGTCTTTTTCCCACTTGCAGTCTGCAAAAAGGAAGAGTGTGCTCTTCAAGCTCCCCCCGCTTGTCCCTCACATCGGGAACTGTCAGTGAAAGACACTAAGTGCTGCAACGTGTTTGAATGTGTGTGCAACTGCCACAACTCCACCCACACGTGCCCTGCTGGGTTCATCACATCTTACTCTACTAACGACTGTGGTTGCACAGAAATCAACTGCCTGCCAGACAAGGTGTGTTTGTTTAAATGCATCAGTTTCCATTTCGGTGAGTGTTTAAACTATGCTGTTTTAATATTGTGTATCTCTCCAGGTGTGTGTGGTTGGTGGCGTGGTTCACCCAGTGGGGAGTGAATGGGAGGAAAATGCGAGAAGTGCAGTTGCACCCAGCTACAGGACAAAGACACATCACTGCACATTGCTCAGTGTACACCGCCTGTGTGTGATCGAACCTGCCCTCAGGTGAGATACACACACACACACACACACACACACACTCACCAAACATACACATTTGCATTATGCTTCTATAACCATTCATCTATATATATGTATTATTATATATTTCAGGGCTCCTCATACACTCCATCAAAAGGAGAGTGCTGTGGAAAGTGCACACCGAACAGCTGTGTGGAATCGACAGGAGAGATGCGAGGGGACACACTGATTAGAGGAAACCTCAGACGTGTATGTGTGTAGAGAAATCATCAATAGCACTCTTTTTAGGGTATAATGTGTAGAATTTCATATACAACGTAATGTATTTTTATGTTTTTATAACCTCTTGCTTATGAAATATATTTCTGGCTGTATGTACAGAAAAGGTGTATATTGTTGATGCAGCTCTTTCTCTCCCCTCTTTTTTTTTCATTCTAATCTCTGTGTGTATATAGGTGGGAGAGGTATGGCCATCTCCACATGATAAATGTGTTTTACATCAGTGTGTGAAAGTGAAAGACGAGGTGTTTGTCTCTGCAACAAATGTAAGCTGCTCTGTTATGGACACTCCATCCTGCCCGCTGGGAACCGAGTTACGCTGCAACACCCAGGATTGCTGTCCCCGCTGCCACTGCGGTAAACACACATTCATATGCAATTACACACTTAAAACATAAACAGACACACCATTTTATACAGCAGGGTGACATTATGAATGAGGAGACCACCCTTCAACTAACAGGCATGATTTTAAATGCTTGAATTATCAAGCTTTTCACCCCTACAACAGTACATCCTAAGTTGCAGTCGCTGTGTCAGTCCAGCAGATGGCTCTCTCACATTGGTGTCCTCCCAGACCTTGCTCAAAGACTTCTGATTAATGAACGCCAATTACATCTTGATGCTTTTCTCTCCACAGCGCCGATGGATGCCTGTGTCATCAACAACACTGTGATAGGAGTAAGTCGGCCAGAAAAGTAGCACTCTTCTATCATATTAGAATGTTTTGAATAGTTCCTTCAGTACTCCATCTGTGTGCTTGTGCAGGCAGGGGAGAGGCTGATGGTGGACGTGTGTACACGCTGTGAGTGTATGGTGGAGGACGGTGCTGTGAGGAAATACAAACTGTCCTGCAGGAGAATCAGCTGCCCCACTTGCCCGATGGTAACTGTCATCCCATTATTATTTTTTTATTATCACCACTATCATTTGCCATCATTATCATCATCATCATGACTAACCAGTAACTTCCAACGTCCATAATTTTCATCAAAGATGTTCTAATCCACTGACCACATTCCATCCCTACTCTTTAAATTGTGGCCACATCGGTTTCCGTGATTCATTCCATTACATTCACAGAGGTAGTGCAATATTTATTTGCACAAAAGGGTCCAGGCAAATTTATGTCTTTGAAGTACTGTCCTTCTGATGTTTTCCTAAAAGAACTAACATGCAGTACTCTTAACCACAATGTTTTCAGGGATACACTTTGCAGAAGGAGGAAGATGCTTGCTGTGGTCGATGTGTTCCCACTGCCTGCTTCATGCAAAGGCCAGATGGAAAACTGATCAGTTTGCAGGTAGGGGCTTAGCAGAAAAGACAATGCTTTGCTCATAAACCCTGTCACACACATTTGCTGTTGCAGAGAAACTTAGTAATGATGTTTTTTATATATTTTGACTTTTTTTAAACTATTTTTTATTATGCTATAAAATACTGTTCTATGTAATGATATGATATGCTATACCAAACAAATCTACAAAAAATTCAGTTGTTACTCCTCTGTATATAGAAGAGGTGTATATAGTGTACATATGACTATTATTACTTATTCTTATTTTTCAGTTCCTATTATATTTTGACTATATACCTTACTATACTACTATACTAAACTTAAGTATATTATGCTATGTTATATCACACTATACTATACTATTTTATCCTATACTTTACTATGGTGTGCCAAAATAAAGAAACAGACTAATAAAGTTTGTCTATATTAGAAATAAAATATGTTGTCTTCATTTGTTTACTGAAGTAAATTTTTATGGCAAAAACTGTTTTTTCAGCAGCATAAACACTGCATGTACACTGTACGTGTGTCCCTCTCTCCCTCTAGGTAAACACCACTAGCGAGGATGGTTGCAACCTGTATACCTGTGGTGTAAACAATAAAGGGGATCTTGTCCTGCAAACCAAAGTGACCACCTGCCCTCCTTTTAACCGCCAAACTTGTCTGGACCAGGGGGTATGGCCGCTACACAATCTGCTCTTCATCCGTCTCCCAGTATTCCCACTGCTGTGTCTGCCATAAATTTGTATTGAATGTTTCTCTCCTGATTGCTTTCAGGGAAAAGTCAGCCAGATTGGAAAAACCTGCTGTGAGATGTGTAAGTAGAGTTATGTCATCTGCAAGATTGTTACACTATTTTGAAAAATGTGGATGCTCTGATTTTAATAACAGTGCGATATGTGAAGGCACGGAGCCAGAGTGTCGGAGGACAGTAGGAACGCTTAACTTCATCAAAGTGGATGATTGCCAATCAGAAAACCAGATAGAATTGCACTACTGTGAGGTAAGAGACCACACACACACACACGCGTGCACACACAGACACCCACACACACACACACACACACACAGGATGATTAATACTTTCCCTTCCTAGGATTAGCCTGCAAAGTTCAATGAAATCATACTGTAACACCGTCCCTCACCATTCCAACCTTTCTGTCTCTCCCTGTGGTGGTGTCCATCTGTCTGTCTGTCTGTCTGTCTGTCTGCCTGTCTGCCTGCCAGGGCAAATGTCGCAGTAAGTCCATGTACTCCCTGGAGAGGGATGCTGTGGAGCAGGAGTGTGTGTGCTGTGCGGCTGTGGAGACGGAGCCTCTCAGTGTTCCAATGCTGTGTGCCAACGGCACTCGTAGTCACCAGACTGTCCTGTCTGTCACTGCATGCGACTGTCTGTCCAAACATTGTACCTAGAGAAAAAGAGAGAGTGAACGAGAGAGAGAGAGAGAAGAGAGAGAGAGAGAGAGAGTTTATAAATGTAGATGGTATGTGTGTATTCAAGTAAAATGTACCCATTTAAATAATAACATAAATAACAATAAAACAAACCTGCTAGTTTCTGTAAGCACTACTTTTTTTTATCTGCGTTTTGGTGTAATGTGAATATTCTTATTATGATGTATGTTGTTTGGATTTTTGAATAATTTAAAAGTGATAACAGGTTTTCTTCAGGTTTTTCAACAATTTAAAAAAAAAAGATTGATCAATGTTGAATCAATTTTTTACATTTTTATCAATTAAATCATCAGAAATACCAGTGGTAGAATGTAACTATGTATAGTTTCTAAAACCTTAGTACAACTTTAAAGTACATGTACTTAAGTAATTTCATTTCATAGTACTTTTCCACTTCCAATCCACTACAATTCAGATGGAAATGTACCTTTACGTAGCTACATTTTGCTACTTCATAATACATTGGTGATTTTAGAGGCTTATTAGAGGATTTATTCTCAGCCACCCTAAACATGATAATAATACAAACTTATTTTTTAAAATCAGTTATAGTGCTTTAAATTAGAGTTTGCAAATGTATCTGTTAGTGACAAAGGACAAACAATTACAGTTTCAAAGGGCTAGAAACCAGACAGGTTTAATATCCTGTGTGCCATGCACCTGTAACCTGTAGTTTTGGCCAATTGGTGGTAGTGCCAGACTCCTGCCTTAGGCTGAGTCTTGGTCTATCTAATCTGTCAGAGGAAGTGCAAGAGTGCAGTTGTGTGTTAAATTTAACGTTGGTAGTCCCCAGAGAATAAAGTAGTGATTTCATGGCGCAGATTAGAACCCAAATTGAAACGTACATTGTGTAGAACAGCGTGTAAAATTGGTTGTTATTATTGTGACTTTATAAAGTGTCAGGTTTAGTTCCATCCTAGTGTAAATAAAAAGTCAAAAACGTTATTTTACGTTGTTGTTCAGTAGCTAGCTCAGAGATTATCGGCTAATGAAATTACTGATTTAGCAGGAGAGGTTAACACTTTTGCAAGGCACTGTATCTGTGTCACATTCTCATATGGGGCTGAGCCCCCCTAAAAGTCTGAATCTTGCCCCTGTCGACGTAATACATACTTATCACACTACATTTTCACAGTTGCACAAAATAAAAGGGTTGCTGATATTGCAGTTTTATATTTCAAGAAATTATAATTAAAAGCTTTGTTGCTGTTGTTGTTTTTTTGCTGCCATCTGAGATGCGTGCCTGCAGAGGGTAGGCGAGGTTTAATATCACGTCTAGTCACCTGTAAGCTCTTTCTTCCCTCACACACACACACACACACACACACACACACACACACACACACACACACACACACACTTTCATCGGTAATGCCTCACAGTTTCTTTCCCTCTAGTACGAAACGGTCAGGGAATTAGCTGCCCTGTGTGCGCGCGCGTGTTAAGCCAGGGGTTCCGGGAACGCGCGCGGATTGTCCGCCATCTCAGCCCATCGTCAGGCTGTGCACCTCGCGCGTCTTATCATCCACCTCCAGAGCGAAGCTTTGATCCTCCACGAGCACTGGTGAGTCCACTTTTTCACTTTTCTATTGTGAAGTGTGATAAATAGTGCGCACTTGACCTTCATCATTTTTACTGTCAGTTATATCCCCTGTTGTCGGCTTTGACAGGGTCTTTTTTTAAACTTGTTCACTCATTTGTTTGAACTCTAGCTAGCTGCTTGTGTGTAAAGTACCTAGTCCTTAAACAAAGCTTGACCTGAACGTTTAGTATTTCAGTCCCCCTGATGCTTCAGGGGCGCGTGCCAAGGTGCTGAGACTGTTTTTTTTCTCTCTCCATCTGACCATCTGGTTGCCAACTGTTGCGTTCATGTGCGTTTAATTAAATATGTGTCGAATAAGCAGCTCCTGACAACTGCTCGTGGATTAATTAGTCAAAATGGAAATGAATTACGCTGATGTTTTGTAGGCTACTCTGCATCACAGCTTCTTCAGGTGTAGCCCACTGGTTAAAGGAAAAGTTTGATGCAACATTTGATTTGCACTTCGATTTATCACATCATTTCAAACTAAAGTCTGAGTTGTTTGTTTCCTGTTGTTGCAGTAGAAAGGAAGCAAGCAGCTGTTAAATTTAGCAAATTGTAATCTGCTGTATTACAGGAGAGGCAGTATTAGACCGCTCCCCTGTTGCTCTTTGCCACATGAGGGTGCAGCTGACTCTCTTGCCTCAGCTGTCGGAGAGCTTACAGGCCTTTAAGCCCCGCGCAGGGACGCACACTGTGATGCATTTACGCATTCCTCTTATAGGCTACTTTCTCCAGGGTGAACAGGCAGGAAGGATAAACAAAATACCATGAGTTAGGCCTTAGAACAAAGGTAGGTAAGGTAGGACATCTAAGTAAAAAATTATAACAAGAAAATATAATAAATACAAACTCCAGCCCTCAAATATTACAATAAATGTTGTATTTCCCTTCACATAATGACTACATTGAAGAATTTGTTTGGGACAGAGGTTATGTCCACTTTAGCTATAATTCTCTCCTTTCATATGAAAAATATGTCCACTAAAAGTAATAGAAAATAGAAACATTCTTGTAAGCTGCAAGATTTGGAGAAAAGGTATCATGACTAATACTTCAGTGACGAATGACAGCATATGAGATAAACAAACTCAGTCCAATCAAAGCTTCTACCACACATCCACAGTAGCACTTATGCACTAACTGTATATAAATGTAAAACATTAAATCTATAACGCTGTCATCTTGGGATGAACAATTGATAAGAATGTTTTGTGTAAAAAATGTATACTTTTACCTCCTCACGTCTTTAAAAATATTCACATCAAGCAATCTGATAATCACTAATTCTTTGGTTGAATTGACAAATGATGTTCATATTAAGTCCATAACATGTGAAGACAGATTGCAAGTAGACCTCACTTTGTTTTACAAGGGATACAAGCCAAAAAGTTTGGAACCACCAATGTAAGTGTCCTGATGGATTTATTACCTAACATCTTTTTGACCTGCTGAACTCTGAGAGAAATGTTCTCCATTTCCATCTTAGCTCTGGGTTTGCTAACTCACGGTCAAACTGGGATTATCGTAGATGTAAGGGGATTGACGATTGAAGCCTGCTGTATATGTGTGTACCCTGGGCATTTTCATGTCTCATGGCTTTCCCCCTGGTGTCTCGGGCGGTTAGAACATGTAGTGAAACCACTGCTGAATGCATTCCACTTTCTCTTTCACCTGGAATAACACAGATTGTTGGAATCTGTATGGCGCCTTTACCACCAGTTATTAAGATAACCGGTAGGCTATATGCGCTAAATAACATGTAAAGCTGTCAAATACTATGTGTAGCTTTCACTTCTTACCACCTGATCCCAATTGACTCAGACCTCAAACTGTATGATTACTAAGATTGACAACACTGCATACATTAATACTGTAATTCAAACATAGCAGCATACATTTCTATTACTTGTTTCAAGTTAACAAAATCAACAGCGTTAAAGCTATAGTGCATAGTTTTTGTCTCCCCCATGAGGAATTCTAAGTAATGAAAACATCATTGCGTCCATGTGATACAGCTTTCTGTGATCGCCCCCCCTCCTAACCGCAGTTGCTAGTAGCCAAGGAGGACACGGGGGATTAAAAAAAACATGATGGACTCTTCAGTAGAGGTAGTTATCTTCACTTGAGCTTCTGCATGGGAAAGTCACCGGACGCCACAATCTTCTGAATATCAGTAGTAGTCAGCCGCACTAAGAAATACAGAGAGAGTCGTTTTGGAGCTGATAGTCTTAATTAGCTTTGTAGGAACTAATTTGGCAATGGCTTGAATGTAACAGTCTAAGGTGAGAGGTGTGGTTGTTAGTGTCACTGATGACAACCTGTGACGAACATTAGATGATTTCACAATATATGAATGTGTGTGTCATTAGAGGAAATATGCAGCCTTTGAATGACTGAGGCTCAATCAAAACATGTCATAAAGCTCTCCCACATCAAATGGGACCTTTTATGTCTGTGGATTCAAGCCTGCGGATGTGCTTCTATTCGTGTGAAACTACTCGGTTTCCTCTTAACACTTCCCTCTTTATCTCCAAAGAATGAGCCCTGCAACAAAATTACCCCAACAGATTGTAAACTGTGCCGCTTGGATTGCAGTGTGAGCTTAATCTGAGCCTACAGCTTCAATTGGGTAAAAAAGGCTTAACTTTGGCTCTCAGTCAGTCAGTCTTAAACAGCTACTACTGTGTGTGATTTCAAACACGATATTTGAAAGTAAAATCATACTTAAAATGCAATTTTACTTCTTGTCTCATTCACCGCTCAACACCTAATATGATGATAACAAATGTTTAAAACAAACATGACTATTGTTATAACACAGGAGGGGGTAGAGTACGTGCAGCAGAGCAAGAAGGAATTTCATTGGCTCTTTTCAAGCGGTCCGTGAGGCAGTGATTGGTGGGCGTTTTTACAGGACTAAAGCAGCTACAGATTAAATACCTTTTTTGCTCTTTCTTCTTTTATTTCTGTTGGGGTTTAAAGGTAATTTCAAACAATATATAAGAAAGTGTATATTGGAAACAGTACCAACCCTGCCTCTAATGGAACATTTTGATTTTTTTTTTATCAATTACAGCCAGAGCTTCAAGGTCATCCCAACTACTAAATACTGAACTCATGTTTTTCTTTTCATGTACCAACAGTGATGAAACGGAAAAGAACATATGCCTGTCACCAAAGAAATGAGTGAGTCGTCGTCCTTTCACTCAGCGACGCTTGTGTCATTGGCCCGATCGCTGTCCGGGCTTGGGCTTGATGCCGCCAATGGAGGCCCTATCACCCCTCTTGACAATGTTGAGCCCCCTCCTCCGGTAATGGTCTCCTCAGAATGCTAACACTCATATCCTGAAACCCTAACAACCTGCAGCAATATGTCAGCTCACGTTTCCACTCCCTGAGCTTACACACACAGAGCATTACCTAGTTGTTATTCTCTTTTATTATAGTACCCCGAAATTCCCTACTTGTAACCCCCCTCACCTCATTAATTACCAGAAAGTGCTTTTGTGTGTTTGTGTAGGAGACTGGCATCGATCTAGGCCCTGGGCTTTTTTTTGCCGATGGCAAGAGAAAAGTGGACTACGTCCTCTGCTACAAATACAAAAAAAGGCGGGCATCCAAGTCACGCCTTTCCATTACATCCAATGGAAGTATACCCTTTCCTATGCCGGGCCGTTGGGAAGCGGAAGTAGAGTCTGGGGAGCCAGGTGCACCTGCCGGAGATGAGGAGTCAAAGCTGTCTGAGGAGGAAAAGGCTGTAATGAGAGAGGAGTTTGAAGCAGGTCTACTCGAAGCTGGACTACAGCTAGAGCGTGATAAAATTGTGTGTATTTGCTTTTACAGTGCTTTCACAATGATTATTTTCCTGCTGTACCATCCTGTAGACATCTATGAGTCAGAGCTGTCCTTAAGTGATTTTGCTGACCACAAATCCTGTGATTGGACGGCTGCCTAACAGGTTAAGGTTAAGGCTCTTCCCCTGGAGGCTATGCTTGCACTCTAATAAAAAGCGAAAACGAATGGATTATCAGTGGTATAATATAGGATGATATACTAATAACAAACACAATTATAACAATGACAGGTATGTTGCATGTATTTTGTCATGCACAGCAGGGGTATTCAATCTTTTCTAAGCCAAGCCCCACTTAACTGAAAGAGAGATTTCTTACTACATCATGTTTCAACGTTAAACAATGAATTGAAAGCACAGTGAATCCTTAGGATGAACTGTATCTGTGGAGGGTTACCTTAGTGACTATCTTACCTATATGCCAGTAAGCTGTGATATCACAGATTTCTTCATGTTAAATTGAAAAAAAGGTTTATAATATGGAGGCAGTAACCCTTCTAAGGGTCCCAAACCCCCTGTTGAAGATCTCTAATGTACAGTATAGCATAAACAAGTGGGTTTCTTTTGTGTGTATTCTATAGGAGTTTGCACATGCATGCGTGTGTGTGTGTGTGTGTGTGTGTGTGAGATGTTTGTGGGTTAAATTAGCTGCTGTTGTGGTTGAGGATTAAGAACGCTGACAGTAAGTGTGAAGCCAAAGGCCAGATTATATGGCCTTATTAGAGAGTGATCTATTACTCGGAGGTGTGTGTGCTCCTGGCACATGGAGGTGAATTAGTGGGTTTCATTTTGATTGTGCTGTACTGTACCAGTATGTCAAACTGAACAGTGAAAGATTCATTTGAGTACAGTATTTAGCGTCATGGATCAAGGTATGAAAAGGCCCTGTTGTGTTGCTTGTTCGGGCTACAACGTGAGTAAGTTGAGTGAGTACAGTTACTTTAAAACATATTTTATTTTGTATAATCTCACGTTGAAGCCAAACTGTGGAAATCATCTTCTTTATAATGGTAAAAACTATGCATCTTTTAATCAAAATTCATCTTCTCAAGGATCTTGATCGGATTTTGTTTTTATTTATGTTTTCTGTATACTTTTAATAACTTCTGATCAGAATAAGAGTAGCTTGACAGAAGTACAAAGTCTGGTGACGTGTAATGCTACCACCAGAAATTAGAATACATTAGAGGTGCAGCAGTTGTTGTTTTAGCCCGTGCAGTTGTATCTGCCTTCCACAAAGGTCATTACAATAATTGTAATGGGCAAGTTGTAATTCAGTGGTTCAGAAGCCTCAGTGGTTTGTTACTTTTCACATGATCAAAATTGATGACATCAGGTATCATTCCTAACATAATCTGTGCTAAGTTTCAATACTTTGGAGGATTTGTAGGTTCTGGGCTTGAACTAATGGGATTCCCTACAAAACAGCCTCATTATAACACAAAGTAGCATACTTACAGGTTTAGGAAAGGCTCATCTGACTGCCTCAGGACAAGTAACAGGAGCACTTGCATGCAAAGACAAATTGAAGTGAAGAAGACAGATACAGTTTATATATCCATATGCCTGTAATCCAAATCTAATTTGACAGATTATGTTATGAAGTTATGGATTTAGTGTTTTTTCTGTTCAAATTTCACATTAATCTGTTTGTTAATGTGTGTGTTTATGTGCAGAGGGCAAATTGTATAGGGGTTATTCGGCTGCACATCCCATGGCCAACACTCAGTCGAGAAGCAGAGCTTCAGAAGATCAAAGTTGCTGTGAAAAAGGTCAGCACCAACATACACACCCTGGTCCTTAATATTCTAGTTTTATGTAACATGTTTGCAGAAGATTAATTTGGGTGCACTTCACAATCCCATTTTAAGTCTAAGTAGTTCAACATACAACCTAGTGTATTGCATTTCATCTGACTGTTTCCATGTATGTTTTCATCAAACAGAAGTGTGAATTGCGGAAACGGATGGGCATTGCTGGGATGTGGGATTCCATTATTGGCAAAGTCAACATACTGTTTCAACCAGGCGTCCCTGACTTTGACATCCACAGAGACTCAAAGACACGCATCCACTTCAAAACCCTCAAACATCCTTTTATCAGAGACAAGCTCCACCTGTGAGTACCCAGACTGTCGCGCTCACATGCACACATGTACTGTTGTGGAATGGTATCAAAAAACTAACCCACTTTAGAAGTCGCCCTTGGCTGGGGACACACATGCCTTTCAGACATGGTCAGTGATTTAGATAACACCCTACTATCTAAATCACCTGCAGGCTGTCTGCTTTCATCGTCCTTATCATAACATGGTGGAGCTTTCACATAAATTACGTTTTTACGGTTTACACTACTGAAATGCTACTGGGACACTACAAGTGACAAGATAAGCTTACCAGTAACAGTAACTTCTTTAGGTTGACCGAATTATTTGATTCAACAAACAAAATAAGACTTTAATTTGGGAAATGGTAAAGTGTGAACACTGATTCCACTACTCATTCATCCATAACTTTGGTGAACAAGTCTATTGTCAATATGAAATGCTCACATTAAGACTGTGACTTCTTCTTCTTACTGCAGGTATGACATCAAGTCAACAGACACTGTATTCGACAACGCAACTCGCAGCAGAATAGTGAGTCCAGAATAAAAATATCTTCTAAATGTATATTATGAGGAATATTTTGGATATGTAGTGAGTTCACACACAATTTGGACTGTGCTTTGTTTGTGTCTAGGTGGCTGAGATTATTTCACGCACTACGTGCAGACAAACCTGCCAAACCACTGGTGAGGTCTAACTTTTGCATTGGTTTTATTCTGCTTTTTCATACTGTTCATATGCATGCTATTAGTTAAATTTTATGCTGCCAGTTTCTGTATGCTATCAATCACAAAACCATATGTGTCCATGACTCTGTGTTGCACTTTGTGTCATAAGGCATCAGCTCATTATTAGCTCGGGGTGTCTATGACTCTGCCTTCCCTCTGCATGATGTGAGTATTACAGAAATAACACTGTACAATGTGAAAATATATTTGCGTGTGCTATATCTACTGTACACAAAGGCCTTTATTGTGTCATAGAGGACAGTCAAGTCAATATATTTACAGTATGAACGTTTATGGAAATGGGGAAAATGGGACAATCTGAACAATTTTATTGGAGAAATACTTTTCCTAAGCTTCCATTATGATTATGCGTAAAATGTGGCATACTGTTAGGCAGTGTATCTCTATAGAAAGAGCTGGTAACTTTTTTTCTTTAGGGGTCTTTCACAAGGAGAGGACGAAAGGATCAGCGAAATGACAGACAGGTGAGTTGAGTGGCCTCTAATGGGTCTTTGACAAAGTGATAGCAAACTGCCTAGCAATCAGGTCATGACTATTCTGTGTTTTGTGACCTTTAATTTGTCATCTACTAGCATGACCTTTGTGAGTTGATTCTGAAAGCACTCGGGCACGAAGTGGGGTTCAGTTCAACAGTGTTCTGAAGTTTAATGAAACACACTAGAGTATTAGGGGTGGGAATCACCAGACGCCTCCCGATACAATATCATCACGATACTTATACCACGATACAATATTATTGCGAGACATATTACAATATTCTGCGATATATTGCAATTTATAACCTTTTTTCCACCTTCTAAATTTTCAAATGATGTCCCCAAAAGGAAACTTTGTCAACATCTGTTTTATCTAAAAAAAGATACATTTCTCTGTTTGTTTATTTCACTTCAGTTTTGTTGCTGCAAAATGGGATTGTCAAGCAGACAAACTGACCAACACAAATATAATAAAAGAACGATACTTGGCGCCTGTGTATCGATACAGTATTGCCACTGAAAATATCGCGATACTGTGCTGTATCGATTTTTCCCCCACCCCTAAAGTGTATATATTGTCAGTCACATATTGCTCCAGTCATTTTGATTATGTGAGAGTAGATATATGAAGAAAGGGGAATGGCTTAAGGTTGGGTTCACACAGATCAATTGTGTCAGGTAGTAAAGCAGGTGCTACAAATTATGAGACAAAGTCAGATAATAAAATGGTAGGTTCAGCACATCATCTTGTAGTATATTTGATGGTTTTGGATTCCAATCTCTGGCATGACAGTTGAGCCTTGGACCTGTCACACTTCCCTTGGTCCTAATGCATTGTGCTTCTTGGGAAGTGTAATCTGCAGACATAAGGGAGTACAACTACATGTGTGACAAAAGTTGTATGAAGTCTTTTCTGGCTCTTGAGGGAGTTGCTGAAATTCTGAAAGAAATGCCTCAAGTCACTCACTTGGGGAAAAACAAAATCTGATTGTGCATTGTCAAATTAAATGTAATTGTAGAACTGGTGTACATTTATGTGAATAAATCAACCTAGCTCCTACAGTATGTTAATAATCTAAAGTATCTGTCATTAACTTGTGTGACTCTTGTGGCGTGTGCTCGGATGTCTTTCAGCTCCTCCATGAAGAATGGGCTAACTATGGAGTCATGCATAAATACCAGCCTGTGGACCTGATCAGGTAGAACAGTTAGTGCCAACAAAAATAAAAGTCTAGCTATAGCTATAGTTTGAGACTGCAATGTTCATTACAGCCACTAACACCAAACTGACCAGATAAATGTGACATATATACTGATGGTTTTGCTTTTCATACCAGTGTGGCTAAATATGTAAAACATTTCCTGATGGTGATGCCAGAGAAAATGCTATGGTGTTATTACAACACTTTGGCCTGAGAGTAGTTAAAGATGAAAGCTTATAGAGGGTCTAAAATGGAAAGAATCCACAAGCCACTATTTTGGCAAGGCCATATCATGGACTAAAAAGTTGGTTAGGTGAAGGTTTTGACATGACGGTGACACTAGAAATGATAATGTGGGATAATGTGGCCTGTAGCTGGGAAGATAGTGCACCAGAATTGGACTGTATAGCCTGTAGCCAGTGGGGCAAAAATGTAAATCTGTAAACCTGCAAATCCAGGCAGCTAGTTGATACATTGGCCTTTTCTTAACAGGAAGTACTTTGGAGAGCAGATTGGTTTGTATTTTGCCTGGCTGGGTGTTTATACTCAGCTCCTCATCCCTCCCTCTGTACTGGGCATCATTGTCTTCCTGTATGGCATATTCACTGTGGATGACAATGTGCCAAGGTAGGCAGATTAAAAAAAAACTCTTCAAACTAATGTATGCTCATCAAAAACACAATATAGTATTACCATACACATGCTTTTCTTTGCGTTGTTCAGCCAGGAGACATGTGATGACAACCTAAACATCACCATGTGTCCACTGTGTGATGTAGTGTGTGACTACTGGCGTCTGAGTTCAGTGTGCTCACTGGCCCGCGCGTCATACCTGTTCGACAATGGAGCCACTGTTCTCTTTGCCATTTTCATGTCTCTCTGGGGTAGGTATACATTCTAATGCACTTTTCTGATCACGTTACGGCAGGTTTATGTCAGTAGACCAGCTTCTAGACACTCAAAGGAGAAGTGACAGGGAGAGTATGCATGATTGGAGTGAGTGAAATACTATTTACGTACATGTATTCCTGCATTTCCTGTGAGATTTCCAGTGTTTATTTTTTATTTTTTCTAAAGCCAATTATTTTAGGAATATTTGAACATTCCTTCTGTGTGTCTTCTTGTAGCTGCTTGTTTCCTTGAGCACTGGAAAAGGCGACAGATGTGTCTGAAACATACGTGGGACCTGACAAGCTTGGAGGATGAAGAGGTACAAAAATACGTTAAATAAAAAAAAAATTCTACAGTAAACATACATTATTTTAGAATAAACTCAGTTAGAGCCTTTTACTGCTTTTCCATTATGAGGTCAATCATGACGACAGTTGTGGTTTGCCTTGCAGATTATCATTTGTGTCAGAACAGTGTCCTCCCCTTAACACACACATGCACCTACAGACATATCCACCAATGCATCAACGCCACTCTTTACCCTGTAAAAGGCTGTAATGGGATTGGTCTCTTCTTAAAACAGTGCACTTACTGATGACACAGCAGGGAAACAACATAAACAATCACGTAACACTCTCTCTCTCTCTCTCTCTCTTTTTCTCTCTCTCTCTCTCTGTCTCTCTCTCTATGTATTTCTGTTTCTGCTGCCTAAAGGAGCGAGTCCAGGTGGGCAAGTTTCTATGCGTATTAAACGTACCCACAATCTGGTTTAAGAATCTGTATTATTAGTGTCTTTCATTTCATAAATTCAAAAAATATATTGGCTATTTATTGGATTATATATAAGCAGTTGAAACTGCTGTCTGAAGCTACCATACTGTAAAGTTGTGATATAAGGATTTTTGTCTCTACTGTTGTGATCCGTTATTTTTTGTGCTGTCCCATGTGTTTTAACATGTGTGTGCTGCAGGAGGAGCTGAGGCCTGAATATGAAGAAGCTGTACAGGAAAAAAAAGCTAAGGTTAAAGCAGCTTCTAAGAAGAAGGTATTGTACCTGAGTCTGTGTTGTTGTGTGTTTCAGATACAATTTCTATGATTTGTGACACTAAATTGACAAGTTTTAAAATTACAAAGTTTTCTTATATATTTTTTTACTCTGTTGCAGTTAATTCATGCTGGGGAGGGCATAGATGGAGAAAAAGACCAGATGCTGGCCTCGCAGGTAGGTTTTACTGCACCAACACA
Organism: Percina caprodes; assembly: GCA_013375575.1. NCBI lineage: Eukaryota > Metazoa > Chordata > Actinopteri > Perciformes > Percidae > Percina > Percina caprodes. The sequence continues at coordinate 8,728,015 of JABXJD010000001.1, forward strand.
TCCTCATACCTAATGAAAGAACATTATGTGGACAGAGTTGATTGGAGTAGAGGGCGGGGCTGTTACACTGAGGTGATTTACACTTGCTTCATCCCGAATGCTAACACAGATCTCACTTATTCGATTCCATTACACTCAGTGAAGGTAAACAACGTTATAAATACAAGCAAATATTACTGACCGTCTACGTTTTTCATCTCGTCTTTCATGTTATTACAAACTAACTCTGTCTGTATGAGTTTATTTCAGTACACAAAAAGGAAACTGAACTTCACCTACAGTGGGTGGTTGAGTCCAAAGCTGCTTACCTGCCTGAGATTAGCCCAGATTACTGATGGAGAGAAAAAAACGGAAGAGGGAGAGGAAGAAAGGGAGGGGATTTCTGCACCTGCCAGACAGAAAACATAGTTCTGTGTGCAGAACATGTATTACTGCATATCACAAACAACTTTAAAGGGCTGTTTGAGGGTTAAAACCTGGTTTTAGGATTAGGGTTAGAATTAGGCTATGGTTAGTTGTGATGGTTAAGGTTAGGATAAGGGGCTAGGGAATTATGTCAATTCTTAATTGGCATTATGTCAATGATGGGTCCTCACAAAGATAGTGAGACGCACCTGAGTGTGTGTGTGTGTGTGTGTGTGTGTGTGTGTGTGTGTGTGTGTGTGTGTGTGTGTGTCTGATTTGGGGCAGCTTAGTCTTATGTTATTGCGAGTGTTGTAATATGTTTTTCTTGACAGCAGGAACCAGACTCCCTTGACATTGAGGATCACCTGCCAGGTTTTCTCATCAATGTGTCTACCTTACTACTACTGGTACTGCTTTCACATCACACAATATTCTATGATCACTGTCCATTTTTGTAAGGCATCAGGCATTTAACCGAAATCAGCAGTTTTATCCTTTTACCATAATATTTGTGAATTTATCTACATATATTCATTCCTGTTTCCCATATTACATCCGTTCCTGTCTAATTAATATAGTGTCAATAGTAGTGACCCTAAATTTGTGCTAGCAATGAAAATTGAAAGCAACAGAAAGATAAAACAACGATAAGAGAGAAAGGAGGAAGAAAAAGATAGAAATAAATATTTACATGTGCCAAATATTAAATTATAAAAGATACTGTCACGATAAGGAATTGTCATGAAAGAAAACAAATATTCTTCAGTACCAGAGTCTTGTCATCTAACTTTTTAATGTTGTGGGCGTGTGTGTTGTGTGTGTTCAGATCTTTGTAACCTTCTCGGCAGTGTTTGGGGTGGCTGTTTATCGCATCTGCATGTTAAGTGTGTGGTCCATGAACCCTGATGCTGAAGCCAAAGCCAGCGTGAGGATGACCGTCACCACCACAGGCATTATTCTAAATATGCTGGTCGTTCTGGTGTTGGAAGAAGTCTATGGAGCCATAGCTGTCTGGCTGACTGAACTGGGTATTGAATATATTGCTGTTACAGAGTAAAGGGTTAAATGTGGAAGCCTTACAACTCACAGTTAGCTTAGCTCTGCAGTGTTATAGCTGGAAAAACAATTTGTAGAGTAAAAAGATTTCAGCTTGTAAGCCCATGTTACTAAGTTAGGAAGCACTCATACTGCGATTGAAACATAGCATTATGAGCAAGTGTGCCTACCATGATGTCTTTACATTGTGTCTCCTATCCAACAGAACTTCCTAAGACAAAGGAAGAGTTTGAAGAGAAGCTGATCTTTAAGTCTTTCTTCCTCAAGTCCATGAATGCCTTTGCACCTATTTTCTATGTGGCCTTCTTTAAGGGCAGGTGTGTGTATCCTAAAAACTTACTTCTCTCACTTTACATTGTCTTTCTTTATTACTTATCATGTGACTTGGTCCTCTCTTTACACAGGTTTGGCGGGCGTCCTGGTGATTATGTTTACGTCTTTGGAGACTATCGCATGGAGGAGGTATGTTCATTGACACACATTAGTGGTAAGGGTTCATTTGTATGTATATATACTGTAAATGTGTATCTGTGTCTTGAGTAAATGTGTGATTTTTTTTCCCACAGTGTGCTCCACCAGGCTGCCTCATCGAGTTGTGCATTCAGCTAAGCATGATCATGCTCGGAAAGCAGCTTATCCAAAACAATGTGTTCGAGGTTCTCATACCGTATGTATATACAGTTCTTACATTTACTGAATTTCTAATCTTTGCTATCTTTGCTCTGACTCTATCCTCTGTTTTCTTTTGCAGTAAGCTAAAAAAGATGTACAGAACAATACAGGAGGAAAAAGTAAAAAAGAGAGCAGCAGAAAATGAAGAGAATGACACAGAAGAGAAGAGACCAAAGCAACAATGTGACAAAGATTACACCCTTGAACCCTTTGAAGGCGTGACCCCAGAGTACATGGAAATGAGTGAGTCTCAAGCCTACTCTTTTAATCATTGAATCACTCACTGCTGTAAACTAATTATTTAACTCTGTGTGTGTGTGTGTGTGTGTGTGTGTGTGTGTATTACTATATACAGTAATCCAGTATGGGTTTGTGTCTCTGTTCGTGGCCTCCTTCCCACTGGCGCCAGCATTCGCTCTGCTTAACAACGTCATTGAGATTCGCCTCGATGCTGCAAAGTTTGTCACTGAGATCCGACGGCCTGATGCTGTGAGGTGTAAAGACATAGGTACAGATGATGCATGAGAGCATGTCCACTCTGTCAGGCTCTGTGTGAATGTGAAACAAGCTATCCTGGAACTTTTAATCACTTTCTTTTCCTTTACTCCATTCTGCCCCTCCATGTCTGTCTGTCTGTCACTTTTACACAATAACACACACCATACACACACACGCACACACACACACACACACACACACACACACACACACACACACACACACACACACACACTTCCCTTTACTTCTTTGTCTCTTTTCATGCACATGCTATCTCCAGGGATTTGGTACAACATTCTCTGTGGAATCAGCAAGTTCTCTGTAATTACCAATGTAAGTGTGTGTGTGTGTGTGTGTGTGTGTGTGTGTGTGTGTGTGTGTCTGCTGTGCCTATAACATTTGACCTCTGGTAGAGAATGTCTTACTAAAGTAAACTACTCACTAAAGTGATGTGTACAACAAGAATTTACTTTAAGTCTTAAATACCGACATCTCTGTGAGTTTAATGTTACAAGTTACAAGTTTTTCTGTAAAATGTACCTTTATTTCATGTGTTAATATAGCCCTCTGGATTTTTTGTTCAAACAAACAATGTTTACATTCACTGTTTCTCAACAAAGCGCATTGTGTATATCGTTTAACAATCGTGGTAAATGCATTTACCTTACCATAAAACATTTGCAAAGCAACTTTTTGAATAGTTTGTGTGAGTGAATTTATGGGTTTTCCATTGGCCCTTTTGGCTGAGCCAAACCATGCCTTAGTGATTTGTGATTCTATTACTTGTATTAGCGTGTCAAGCCACACCTAAGATGGACCTTCTCGGAGTTATGCAAATTAATGTAGGTGTTGTGGATAGATAATATTGATGTTTTAATCTATACCGTTGAACGTAGCTGATAACCACTCGATGTGCCAGCCGTTACATTTACATGATGACATATCATAATACAGTATTGTCATCACACTCCTTTGTCTTCTCAGGCATTTGTCATCTCCTTCACGTCAGAGTTTGTTCCACGAATGGTTTACCAGTACATGTACAGTGTAAACGGGACCATGAATGGCTACACAGAGCACTCCCTGTCCTACTTTAATGTCAGTAACTTCCCACAGAGCAGTGCGCCCACCACCACCCTGATCACCGGAGTCTCTATGTGCAGGTTAGACCCTTTTAACCTTGACCTGTATGGATCTGTTGCCTTTAAATCCTTGAGCCCAGCAGCTTAACTCTTACTTTACCTAAATCCCAAACTTAACTTGAGTTTTTAGAAACTGTAAACTGTGGGGTTTATAGCAGGGATTTTACCAAGGAAAATTTCTTCCAGAATTACTAGATATTTTTCTCTTATTTTTACTCATGTTGCTCTAGGTTCCTCCTTGCAATTACACTGTCTGTGTTTTTCAGGTATAAGGACTACAGAGACCCACCGTGGGACCCAGATGCCTACACTTTTTCTAAACAGTATTGGTCTGTTCTGGCTGCAAAATTGGCCTTTGTAATATTCTTCCAGGTATGAAAATGTTAAATTCCAATCTACAAAGTAGTGTCTGATCTTCAAGTCTTTCTTTCTCAAATCCATTGCACCTGATAGCAGAAGCGTTTTTTCTTGCTTTACTCATTTTTCACCATTTTCTTGTCTTTATTGCTGGCACATACATAATATTATAGATAATTAGGGATATGCCAAACCAACTTTTCTCTCCTCATACAGATTCTGATATGTCAACTACTGTAAGAATTCATTGAGAAAATTTTTATTAGGTAACACAAGGCCAGAGATTGCCATGGCGCTAGTCTGAAGCCCACTGGTACTGAATCTAATCTGCTTATTTCAGTCAGTGTCACCCACACCAAGCCAACAGAGCGGCCTATATCTGTAGATTGTCTGATTGTAGAGACCATGGACTTTCTTCATGCAGTCAATTAAACCTAGAAAACCTGTGTTTTCTTGTCTTTTCCCCAACAGAACCTTGCCATGTTCCTCAGCATGTTGGTGGCTTGGATGATCCCAGATGTACCACGATCTCTGCGGGAACAGCTGAAGAAAGAGAACATGATGCTGATGGAGTTTCTACTAAATCAAGACCAAGAAGCATGTGCCAAATTTCACCCCTCAAAACGCTCCAATTCCTGCTTCCCCGCCATCATTGTGATGGAGGCACCACAGGAAGAACAAGAAGAGGAGCAGATAGAGGAAGAGGAAGAAAGAGTTGAGATCGATCTGGATGAACCAAGAAGGAGCAGTGACAGTGATCCAGACCTTAGGAAGTCATTCGAAGAAGTTGAAGAAAATAGACAGTTAGAGCAAGGAGGTGAAGAACAAGATAAGGGTGGAGAGGTAGAAGAGGGAGAAAAGGAAAAAGATGTAGAAGTGAATGAAGAGGTTGGAATTGGGAATAGTGAGCAAGAAGTAGGAGAAGAAAAAGATGAAGCAGAACAAATAAAAGAAGAAGAAAAGAAAGTTGAAGAGAAAGCAGTTGAGAAGGAGAACTTTACTGTTGATCTGGATGCCTTCATGAGTGAGCTGGGCCTGTTAGGTGAGAAGAGAATATGTAATGTATACGTTGTCTACTTTCTGTTTTTGGCTTTGAATCTTCAGTTTGCACTACATGTTTTATCATGTGTCATCTTTCCTCCAAGTAAAGTAATGTTATCTTGTTTGTGTTATGTGATTTCTTGTCACATAGGTGAGGAATCCTCATCGAGCACAGCTAGAGATACAGAGCTTCCCCGCTCAAAGTCCGAACAGGAGTACCAGAAAGACCAGGAGCCTCATTCTCATAGATCATCTAATGGAGGCTCATCCCAGAATCTGAAAGGCTCCAGAGCAGAAATGACGACATTAGATATTGAGACTGGGCCCTTCTCGCTAATTGCTCCTCCACCCAGAGAGCCTGGCTCAAGGGCGAAGGCCCGCTGCTCCACCTTGCCTTCATGCCACAAAGGGGCTGAGGCTTGTTACAGTCTGCCACGGCCCAGCCACTCCACCAGCCTCACCAGGTTCCAGCAGGCAGCCACACTTATCCCCCTGCTTCCACTGGGCTCTTCATTATCAACCTCATCCAATCCACTCTCTGCCCCTCAAACACCCATGTCACCATCCTCTCCGCATCCCACAGAGTCCCCATCAGCCCAAGAGCCCAAAGCCCCCAGTGAACTATTTGCGCTGAAAGGCCCTCCGGCTCAACAGCCCCGCTCCAGGGTCAAAGCCCGGTGCTACACGCTGCCTCCACGACAAAGAGCCCCTGGCCCTGAAGAGCACTCCACCAAGCCTAGCCATTCCACTAGCTTTACTAAGCTGGAGGATGGCATCCCCCCCTCCCCCAGTGAACTGAAGCGCAACATGCCAATATGAGGGGAGCTGGGTGGCAAGGGAAAGGAACTGAGGTTGGCAGAGGGAGGAGGAGGACTATCCAGATTAGCCTCTCCCGTCTGTGCCTGGAACCTCACCTCCATCTGTCCTCCCTATCTGGATTTATAATACCTGGGGTCTGAAGGAGACCAACCAGATAAACTGAATGTCCTTTTTATCCTCTTAATCTTCATTGAGATGTTTTTACCACTGGGGGGTTTAGGGCTGACCTTGACAAGGGGAGTGCTGGACAATTCAGAGAAAGACTGCTCTGAAACTCTCCCTGCCATGCCCGTAAACAATACCACAAGAACTTTAACTCATTCTATTCCTGATTTCTTTTTTTTGGGGTTGTTTTTTCATTGGTTTGTTTTCACAGCTCAATAGCCACTGCTCCTTTGTTATACATGTACATGTATATACAGCACAGCTAGTATCAACACTAGGATCACACTTATAGATCCACTGTTTTTTTTTTAGAAGTTTAGATATATATATATATATATATATATATATATATATATATATATATATATATATATATATATATATATATACTGTATATATATATATATATATATATAGTATATATATATATATATAAAATGATTTATTTATATTTAAAATAAATTATAATAAAAGAAGGACATGTTTTTGATATCTGTTTTTCCTTCTGAATTCTCAAAGGTTGTTAAATTAAGTATTACATTTAAGTTTATGTGAATAAATGACCCATATTCAGCTTATATAAGAGATATAACAAACAAATAACATCTCTTTTTTAGAGATGGCAAGCTGAACAAAGTTGTTAACACAAGACTAACAACACACAACACAACATTCATAACATGTCACTAAATGGCAGATGATGACTGTATCAACACTGATAGGCCTATTGTGTTGTCTCTGTTGCTCCCCGCTTGTGTATGATGAAACACTGTGGAGAAAATATCCAGTGTCTTGTATTTTAATATGGATGCTCAGTGTTGCTTTACTTTTATATCACTCTGAAACCTGACATGTTCAATGTTCTGCTGCAAAAGTATAAAAAAAAAAGTTCTAATTGGAAATTCTATTTTTCCTTATGGAAAATGAGAAGGGAAAAAGTTAGTTGTAAGGTGTCTTAATTTGTATCGATATGTTTATCATTAACAAAGGCAGTTATTTATGCAGAGTGATTTTTTACTCTCTTTGTGTGTGAAAGTTCCTTTTTAACCTGCACTGACTCCTCCTCGTCTGCCCCACCACTGAATAGAGCCTTTGTGGGGGCTTTGCAGCATTCCACGGGAATTCTTGCAGGTTAGGGTAAGCAAACTATTTCACACTGAAATGACTGCTGCAGGTTAACATTTACAGCTAGGGTTAGTGGTGTCCAGTGCTGAGCTAACATTACCTAGCTTACAAGGACTTGCTGAAACTTCCAGGGTGTGATAACAAGAACAGACAGAGTGGAAGGTAAGGACCCCATTGTTTCTATTCAGGTGAGCAATTACACGCATGCTCAAAAAAAAAAGCGTCCCACACACAATGAGGTGCATTGTAGAGATTAGGGACAGCATTTACTCAAGTAAATGTCTTAGGTTTTTTGTTTGTTTGTTTTTTTAATTTTTATGCAGTTTTTGAAGAATGGCTCCACAAAGAGTGAACATATAGGATGTATTTAAGCCTGTTATCTGATTTGGATAAGTGCAGTACACAAACCTTATTAGTAACAGACTGACTTCACACAGACAGGTCTCTGTACTTCTCACAGTGGGCATACTGAAGGATACAGTGTGTGTGCATTTGCATGTGTGTGTGTGTGTTTAGGTATGTGCATTTAATGGATGTATTCTGGAAAGATGCAACAAAGGACTGAATATGCAATCACTTTATAGGCTTGAAAATGGATTCGGTTTTACACAATATTTTACTTTATAGCACTTTATCACATGCACTCCTGTGTCTTTCTGTGTCCACCTTCTGCCTCAGCTCCCCTCTCTTCTGTTGGTAAGACCAAACTGCCTGCAGGTATGTGCGCTTGTTTTGCCTTGCTGAGTTATGAACTAACAGTGAGGTACAGGAGCAGACACTAACATGAGTTATACTGTGTCCCAGTGAGTAAATCAGGTTGCCACAGAATATAATTATTTATGACCTTAATTTTACATGATGAAGGTAGTTTTTTTACTGCCTAAAGAACATGTTTTTCCAGTATATTATATATGGTTTGGCCGCTACAGAATAACATTGAATGCGCAAAACTTTGGCCAGCTGATATTGTTTTGTGCTATAATTAATCCCATAGTCTTAATAAAAATAAAAAGTCTAAAATCAGCCTTAAAATCAAACATTTGTTAAAGACAGATGACATTTTTTTACAGAAATTAATTTGTTTGTGTAAAGTGTCAAATAGAATTTTTTGATATCAGTGAACTCACTTGGAAACAAGTAGACTCTGCTTAGTTTCATAATTTTAGATTAAAAAATAAACCTGAATATGAAACTAAATGTTTTGCATCATATTTTTTTACCATGGATGTATTCTGTGTTTCCCAGCAGCATGTTGCAGACAGTCAGTGAGTGGCTGTGGTGGGAGTGTCTGTGGCTGCCAGCAAATGTCTCCTGGTCCGATCTGGAGGACAGTGATGGTTGTGTCTATGCTAAAGCCTCTCAACTTTACACTGCTCTGCCCTGCGCCCTCGGCCTGCTCCTCATCAGATATTTGTTTGAGAGGTGAGAATACGCAATCGTCTGTTGAATACTGACATGTTGCACAAGCTGTGTGGAGCAACATCATATATGGAGCCGACTTTTGTTTAGAAAGAAGAAAGCTGTGCTGTGCCAGATAATGTGTTACACAGTATGATATACTGACACACATTTACTGTAATGTTACTTGTGTGCTGTTGCAGGTTCCTGGCCACACCACTGGCTAATGTTTGGGGAGTCAGGAACAGTGTACGTCTCACTGCAGAACCAAGCCCCATCCTAGAAAACTACTTCTGCAGCCAAGCAAGGGCTCCATCACAGGTAATGTATGATAAAATGGGAATTTACTGAAAGGCAAAGGTGATTGTTGTTCACATACAGTAATCTCAATCAACAGTCACACATATGGCATATAGCCTAACATAGCATTGTGTATGTCTGTGTGTGTGTGTGTGTGTGTGTGTGTGTGTGTGTGTGTGTGTGTGTGTGTGTGTGTGTGTGTGTGTGTGTGTGTGTGTTTGTGTGGTATAATCAAGAATAACGTTCTCTTGGTGAGGAAGAAAGCGTTGCTCATCAGATATTACGTAAAACGTAATTTAGAGAGTTTGTTTGCATCCTGGGGTGAAAAGAGTCTGACAATATGATTGTTTCCTTTGTGTCTCAGGCTGATGTGAGGTATTTGTGTAAGAAGACCAGCTGGCCAGAAAGGAGAGTTCAAGTGTGGTTCAAGAGGAGGAGGAATCAGGAGCGTCCAGGGCTTCGCAAGAGGTTCTGCGAGGCCAGGTATGTGTGTGTGTATGTATGTGTGTGTGTGTGTGTGTATATGCACTGATGAGTGTACATTTAAATATATGACATTACTGTTCTTGTCTGTCAACAGTTGGAGATGTGTGTTTTATTTTTTTGCATTTGTCTGTGGAGTCCTAGCTCTCTATGATGTAAGTAATTTTGGCTTGTTGGCATGTTTTATTACTGTTTTTAATACAGGATTTAACTCTAGTGTCCGTTTATTTTTCCATTGCACAAATATGCTCTTTAGCATGCTGTAAAGCATTTCTCTTGCCTTATTATCTCTTTTTCTCTCTGTCTACCTATTTGGGTGTACCACTCTGATTTCACTGTAATATTCTGTATGTGTAGCTTATTGTATCTCTTCTTACAAACACACACACACACACACACACACACACACACACACACACACACACACACACACACACTCCCCTCTCCCTCTCTGTTTTTGTTGGCTGTAGAAACCTTGGCTTTATAATATGAAGGAGGTTTGGGCAGGCTTCCCTAAACAGGTAAGTCTTTTTGCCATTGCTATCGGGATGGCTTGTACAATATTACAGTATGCAGTATGATATGCATTTGTATGTATGTGCTATGTGCCCATGCAGTCCATGCTGCCATCTCAGTACTGGTATTATCTCATGGAAATGGGCTTCTACCTTTCTCTGCTCTTCAGCCTCACATTTGATGTAAAACGGAAGGTGAGTGTGCTGATGTGTGCAGATGTACAGTATAAAATCAAAGTTTTCAAATATTAATTTTAAAACCAAACCTGTATTTTCCCTTTGTGTTATAAAGTCGGAATATATTGGAGATGTCTTTGTGTCATATACACACACCTGTCATGTGTATGTGTGCAGGACTTCAAAGAGCAGGTGATTCATCACATAGCCACACTGACTCTTCTAAGTTTCTCCTGGATTTCAAACTACATCCGTATTGGAACCCTTGTGATGGCAGTCCATGACTCCGCTGACATACTGCTAGAGGTCATCGCTGTTTTTTACATCAGTGCATGTACAAGCTAATCTACGTAATACCTGTTGTCATATACTGGGTCATACTGTACAGTGTTAGCAGATAACTGTGCATTGCATTGTCACAGTTCTGCAGCAACAGACTGACTTAAAGGTCCCAAATGTAAAAAGTGAGATACACTGTATTTTTATTGTTATTACAAAGCAGGTTGAGGTGTCAACCTCCCATATAAAGATAGGAAAAAATATATTACATGATTCAAACTAGGACTATGAACTATTCCTTAAATAAAAAATGATTGTTTTTTCTGCTTTTATCTCACAGGGTGCAAAAGTATTCAACTACGCAAAGTGGCACCAGACTGCTAAAGTCATGTTTGTGGTGTTTACAGTTCTCTTTATGGTGACAAGACTTGTCATTTTTCCTTTCTGGTAAGTGTTTAAAAGTGGAAGGAGGCAGCATAACGCATGATGCGGATATTGCTGTAATGTGGGGTAAAAATATTATGAGTCCATATCTCCTACAGGTTGATTCACTGTACATGGGTGTACCCAGTGGAGATGTTTGCTCCCTTCTTTGGCTACTACTTCTTCAATGTGATGTTATTGGTTCTTCAGATACTCCACCTCTACTGGGCTGTTCTTATATCACGAATGGTTTGCAAGGTTATCTTCAGCAAGGTTTGTTTGCAGATGTTTCTATGTGTACATTTATTTAGGTGAAGGAATTATATATATGCAAACTATGCAAATTCTAAAAGTTTTGAGGTCACCCTCATTTTCTACCTCTTCTCTTGGGCTCATTTTCATCCTGCAGTTGGAAGGCGACGACCGGAGCGATGAAGAGGAAAATGACAGTGACTCACCAGAGGAAAGTTACCACAAATTGAGTCACACAAACAGCTCTGGAGCCAGAGGCCGGCCAGTGGCCACTGACACATAGACAGAAACAGAGACACAGTAACACATTCAGCCTCAATTGCTGAATCTAATTACATTTAAAAAAAATAAAAAGTAAATACACTAATATTATTTTTTAAGGATTTGTGAACGACTATTTTAGGCTATAAAAACTGATTGAAGCTGCAGGGATTTTGGAATTCACTAAATGCAGAACTTTTAGCAACTCATCTTATACTACTACTCCTAATTAAAAATAGAAGAACACCACTTTAATATGTTGTTTTTGTACTTTTGTATGTTGTTGTGAAAAATTATGATGATAATGACATGTTAATCCCACATGTATATGTGCTTCTGCGTGTGGTTGGTGTGGCACATCAATGCAAAGCTAAAGCACTACAGGAAATGTTTTTAGACTGTGACTTAGGTTACTGCATGTGTGTTGTCTTTAAAACTGTATATGTGTCAGTGTTTTTTTTTTAGCTCGTTCTGTACGCGTGGGAGGCAGAATAAGCAGCTACAACAAGAGATCTGACTGACTCTGGATATCAGGTCCTATTGCCAGCTAGACAGATCGGGGCTGACCAGCACGCCCTCGCGACAATCAGCTGACAGAAGATGAGCCGTCAGTAGGTCCGTCAACAACAGTTACCATAGAAACCACAACACAAACCATGCTTAAACTACGTTTCCTACACTGTAGCTAGTTATATGCGTTTAATAGGTCACCGCCAAAAGTAGTCTAACGTAACCTGTTAGCTAAAGCTAGCAAGCTATATTATTAGTACACACAAAGCTATATTATTAGTACATACTTTGGCACTTGTACTGCCAGAATGGCTCATACGAGAACTTATCGTACAAATGTGAGAATCGGAAACTGGAATGAGGACCTGCACTTAGAGGAGGTTTGTTTCAAAATAAAGCTCTCAACTTTTACGGTTAGCGTTAGCTAATTTATAATGGAAATCGTGTTAGCGCTTACATCTGTTAGTTAGGTAAATAACTCGCTAGATAGTTGATAAAAGGGATTTGTAATGGTAATTTATTCTGATCAAGGTAACGTTATAATGTTACCCATCTCGGTTATTAAAACATTAAAATAGCAGGTTGGCTAACGTTACTGGCGATTACTGTAAGGTCTTTAACGTTAGCTAGTTAGCTAACTAGCTCTCTAGTAACAGCCTACAAAAATAAACAATAGAAGGGGTGATGGCTGTTACTAAACTTTTTTTTGCAACATTGTATCAGACAGTTAACAGGAAGAGTCGCTAATGGCCAAATGTAGTCTAGTTTACATCCTTCAAATAATAACAATAATATATAGCGTTGACTTGGAATAAAGTTGGTTCACTAAAAAAATATAAATAACTTTGATGTAGGCTAGTAAACTGCTGTTGCTATGATACTCTATCTTAGCTTGCTACATGTCTCTGGGGTAGCTTCAGTGTAGTGAAGCATAATTTAATATAGGCTACAATAAATGGCAGCTTAGTTCACTCACTAAACTTTCCAAATAGCTTGCCTTACACTTCTTACATACATTGGTTTATTCGATGTGTATGTACTGCTTTGTTTTTGTGAAGAAAGCGCCATCTCATGGTGAAACCCTGCAAGTGAATGAATGTGTGTGTGTGTGTGTGTGTGTGTGTGTGTGTGTGTGTGTGTGTGTGTGTGTGTGTGTGTGTGTGTGTGTGTGTGTGTGTGTGTGTGTTTCCCGTGCCTGGAAGATGGCCGGAGATTGGAAGGGGACATTCTAGGTGGCTTTGTCCATAAATTGTAAATTTTATTTTTTATTCTATTTACACATGCAATAAACAAGACAAAAGAAGATTAAGTGTTCATCATACTGCTATTTAAGGAGTTTAGAGCAAGAACAATGACAGAAAATGAACCTAACTATGATACCATGACATTGTTAACATTCCTTTAAAGATCCAGCCGCGTCCCTCTTCTATGTTTTAACCGTCGCGTTGTCTTCCCGTAGAGACCAACATTTAGTTTTGCTGGGTCAAGATTTTAAGTTAAAACTTACTTAAGACACTTTTTTTCACATTTCCCAAAGTTCTTTGTTGATTATTTGGACATTTATGTTGTTGTTTTGACCAGGTTTTTGAAGCTTTCTCTGACATTTGTTGTCACTTTTTGATGTTTTCTAACTTTTGGCGAAGTTCTTTCTCACTTTTTACATTGTCTTGTGTCGATTATTTATGCGTCCTTTAGACGTTTTTGTTGTTTTTTCCCTACATTTTTATCACTTTTTTCAGTGTTCTTGAATCTTTTTTTTCTTTAAAAGCTTTGAAATTAAATAAACCACCCAAATTCAATGAAAATAGTAAACTGATCAGTTATGTAACTTGTGAGGAGCGTAGTATGGAACCATCCACATTATTTATTTTACAATTTGGTTGAAGGAGACCCAAATTTATGATTGAAAAACTTTTTGAAAATGGGTCAAATTTGACCCCGAGGACAATAGGAGTGTTAAGGTTCAAAATGTATTCTTATTTCACACTGTCTGCCAGTAGCTTATCATATAGATTTTGTATTGGCTTGTTCCAACTCTTTATTGAAGATATTTTTGACTTATGGTTTGGTCGTGGGGACATATTCAAGAATAAAGATTGTATCTGTTGATGTTTTTTCAGGATGCAATGAAAGAGTACCTGGAGAAAAAAGAGAGGGGTGAGCTTACTGCCCAGAAAGTAGACTTCCTCAAACAGAACATTTTGACACCGGTAAAGAGTTTAAACAAATGAATGACACCATTAATAACAATAATATCACAACGATGATGGGGATGGCAATAATAATGACAACAGTGTTTTGTTACCATTGTGTAGGTGAATCTCACTGTGACAAATGATGGAATATTGCACTTTGGGGATGTTGTGATGTTGGTGAACATGGGAGGAAAAAACAGGGAGTGCAGTGCACTGAGCATTAACGCAGACATTAACAGTTTGACGAGGATTCCTGCTCCTAGCATTCAAGCCCCATGTGGAGTCAGTGCAGGGAAAGGCATTCAGGCCTGCAAGCGCACTGCCTTTGTCATTACCAGGTACATACACAAACACGCTTAACTACATCAACATACACCTCAACACACATGGTAACACTCCCAGATGTAGAAGTGTAATGCTGCTTGTGTGACTACAGTGTAGATGGCAGTCCTGAAGGATCAACTCTGCATTTTGAGCAGAGTTTTGCCCTGAAAACAACAAGTGGAGTTGCTGGGGGAGTAAGTAAACTAACACACACACACACACAAAACACTATAAATATATATGGAGTTGAGTTTGTACGTTTGTTGAGTACTACGCAGCCAGTGAAAAGATTTGAGTAACATCCTGAGGGGAGATTGTTAAAGTTTAAGACAATATCTCTAATTATGAAACTTGTTTATCATAGATCAAGGTAATCTGTGTTCTGGACTTGGAGGCTATGTTTTACTAATTTAGTTTTTTGAACACGTTCTACTCATTCAGTCAAACACAACAAGCTGGCATGATTCTGTGAGATAGTATTTTTAAACAGCAAATATGGTTTACTTTACATTGTGCCTTTCTTACTTCTGAAAAAAACAAATCTCATCTTTAGTGTGTCACTTGTGTTTACATATTTTCTCTTCATTTCTTTCCTCAGCTTTACTTGACAAGTGACCTGCAAAGTTTTCAAAAGGTAGATCCAGTTTCAACATGAATTATTTCTTAGATACTAAGACCATCAATACATTATACAGAACAACCACCAACAGACTTTAAACAAAGGGGAGTTGTAGAAATCTTACATGTATGGCTTGTACAGAATGCAGCAGTTACATTTGTCTTTTCCACTGAATTTCTACAGTTGTCAGTCTCATATTATTGTGACTTCATTTGAAGTGTGCGAAGATGTCCCGGTTACAAGAAGTAAACCTGGACAACGGCAGTTCCTTCCTGTCGTGGTGGAAGATAATTTACTTTGACCCCCAGGAGAGACTTGAATATGAGGGTCAGCCTGTCCCTGTAAGTCTTTATCATATCTTCATGGTTGAATCTGTAACTTTCCTTCACCTATGTTGCACTAAGAATTTCCATGTAATCATTAACATTTTTATTTTGTTTATACTTTTTTTTTTACAGGCTAATGTGAGTGTGCTGATAATACACTGCAAGACAAACCAGGCTCTTGCTGTTCTGGGTGATCACGTCCTTTGGTATTTTCCATTTTCCTTTCTAAAGTAACCACAAACCATAAGCTGCTGTGTTAAATGCAATATTAAGACTTTTCATGTTAATGTCCAATGGCAACTTTGAGGTCCACTGCTGAGTTGGCACAAATAGTAGCCAAATATGTGATTAACAACAAGATATGTATCAAAAGAAGAAAAATACAATGTGGACTAATGTGAGCTAACTATAAGTAAAAGTGAACAGCTTAATACTGCTTTTGTTTTTACAGTGACATTAAAAAAAACATTTCTACTCCCAGTAAACTCCAAGGCAACTGTGAGTTTTAGCTTGAGACAAATCAACATTCCTAACCCGAAATATCTGATGTATCTTAAAAAAAAAAATCAGTGTCCTGTCAAAATGTCACAGAAATAGACCATGTAGATTCACTTCTATTGACACAGTCAAGTTGCAGTTAGCTCCTTACAGCCACTCAAAAGATAAGGGACTACAATAAGGCAGCTAAAAGTCATGTTACAATGCCTGCATGCCCACTGTTCTGGATGTAACAGTTGTTTCCCTCCAGGACCACTTATGGCAAAGAGTATGAGATGACGGCTCACACCTTCCTGGACTCCCACAAAGCCGAGCAGGACAACAACCACTGGTTACTGTGCACCTGTGACCCTGTAGGCAACAGGCTCGTACTTCCCGACCAACCACAGTCAGCATTCAACAACAAGGAGCTCACACAGGAAAACCCTGGCATCTAAATCTAACATTATCCACTCTTATGCTGTAACATGTACAATTAGGGCAGAAAGATACCACATCATTTACAACACCTAACCTTTTTTTTTAAATAAAGTTTTTTTTTCTTCTTCTGTTTGGGTCACTGAGTTTTTCTTCTTGTGCAAAGAGATTTCAGGATGGACTCCAACGAGGGCGTTAAGGTTATATGATATAGCCAGCAAAGCCACCAAACAACATTTCTATTGTTTTAGTAGGGCAGTAGCAAATATTGGGTAGTTGGATGAATTGGGCCAATTTTCCATGTATTTGGAAATTTCCCTGAAATAAATTTGGGAGATACATTGATGAGATAAGGGGTTAAAGTAGGGCTCTCTCATGAAAGAAAATAGGATCCAAACAGTCCAATCATATGACTTAGTGCAACCCCCTTTCAACTTTTTAGTATGTTAAAAAAAACAATAAAGGGTGAAAGGATAGATGTTTCTCTACTTGTGCTACATCATGTCACGTACACTATCTATGGTTTAATTACAAAAGTAAAACAGGAAGGGAGCACATAGCACATCACTATACAATGTTTGATGGTTTCTGCTTGTGGTCCCATCTCTGTCTTGCACTTGACATAATACCCTTCCGCATTATCTTGAGTTAAAGATTTGCTCCATACAGCCTCAAGGTTGCACAACAATCAGTGCTGTGCTATATCTGGGATTGCTCTCCTGCTGGTCAGTTCTGGAACAATATTGCATCCAAAATATCTGCCCTGGTTAATGATACTGTACCTGTTACTGTCAACGTCTTGATTCGGAATGATCTGTCAGCCCTTCGCCTCTCTAAAACTCAAAAACGTGCAGTCTGTGATGGACTTACAGCGGCCAAGAGAATGATTGCAACCCGTTGGAAACCACCTCATCACTTTTCCATTCGTACTTTCCTTTCTGGATGTCGTGTATATATTGTCGTGAAAGGACTTTGGACACTTGGCTCAGTATTGCTGAATCCTTGAAATCAATGCTATAAATTTGTGCCACAGCCTGTGCGTGTGTTTCGTCCCTGTTGTCTTATGCTGGTCTCCCTGTCAATGCCTCTTGTTTGTTTCTGTGTGTCTTGTTTATGAGCTGCAGACATCGTTCTTGCTGTTGTGTTGGTGTGTCTCCCTGCTTTCCTCTCTTTGTTTTGGAGTGAAACATTTGATCGCAAGGAAGGATTGTGGAAAAGGTCCACTGTGCCTTCTTCGGTGTCTGTAATGTACTTTATTGTATGTTGTCTTCTGGGTCAATGTTTTGCATTTTTGTTTGGCTGTTTAAATAAAAAATTATTTGATCACAAAAAAAAAAAATTTGTGCTGTGCTGGAAGTGTGACCTTACTGGCTCCATAATTTTGCATCCTAGTAAACACAAATAACTTGTAGGGTTTAAACTATAGACTGTAGGTGACCATGTTGGACGTTTTAGCAACGCTATGGCAACATGTTCACTGCAACACTACTTCTTCCTGCTTTGGTCACTGATATTTTGTGGGTAAGTAACACTTTGTCATAATGCATCAGATTGCATTGTTTTATACCGTCTCTGGTTTCTGATGTTCTGTGTCGTCACCTACAACATTGAATTCCACTCCGTAACAGTATTTGCTTTTAGAGTAGGCCTACTGATTTCACTGGACCAGTAGTGCTGCTCAAACTACAATACAACTGCAATATCACTTTCGTAGCAGCAGAGGGCGACACATACACACTGAAATAGCCTCACCAAACGGTGCTTCCCAAAATAAATCCCTAAAAACTGAGTTTTACAAAAAGAAAAAAACATATTTGGCACGTGCAGCATTTACGTCCATGTTTTTTTATTTTATTTTTTTTACATCGAGGGGAGATTTTATTAGTTTTTTACACTTTCACCACTCACTTCACCTCAACACCATATAGCCTACATATGAGAAGAGCACATGTTCGCTGTTTTGTGAGTTTATAAAATAAATGTAGGCTATTACTGAACCCATCGTAAACTAAAATTATTGTATTTTTACCACATAAATGTTTTCTCAAGTGTCGGATATTCGCTCCTCGTACACGCTATACTTCCGTCTTTGCACAAATTAAATTTAGTATCAAAACCGTTATACTGTATGAAGTAGACTAATATGTTAAAAAAAAAATATATATATATCTTCTGGTAATATTTTAAACGAAAGCAATACACTAACACATCTCAACATTTCCTATTAAATGTTGTTTTTAAATGCATTAATTTACTAATGTAGAGAATGTTAGGAGTATTCACCAAGTGATTTGTTTTTTAATTATATTTTTAATTATAGCCTAATATATATATATATATATATATATATATATATATATATATATATATATATATATATATTATTATTATTATTATTATTATTTTAAATGGCCATTAAAGTCTGATATCAGACTACCCCGTTTTAAAATCTGTTAATAATATAACTGTAAAGGGAAATTCACACAATAGGCCTACAGTAAATATTCATGTGAGTTGCAGTCCACCAAACTGATGTTTTGTGAAATGGGGGGGGGGGGTTTAAATACCGGTTCTGAATTCCTCATTGTCTCCAAATGCACCTTCATGCCAGCTGATTTTTGATCGACATTACAAACCTGCATCCAGGATCAAACGTGCTTAGGAATGAGTAGAGCGATGCCCCCATCGCACACCGTGTCGTCACCGCTGCATGTAGGCTGGGGGATGAATGAAGGATCGACATTTGGTTATAGTCCTCTCTTGAATGGGGGCTCCATGTCAGATTTTGCTTTGGACCTGTGACGATGATTTGCACTGTAACCTGTGGTACAGCTCCAATGTACAAAATATACATTTCATGGTACTAAAGGTTTGAACTTAGTCCTGTTCGCTCCAGAGACAAGAAGTTCAAATAATTAAAAAAAATAAAATAAAATAAAAATAAAACCACTCACTATATTCTTTAAATTGATTAAAAAGAAATTCTCCTCTGTGGAATAAAAATAACACAATCGCTCAGCTATACACTGCATTAATAAATAAGGAGGGAACAATTCATACAAAGCTTTGTGATTGTAAAACATTGACTGATGATGGTTGTTATCATTTTCTTAATACTGCAGTAACTCAATAGTTATGTTATTGTTGGAGAAAACAACATTAAGTTAATAGAATACTACAAAATATCTTTCTGGTGAACCCTACATAAACTCGTTTACACTTTGTGTCGATGCATAGTCTAATCAACCAGTTCAAAGCTTAGATGATGTAATCATTGATTTCATAATCCCATGCATATTCAAGTTAGACTATTTAACCCAAACTAACAGATTCAGGAACAGTTTCTACCCACAAGCCATCTCTCTGATGAACAGCTGACTTCTTACCCACAGTGTCAGGTTCAATTCTGGTCAATAACCCTGTAACACTGTCTCCAAACAGCACCTGTTTACTGGTTCCACTTATTATTCCACTTATTTAGTATTATTCATCATTCTCATTCTCATATCTCACTTATTTATTATTTACTATTTACTTATCATTCCCATTCTCACATCTCACTTATCTCCTTTCCTATTTCAGAATTGTTCATATTGTAATATAATAACATAATACTCTTTATCCCAGTATCCTTTGCACTATGCTCCACATTTAAATATGCCTCTATATTGTTTCTGTTTAGAGTATGTAAATATTGTGTATATATCAGTGTGTATATTTTGTTTTGGTTGTTTTAGTTTGTGTAAGCACCTTGTGAGCAACGATGCTCCAAAGAAAAAATCCTCATATGTGTCCTCATACCTGGCAAATAAAGCTGATTCTGATTAATGATTTGTAACATGACAGGGGGTGGCAGTAGCTCAGTCTGTAGGGAGTTGGGTTGGGTCGCCGGTTCAAGTCCCCATGCGGACCAAAGTACGGAGTGTGGATTGGTGGCTGGAGAGATGCCACTTCACCTCCTCTTGAGCAAGGCACCGTACCCCCCCAACCGCTTAGGGTGCTGGTTCGGCTGGTAGCTCACTCACTCTGACATCTCTCTATTTGTGCATGAATAGGTCCTGAGCATGTGTGTGTATTTCAGGTCTGTGTGTAATTACTAACAAAAAGTGTACACAGAGTGTAAAGTGTAATTTCCCCACTGGGGATTAATAAATAGATTTAAATTAAATCTTTTATTTTAAAAACAATGTTAACGGTCCAGTCCTCACATATTTTGTGTGAAAAATCTAAATAGATAGATACGGACCGTGCTGTTGCCCCAGAAACACACACATGACATAGACATACAGTATGAAATCCAAATTGCCATCATCACCTGAAACCAACTTAAAAAAAAAAAGAACCACCAGAGGTAAATATTACTCCCTACAACAATGAAAAAAGATAAATGCTGTAATAGTCTTTATTTTTTCAAAGGATTCATTCACCCACAGCCTTTGTCAACTTGTCCTCTTTACGGCCAGTAATCTGCATAAACATAATTTTCTTGACAACAAAGTTATTAAAACTGAGCTCCTTTGAATGAGTAAAACTGTATGTGGTCAACAAATCAAGCAGAAAGTAAAACTCTCACTTGCAAAATCATTTCCTTGTGAACAATGGAATCATTGAGTAGAATCAGCTGCAAGCACATTACATTACATGTTGAACATAAATTATACACTCAAAATAAGAAAAATATTTAAGAATTTAAAATAAGAATTGTGTTTGAGCAAACAAACACCTTTGGTGTGCTCAATAAATGTATTTGCATGTGTGCTAGATAGCATGGTCCGGGCACAGTTGACCCAGTTACAGTTGAAATAACATATAATAAATGTTATAGTTTAACTCAACGAGCATTGCTACAGCAGGACAGGATGGAACATCTTCCCATCTTTGACAAATACATGAGTCCTGATAAGACAGTTTTGTAAGACCATGGACAAATTAATGCAGGTTTAGTGAATGAAAATACCTGAAGATTTCTCCCACCACTGCCCAGACACACCCAGTTGGGGGTGTACGGTATAACTACCCGGCCCTGTGCGTCTTGTTTGGGGTGTAGAGTGGAATTTAAGAAATCCCTGGGTCTTAATCCATCCCGGGTTTTCCGCCTTGCTCCCTGCCACCTTATCCGTAGCCCTAGTGTTTCTGTGTGAGAGAAGCCGACTCTTGTTTACAGCAGAGATTCCACAGAGCAGCGGAGACCCACAGCCTACGCTAACCGAGGGCGAACCGTAGGATTTCAGTCTCTGGATATACATGCAACGGACATTTTTGTTTTCTCCCTTTTATGAGGATAAAGGCAA
Source organism: Percina caprodes (assembly GCA_013375575.1). Taxonomy (NCBI): domain Eukaryota; kingdom Metazoa; phylum Chordata; class Actinopteri; order Perciformes; family Percidae; genus Percina; species Percina caprodes. The sequence goes on from JABXJD010000001.1 coordinate 8,749,563, forward strand.
AACACGAAACACTCGCAAAGGGCAACTCCTTGTGGACACATTCTCCCTCCCACCCTAGCCGAGGTCGTCTAGCTGGAGACCCATTCTCTTGCGTGGCACAAGTCTGGTATTTTCTTTCCGCTGCAAATCCCGATTGACGACAGAGATAAGTCTGGTTTTAAAAAGCGACTTCTCACCGCGGGCCAGGACTCCTTGGTGGCGATCGAGAGCCTGTGCGGGTTGAATGGCATAAGTAAAAAAGGTTTTTCATTCATTTTCAACCTCGCAGCCACCACCCCAGTGTATCTGGACGTGTTTTCTGCCCCACTCCTCCCCTCGTAAACAGTCATTCACACGGGGGTTCTTGTGAGCAACACTGGCGTTAATTTATTATGATGTTGAAGACTTCTAATAACACCATTTAGTCTGTTTTTTTTTTTTAAATTGTTATTACCAGGCCTGATCGCACTGTCTACGCGCACTGCTGTTTTCAAGAGATGGAGACTGAAGATGGGGATTACCATCATTTATCCAGTCAAATCACTGGCTTGTATACCATACCAGCCGACGTCAAAGTATCCTGTGATTGGCAAAAATAGCAGACTGGTTTTGTTTTTCTTCAAAGGAATTCCCTGTTATAACGATTAGTACACATTTATATATATATATATATTTTTTTCTTTTCTTCTCCTGGAAGCCACGCTTTTGCAGGCTACAGAGTAGCGTTTTCTGGGCTCCAGACACATGCAGTCACCCCTCCCCTCTTTTCATAGTCTTCTTTGAGGAGCTGGTGTGTGCAACCTTCATCATTTTATTTCAATTTTATCCCTGCTTTAAGGGTTTTGAGGGTGAATAATGTTAAGGAACATGAGATCTGGCACACTGATGGGAAGCCCGACCTTGTTTTGGGGTCTGATGCTGTCTGTCTCCACTATCTGCATCTGGTCTACACATGGAGAGAGTAAGTATTTTTTTTAAATAATTAATATTTTCTTAGTTGTTTTTGGTTAAATAGTGGATGGCCTTGTTACATACGTTTTGGAGCCAATTTAACCTCTCGTAAAGCAGTAAATACTAAATGGTGGGATATAAATGTGTTAATGTAGGCTATTTATAAAAAAGAAAATAAGGAGAATACATTTTATATTAGGACTTAATCGATACAACAAACCTAGTCAGCATATAGCTCACCGAGGTGTGCCTTTTGCCTACATAGGGCTATTAGCTGTGGACCATGTGGTAGGCTATAGTTGCCCGTCAGTAGGTGAAAATATTTAGGCAGAATTATCTGTTTTTTTTTGTGCGCAATGATCACCACCTATAATGAAGCGGTATTATTCATTTAGAAACAGGCAGAGCTTTTAGTACACGTTGCCGTCATGTTCAAGCAAGACATCCAGTGAGCAGAGGATGAATCTAGGAACCAGAGCTGAAGGTTACTACGACAATGTGGCCATTTTGCATTTCGTGGTGTGGCGTCGCTGCGCATGGAAAACCTGAATCAGACACAAACCTTTGCTTCTTAAAAGACTACACAACCCAAAACACACTTACACAATGATATACTTCACCCCACTTCCTTTATAAACAGTCATGATGGGGAAAAAAGATTGTCGGAAGTAGGCCAATCATGTTTTTATCTCCAGACCCCATTCTCGGCTGCCTAAACTACTGTGTAAAGCTATGTAGTATTAATTAATGCAAGCCGTAACATAGAGGAGCACCTGAGTTCAGGCGTGTTTCCAATCCAGTCCCGTAACACCATGCTTTCACACTGATGAAACACCAGCGATCTTAGATGACACTTTGCGTAAGAAACGTGTAAACACTTTACATTTTAGTCTGGGAACAATTGAAAAAAACAACAACAACTGAGGAGTAGGTGGAGTTTTTTTATTTTCAATTTTAAAAATAATATTTTTCTGTGGTGTCATTTTGGGTGCTTAAGCAACAAATAAGATTGTCATGGAATTAGCTTAAAAAAAAAATTTAAGCACTTTTCATAGTAGCCTACTCACTGTCATGTAAAATATATTGAGCTTAACCCATTTCAGTGCCCTTGCTGCGATTTCAATGTTTTGTTTTGTGGTTTAAAATTTAGAATGCACAGCTTTGGTGAGCACATTGTTACATTTTCTCATCTACTCTATATCTATATACCAGCTGGAATCAAGGCTGATTTTGGCAAATTCTATAATAATTTAACTGGGAATGTCAATGAGTGTTACTTTTCATTGCTCAGTATACAACCGTTAGAATCATTTTCTGTAAATGCTTGCTGATGATTCACTATTATGCATTTCAGTGGAATCTCTTTCATGTTGGGCAAAGCTAATACCTAATCTGTCTAAAATAATCTTTTTGCCAAAACTAATGAATATAGAGATGATTTAGCCAACTCCGGTAGAAATAGCTATTTTGTCTTTTTTGTATATTTTGTTGATATACATTGATTGTGAACTAAATATTTATCATAAATGGTCAAAAAAACAATATTAAGTTAAATTTAAGACTTTAAATAGGGACAAGTGTGTGATTTCTGTAACTAAAAAAGTGAGTTTAAAAAACATGTTTGTTATTTATCTGGTTGCATTTCATTTATTGTTATTTGTCTCCTATAATTGACAGTACAATGTAGTAAAATTCAATTACTGCATTTAACCCATCCTAAGCATTAGGAGCAGTGGACAGCTATACATTAAGTGTCCGGGGAGCAACTTGGGGTTCAGTGTCTTGCTCAGGGACACCTTGACATCGTTTTCGTTTCGTTTTTTATTTCACACGTCATCTCTGTACATTCAGACACAATTCCATGAGGCACAACAATCATATACAGGACGCATGAAATAGGGAACCCCAAATAAGCTACTAAAAGCTTTTTAGAGGGGGCCAATGTGGTTAGAAGATCATGGGATCAAACAGCCAATCTTGTGGTTGAGGGGCAAACAGTCTACCCTTACTACGGCTACGCTTAAAAAAAACTTGGGTGGCATGGCATTGTGTTTTTGTGTGTGTTTATGGTATTACATCCCTTCCATACTAATTTGTCTGTTTCCTGAGTGGATATGTGGGATGGTGGAGAAAACTTGTCGTGGGGTGGAGACATGTAGACTGACCTGTGTTAGCATTCAAATAGAATAGAAAAACTTTTTTTAGTCTTTTTGACTAGTGATTTGACCACAGCCGTATGGGGGTGTGTTTCTGTGCGCTCTCATGAGCCAGTGCAACACCCATGAATGCGGCAAGGAGCTGGGAGACAAATGGTTGCTCTCAGATCTTGACGCTCTGTGGTGTATAATACATCAGGCCTACCATAACAAATCGTTCAGAGACAAGGACTATGTTGAATATCAAGACAGGGATGGAACTTACCAGTTTATTGCTCAGGGATGATGTTTACTTCACTGGGCTGCAGATGGTCAAAATTTCCAGCTTCTATCATCACTTAGTGGAAAATCCCAGATATCCCAGAGTTTTTTTTTTTCTCTGGTCATTTTGATAATCTGTCCACACCAATAAAATGTAATTAAGATCCCTTTTAACTCTCAACACAGTAAACTTTCCATGCAATGGTATCCAAGTTTGCAGCAAACAAGTCTCTAAAAGGGCGAGAGAGTGTGAGGGAGATAGAGACTTGGTGTTTGGAAATAGAGTGTGCAAAAATACACTTGCAAGAGAAACAGACTTGGTTTTGTTGATAGGAAAAGTAGAGAGTTTGTGAACTGTTTTATTGGCTTTTGCTGTTCACACGGAGTGGTCCCCTGTATAGACCAATGTGCTTAACTTCATCACATGGTACCACTACTATTAGGATTATAAATGGATATGTCACCATCAACATTGGCCCAGGGGTTGTGTGAGTACAGGCACCCTCTGTCCCAGTCCATGAGGGCACACCAGTGTTCTTGTTCAGTTATTTATAAAGGGACATGTTGCTTCGAAAAACTTGAATGGCGGCATAAATAATCAAATGTCAGCAAGCATTGTGTTTGACAGGCACCCCTCCTACCGCTCCTTCTGGGGTATGTTGCAGTACAGCTCTACTTGTCGTGATGGGGCAAATGGCTCAGATATGACTGCTGCCGCTCTAGTCCAAGGTGCCCCACTCCATCTTGTGATCGGGGGTACATGGTTACATACACTCCCTCCACTTCTCCAACATATGTTCCCTTCCCCCACTCTTGGCTTTGCTGGATGCAGTAATGCCTTGTCCCGACCCCGCGAGAAGGTGTAGTGAGTGTTCATAGCCCCACGGTGTGTGTACGAGTGTGTTTGTGTGCATGCATGTGAGTTTATTGTAAGCTCTCTGTGTGTACTGCAGCAGAACTCAGCGTGACAGCCTGAGTCAGTGGCGTGCCCCTGTGTAAGGATGTGAAAGTGTGTCACTGGGCTAGTTTGTGAGAGTGCAGTCGAATGCTGTCCTGCAGATCCTCCAGGCTGCCAGCTGAGGTTTACAATGCTTAATTAAACACTTTATTTCAAGTGGCCTGCCATTGGATTTGCTCAAACGCAGTCTCTGGCCAACCGCACATACATCATCATGGACTGGCGTTTTAATGGCCTGTGGAGTATTGTACCATTTGTGAGATGATTGCAAATGTTAGCGCTTCTAATTGATGACACTCGCGGTATCAGTTGAAAGCTGTTCATCAAGAACATCAGCCGAAAATTATTCTCAGAGCTGTTTTCAGAATCTTAATGAGAAACCTTTTCATTGTTTCATGTTAATTGTAACTACTGATTGTTGTAAGGAAGAATAAAGGTAGCTGTAAACACCGACGTGCAAGTTGTATATGCATGTGACTTTACAGCAAAGGTGCATACAATATGGCAGTTAACTGTCATAAAAGGCTACAGCTTCAGATTAAATCTGATGTTAAGCTAACAATCAATGCAGTAGAACACGTACACCTAACACCTAATAATGCTTGATTATTTAGTTTACTTTTGTTTTTTTATGGATTTCATTACACCAGAGAGACCATGGAGTAAACTTGATAGAAACTTGTGTTTCTATTCACAGCTGCATCTCAAGCAGTGGTAGGAAAATATCTTTTTGGGTGACGCCAAAAAAAAAATACTACAACATATAAATAAACATAATAAATTCATCAGAACTTAAGTTACATCTAATAAAGTCCATTTATGTATCCGTGTCTTATTTTGTAAATTTTCTGCAGGCTTCCACACAAAAATCACAAGAAAATGTTACTATAATTGATCAGTAAATTAAATGTGGTGGTTTATGATCAGGTTAAAGTGTGCATGTAAACACAGTATTTTACCTCCTGCCCTTTCCCCTCATTGTGGACGAGGGTCTTTGTGCAAAAAGTTGTTATGATGGAGAGTGTAGTGTTACTGTTTAGGGTTTTGGTGAAATCTGAGCCCCCGGTGTTTGAAGTAAGGTCCACTGAGGGGAAGTGACCCAACGGACCGCTGGTCAGATGACTTCCAGTATGCTGGGGATTAGGGCCAGTTGATGTGGCAGGTGTGAGGAGATATGACACAGTAACCAGCGTGCTGCATGAATTACAACAGCATTTTAGTGGGAAAATGTTGATGCCGGTTTTTATGGTTCACTGCATCAGTGGAGTTTATTCTTTGCTGTGTAACATTTGTTAATGCCCTTGTATGCATCTATATGCACCTCTAATAAGTAATCAGTGATTGCTGAACTAGAACTAAATGTTAAATTAAAAAAAAAAATCCAATCAAATTTAATATAAATAAAAACAATGTATATTTTGACATTTTTACTGTGCATATAATAATCATAATGCCTCACTATTAAGCACTGACCTGCATATATTGTTTAAGGAGGATGAGACCAAACCCAATAGGCCTATATGACATTTTAACACTTTCTTTTTTGCAAGATGCATACTTTCACACTACTACTTATTATACCACTACTTACTTATATGGGCGGAGCTCTCTCAATGCTTCAGAATACAACTATAACCCGCTCAAATTTAGTGCTAAAAATAGTAGAAATAATAGTGGTTTTACTAATTTGTAAAATTAATAGTGTGATACTTTGTTTTTCTAATCAAAAATGAATACAATTGCAGTCCTGCTTATTGTAGATTCACATAACACCTTTTCAGATGAATCTTCCTAATTACCTTCCTGAAGTTTACAGCTGGATATCTGGAAAAATACACAATCGTGTGCTTTTCCCACAATGCATGCCTGTGGCATTTTGATACACAGCACATGTGGTCTGTAAGTCATGTTTCTGTAAACCAAAACTAAGATTAAGTTTATTTACATATAGGATATGTTTACTGAATCAGAATCACAGTTTATGAGAAGGTACGATAAACAATGACTATTGGATTTGGCTTAATTTGACTGACTTAAAAAGGGTGTGTGTGTGTGTGTGTGTGTGTGTGTGTGTGTGTGTGTGTGTGCTGACATTTTCATGGAGGGCTAGGGCAAGGTTTATCAATCATAAACATGAGCCGATGGATCCCATTACGCTGTGGAGATGGGTGTGTTTACTCAGCAGTGTGAAGAGCAAAGAGAGACAGGAGGGAGAGACAGATATGCATATTCCTCTCTGTGGACACTGGTGCTAAAATATCCACATCATTCCGTGGTCATTATTACATGTCTGCGCTTTCATCCCCCACTCGCCACCACCACATATCCACATTTTATTTAAGTATTGTTGTCTTCACAACACATGGATTGACTGGCAAGAATAAGAGAAGCCTGGAGGCTTAGTTTGAGGCAACATCCTACTCAATCCTTTTCAAAGGAAATTATTGGAATTCCTCGTACTTAACATGCCAAATGAGTACAACAAGAGAATCACAAAGAGGAGGTTTTTATTTCATTCTGCATTCTTTTTTTCTATTCTCTCTTTCTATTCAGCATTTGTTTTAGTATAAGTCAATTAAAGTAATGATAAAAGACTATCTGGCCCCCAGAAATACATTTAATGCATTTAGCGGCTTCTGCCGGTCGTGTTTTTACACCACGAGGATAGCCCCCTATAGCTACGCATGACAGGATCCTTATCTCTCCTTTGTCACAGTATCTCTTCACTCCCCCTCCCATTCTCTGGCCAGACGCCCCCTGGTTTTATTAATGCCCTCATCAGGAAGTGGAGCCTAGAGTTTCTCTTTACTAACAAACAAATTAGTCTTTGTATTTGAGTGGCTCCACCCCTCCTCCCTCTCTCTCTGGCTGCTGGAGAAGCTGGAAGAAAATTCTCAATGAAACAAAGAAGACATGCAGCTTGATGGCTCACAAGTGGATCCCAGGGGCATTGGTGATGATTGGAGAAAGCAAATACTAGTTTCTTGTGGAGTAATCGTTTCCGTTCTAAATTTTGAGAAGTGAAACACTGGCGGGAACACATATAGCCCATTCATCCCCATAAACAACGTGGCTTCTATTTTTGGCAGAATAGTTTGAACAAAGAACATCAAACACAGGCTTTTTGTCTCTACTGAAGTGAAGTGAATTTACTCAGAGGGACATTTTGAGAGCATGTAAACATCATATGGTTAAATATATATGCCAACTAGAGGTCTCATACGTCATTTCTGAATGATTTCTACAACCATTTTACCACTTTAGAAAGGCAATCTGGTGACACCGTGTTTATTTTGGAATTAGAAACAGTTTAGCTTGCTTTATCCCGACTGTTTTGTCAAGGATCAAAGACTCTTATTGAAAACATTGCTGTTTGTTTCTTTGGACAGACGCTGGGACAGTGTTCCACACTGCCACGGAGTCCTAAGCCTCTGTAAGAACATAACAGGTTTAACCAAGGAGCTCATATGGCAAGGCATTTCCTGTGCTGACTGTTGAACCTTCTTTTAGACAGTTTAAAATATTATGCAACCTGTTACCTGCAGTATATGCCAATTCTCTCATTTTTGTTTCATAAATATTTAACACATTGCATTGTTAGGGAGTTTAGAGGTTTTAATCTGTTTTACAAAATAACTTTAATGTGTTATCTTTTTAGAATAATGGACGTTCGTTACATTCAAGCCATTGCCAAGCCATTTGCTACAAAGCTAATTAAGATCAGCTCCACACAACTCTCTCTGTATCTCTCACTTTGGCTATGTTTAGAAAATAGTGTAGTTTGGCGACTTTTGCGTGCAGAAGCTTGAGTGAAGATAATTACCTCTTCTGAAGAGTCCATCATGTTTTTTTAAATCCTCAGTGTCCTCCTTGGGTAGAAGTAACTGCGTAGAGAAGGGGTGGGGGTGGTCCGTGATCACGGAAGGCTTGCGGAAGGCCTGCGCCGTGTGGATACCACGACTGTTGTTGCTTTGAATTCCTCATTGGGGAAACAGAAACTATGCACTATAGCTTTAAATTGTTGATAGATATCTAAATGGTTGAAAGAGATATCCAAAAGTATGGATACATGTTTAAAATTGTTAATGTTAGCCAAGAGCAATGAATAAATTGTTTAAATAGTTAGCTAAAAGTAACATAATGGTTAAATAGCTCAAAGTAAATAGTTAGCCTAGCTCAATAATAATGGCTAAATGGTTAAAATGGTGAGCTAAAAGTAATGGATAAACTTCAAACTTCTACACCTCCAAGTAGTCAAATGCAAACTTGACCAGAGTGACCTAAACATTGTTCTTTCAATTGCATGAAAAAGATAAAAATATATCTACTTTTACATCATTAGTAGTGTAAAATAAGATACAGATTTGGAACATGACAGGTGGTGTTGATAGAGGCACACTTGAGCTCATTTTATTTGACAGGGTTGTGAGTACAGAAGGTAAAGAAGGTAATGAAACCACTGTATCAGAGCACAATAACATTATGAGAATATCATCTACCATCAATTCCCAGGTGTAGTAACTGATAGGCATAATTAAAGAGAGAGCTGATTGTCATCAATAATAAATGGTGTCTTTGTTGTGTGTGTGTGTGTGTGTGTGTGTGTGTGTGTCATGCATTGTGGTTTCAAGTGTTGATTTCCGAGCACAGAGGAATGGCTTATTCAAACACTGGGGTTATCTGAGGTGACAGGAAATTGTTAGCTTCCCATATAATGGATACAGAAGGTGTATCAACACATTGTCTTTTTTCGGGAGCTCTGTATTATTTGTATGTATGACATGTTGCCAGCAAAGTACCAGCCCTTCCATCATGACTAACAGGATTATATGCTTTAAGAAGATTATTATAATTAAAATCTTTTGGCAAAAGTAATCGACATGCTAATCTATATGTAGCATTGCTGTATTCCCCACCAAACACTTTTACAATTTTACATTCATTTCTGATACAAAAAGAAATCTGTAGTACTCTCTATTGAATATGCCTTCTTGATGACGTTTCTTGGTGAAGAGAATAAAGATGCACCTTCATGTGTCATCTGTCTTATGTCTTCCAGTCTGTGGTCCAAGTATCGACATCAGAAATGAGATTAGCGAGTTCAAGCGGCTGGAAAACTGTACGGTGGTGGAGGGCTACCTGCGGATCCTCCTCATCAACGACAAGACCAACAACTTCCACCAGGAGGCCTTCCGCGCCCTCAGCTTCCCAAAGCTGACCGTCATCACTGACTACCTGCTGCTGTTTCGCGTCTCTGGCCTGGACAGCCTCAGCATGCTCTTCCCTAACCTGAGTGTCATCCGGGGACGCAATCTCTTCTACAACTACGCCCTTGTGATCTACGAGATGACCAGCCTGAAGGACATCGGCCTGTACAACCTGAGGAACATCACCCGCGGAGCCGTGCGGATTGAAAAGAACCCTGAGCTCTGCTACCTGGACTCGGTAGACTGGTCTCTTATTATGGATGCTGAAACCAACAACATTATCAGTGGGAATAAGAAGCCAAAGGAGTGTGACAATGTCTGCCCAGGAATCATGGAGGATAACCCTCTTTGTCAGCGGACGTTGTTAAAAGACAAGTACAACTACCGCTGTTGGACCTCCAACCAGTGCCAGAAAGGTAACCTTATTTCTATGGTGTTTTATTGTTTATACTTTATCCCAGCAGATAATGTCGAGAAAGAATACAGTAAAGCAGCTTTAGATGGAAAGTTTGCTATATCATTTTTGATAACGGCAGTGTGCAACATTTCGTGATACAAGTACAGTAAATGCAGATGTGACTTTGATCTATTAAGGAGGTTTCCCATCTTATAAACATTCTGAAATTGTGCATTCTTTAACCAGCGAACAAATCCCATGAATCTATGCAGTGTTTTTCCTTCATTTCCGTCAGGCTGCAGGATTGTCCACGGGCCAGTGCAAACATTTCCTCTCTGTTCATTATAGAGACCTTGTCTTTAGATCAGGCTATTTGTGGAGTGAAGGATGGCTGTAATATAGAGCACCAGGTATTAGAAAGGCATGCTCAGTTGAGGTTAAAGTTGCTCTGCCAAGAAATGAGCTAGTCTACCTGTCTGGACCATGTCAGTTAAATATTTGCCTTAGGGATTTTTTGAAATTTATGAAAAGGGGTATATTGAAGAATTTGTTGGAGGGTCATTCTTGTTTAACTTTGGCCCCACAGTAGGGTCATGCATTTTTAAAAACAGTTCAGAGGAGGGTCATATCATATGTGTGTGTGTGTGTGTGTGTGTGTGTGTGTATATATATATATATATATATATATATATATATATATATATATATATATATATATATATATATATATATATATATATATATATACACTGTATATGAATTTAAATTTCTCTCGATCTGCAGTTTTGAATTAATTCAATATGTGTATTTGTTTGTGCAGTTTGTCTCAGAGTTACACAGCTCTCAAGGGTGTAGCAGCTTGCAGCAACATTACATATCTTCACCTCTTTTTCTCTCTCCAATTTCAGAGTGAGAGACAGCTTGTGCTTTTTTTGATTAGAAATTGGGAGAACCAGATTAGCTGTCTCATGCCTCCTCAAAACTACTGTAAAAGACAGTTTAAGCCTTTGTAATATACTCCTGCAGCCTGATTGATACATAGACTAAGCTGAGTTGTTGATGAAATGTTCCGTTCTTTCTGACATAAAATCTGAATTGTTTTATTGCTGTTATTTTTAAGATATAAAGCTCCTAGTTGTTTCCTGGCCATCTATGCTTTTATTTTTTAAATATTTCTCCGAGGGTGCAGAGGGTTTGCAGAGGTTGTTTTCATCACAGGTTGAAATTCCTTCACAGAGTGAACTTAAAAATAACAAACAATGTTCTATCTCAACAGTTTGGTAATCACAAAATTATTATTATTGCATGATGTGTAGACATGGTTACTGAAAGACCATTTCAGATGCTAATAACATATAATAGGAAAGGTTATGGCCTTCCATTTTTCTGCTGCTTTGCTTTGGTAGAAGATGTTGTTTATGTGTGGTCCAGAGGGTACATCAATACCACAGCTTTGGTGTTGTGTACTATTTCCCTTTTTATTTGCTTATTTTACATAGACTATTAACATGATTGTTAGGGAAGGCTGGCCACTGGTATAACCCTCACTCTGGAGTCTAAATATCCAAACTGTACCAAAACTCAGTGGAGTAAGTAAAAGATTTATAGATAAATGTTTATTTCTTGTTGAAAAGGATTATGTCCAAATTGACTTTTGTTTTGCCGTAAAACTCTGTGCCACACTGTCTCATCTGTGTGAAATAATGATGGGAAATTTACTCCAGGCCTTTTCTTTTAAAGACCTGTGTACAGCTCCCATGGTCAGTTGGGAGTCTCAAACACCACCCTCCTTCACCCCTGGAGACCCTCGGAACAAATAGTGGAAATCAAGGGTGCGTCCTTTCCCTAGTGACCACGTCTGTCTCTATAGAAAAGCTATGCCCTTTATTGTTGTGCCTTTGTTTACTCTTGCATGCACTTTCCTGTCGGAGCTCGCTGCATCTTGTTATCCATTCCATAATCCATATACAGTTGGCTATGTGAATTTAAAAAAATAGTTTTTAGTTTATATGCATATCTTTGTTAAAAAAACAAAACAAACGCCACTTAAATTTGTCTTAATTTACAAAATGCTACATTGTGATTGACCTTCAAGTCACCTATGCTCTCCCACAGTAGATGCTGTGTAGTGTTTTTTGGTTAAACTCCCTTTTGTTCTCTCATGTCCAACTGAAAGGCAGAGCATGAGTATTGTTTCAACTAGTTCACTTCACTGTGAGGCCCAGGCCAATGGCAGGGTAAATGCATTCATCTAGAGGGCCCTGAGGTCTCAAGGCTGTAGATAAAGGCTCTGGGGAGCTACACAGTGGAGAAAAAAGGAGGAGTTAATGAAGCAATAATAGGACAGAATAAAGCTAGAGCAGGTCTAAGAGATCTGTTAATATTCCAGGCTTCATGCACAGATAACATTACTCACCGTCTTTTTAGAGGCTAGGCTTGATGTGTCTACCTCTCTTCTCCCTGCTTAAGTTTCCTCCCTCCATCCCTCCACATACAGTAATTGTCTTGTTTTTCTCAAGTACAGATGTTCCTTCAAGGGCATTCAGTGGTTTTGTAGTCAATATGGCCCGGTCTCCTCTTTAATTACACTACATGAGGAGGGAGTGCTGTCTGCCTAGCACACTACTTTAGCCTCTGGGCCTTCTAGTGCTTCACAGAGCAACAACAAAACTCCTCTTTCCACATGTTTGTCTACCTACCAGATACTGTTTCCCACAGTAGTTTGGGGCATATTAGATAAGAGGTGAATGTGTACATATGATGCTGGGCAGAATGAGCCAGGTTAATGCTGTTCTTAGGGCTGGATGAAAGGGAATGGGAGCAGAGGTTCTGCATGCTTTTTAGTGGCAGGCAGCGATGTGTAGAGAGGTGGAGGGGTGCTGAGGGGAAATGTCAGACAAATGTCAAGTATACAAGCTAAACATCAAGCTCTCGCTATAGCGCAGTGCTTGGAGGGTTGAAAAATGCCACTGTCACTCCTTTTGTTTTTGTCCCTCCTCTTTCTTCACCCCCCCATGCTTCCTCATAAATCCTCCCTGCCTTCCCTGCCGCTGCTTTCCCCTCTTCCTACACACTGTCTGTCCGTTTTTTTGCTCACTAGTGTTCTCCACTTAGCTTAGCCTCAGCCTGGATCTCATCTCTGATATTCCTTGTCAGTTGTTTTGCTGGTGTTTCCTCCTCTATTTTCACCTTCCACTTATCAGAGGGCTGTTAACAGCTATGGCTGTCAGATATCTCTCCACTGTTTACTTGTCGGGAGACATTCTCTCATCACCGCAGTGGTCACAGCCGACCGGCTTGTTTGGCCATGCCCTGAGTCCTTTGACACCACATGCTGTTTGCTTTGAGTTTTGAAGGATCCTGTGACTGAAAACTGTCTGGCCTGCTTCAAGTAAGCCTTCTCAGGTCTCTGTGTTTGCTGCAGACAAGCCTTCCTTCTGCCCCTGAATCTGAGCCAAAGCTAGATAGACAAGAGGCTTTTAAAATTACGCAGATGAGCAGGAGGGCAGGTTAGTCTTCATTGCTCCACAGGGAGGCACACCCTCTCTCGCTCACTAGTTGTCATATACATCACTTCTTCTTTATGTAATAAAATATCAGCTGACAATGTGCTGTCTGATTTTTAAGGAACATCATGTACTGAATGTTTTGTTTTGATATTGATAGACAGTTGTCACAAGTCAAGTCTGCCTGTCAATGTTTACTGAATCTGTGTCTGTGCTCTATGTGTCCTTGTACTGAACCCAGAATTAACGCAGCAGAGCAAAAACATTTTGGAGCCCTGGCAGTTGGGAGAGCTCTCCACCGGCCTGGGAGACCTTTGCATTTGATAATGTTTACTCCCTCCTTGCCAGAGACCCACTTGATATCTCTGGTCTGAGTGCTCTGACCTAAGGCCACTTCACAGTGGAAAACAGTTTCTTTTAGAGGATGTAGGGTAAACGGTTCAGACTTGCGTTAAAACATTATTTTTTAACTTATTATTAATAACTATATAACTTATAACTATAACTTATTTTTTCTTTTCTTTTTTGCAGTTTATTTTGTGTGATTTTTACAGTTTGATATCTTTTGATAGAGTTAATAGAGGAATATTCTATGTTTTTCCTTTTGTCGGCATATCCAATGAAAGAACCAAAACCAATAATCTTAGAGGAGTCTCTTGATGCCTTCTGACTTCCCTTCTCTGTCTGTGGCACTGTAGCCCCAAGCCCATTGGTTCCAACTATAAATGTCAATCTTCAAAGACGGGTCCCAAATAAATAGTGTCATTTACAAAAAAACTACTTTTCTTTTAAAGTTAGGCACTGTAGATTTTAGCAAACATTACTCAAACAAAAGGAAATTGTGAATTTTTTATAGTTTTTAATATGTTTTCTGGACATTATGCCGTGACGAAGCAACTAGATACTATAGGATCAATTGTTGGGTTTGGTCTTCAAGATTGGGAATTATTGACAATAAGAAACATACACAATATCACAAGGCTTATCTTTTAAAAGAGTTACATCCAACTGATTAACAGATATTTTTCTTTGTTTCTCTTTTCACTTGTTTCATTCATTTTTTGCTCTCTGTGTTAATACACTTAATCAAAACATTATTGACAAGAAAATATAAATTAATCATCGAGAAAACAGAATGTGAATCCTTTTATTCCTCAGAGGCTTTTGTAAATTGATTTCTGGAGCTACTACATAACTCATTTGTCTTGTTGTCCAAAATAGTTGCAGAAATATTGAAGTGAGCAGGAATTATTCTCCGTTTGAGCTAGATTAATTGATACTTTAGGTATGTATGTCCAGTTGGGTCGAATGAGTCTGCCCCTTTAAGTGTATAAGGTAGAAATTCCTGCTGGCTTACTCAATACAGTTGTGAGGGGATAAAGAGGGGGAAATCACAGCACAGGCTGCACAGACTACATGTGCAGGGCCATACAGAGACTATTTGTTGGCAATGAGAAGGAGCTAATCTGATCTTGGTGATGATATTGATGTAGGTCTACTTTGTGTTTGTCTGAGGGTGCCAAGGCAGGCTGAGTTCTTATGTTTATCTGTCAGTCGTTTTTGTTTAGTCAACATGCAACAGCAGATACAAGGAAGCTTTTAAATATTTTATGACTTTTCTGGAGCTTACTGAAGTCCTAAGGGTTGTAAGGACAGGATGCCGAAAAGGGCTCAAATTCCAGTGTTGACAGTTTGGTGCTTTCCTGGGGGCACACTCAGAACCATGACTCAGTACCCATACATCTGATGTTTCCATCAGGCTTGAGCTACTCGCCTGCGTTCTGCTCCATTTTGTACAAAGCTTAGGCAGCGTGCCAGTGTTAGTGCCAAAGAGATGGCACTCATGTCGATTGGACTCATTCATTTCTGCCCTCTCACAACCACCAGATGAAAAAATGGAAAAATCAGATCCGTCATGTTCTCTACTAGTGACAGACTGATTTTATCGGCGAGCCGATATAGCGGGCCGATATTTGTGTTTTTACGTGTATCAATTGTAAATAATTGGAAATGTAAATAATTGTGTTAAAAAAGGACAGTTTGTTATGACCTGATTATATCTGTCTTATAATATGTCAGCAAGCAATGCATCATCAAGGCTGTGTTGTAAATGTTGATGAAAGCATTTTACCCTTGCACAGTTAACCATATGCAGTGCACACATCCGTATGATGCACATTGCACACATAATTTGGGTGATATGAATGTAAGATGATTGCAGAAGTGACGCTGATCTGTGTTTTTTCTTATTTATTTTTTAAATGGCAGCGCAGATTCCAAAAACAAATCCAGTGTGGCAGGGTTTACATTTTTATGATGTAAATTGAGGGAGCAAAAGCAGTATTGGCTCCAAATATCTGCTCAAGAAAATCGGCAGCCCGTATCGGTCATTGGCTAAGGCTGATGTAAAAATATCAGCATCAGCACTAAAAATCGGTCAATCCCTATTCTCCACTAGCCTGCTCTGATTTTTTTTCTCTGTTCACCAGGTCAGCACAGCGGGGAAACTGGGCCTGTGCCTGGTAAATGCCCAGCATTTCCACACATTAGTGTAGACGGCCCTTGTAGGTAACTTCAGGAGTATGTGTTAAACACGTGAGACTCATTCGTCCTGTTCAGTTAACTCTGGCCCTGCTGGCACTGTTTGTGTGCGCGACTGCCCTTCTCTGTATTATTTCCACTGATGACTGGGGACCTATTGATTCACAGGGTTACAACTCCATGGTGTGAAATAAATACATTGCAGAAAGCAGACAAAGCTCCCTTCACGGCAGCCCTCCATTCTCTTTGTGTTATTAGGCACTTACGTTTTTTTTAAACAGTGGTACAAGGGCAACAGAAGCAACAACAGGCTTTAAATAGGGTTGTGTGTGTGTGTTGGAGAGAGAGCCCGGACACAACAGCTTCTTTTGTTATTCCTTTACTGCTACTCCTTCTGCTGTGGTATGCACTGTGGGAATGGGAAAATCTCTGATTTAAATCAAATTATCTTTTTTTAAGATTATTTTTTGGGCTTTTTCCCTTTATTTCAGAGTGACAGTAGGTAGGCAGGAAAGGTGGGAGAGAGCTGGGGGAAGACACGCAGCAAAGGGCCGCAGGTCGGAATCCAACCAGGCCGCTGCAAAGGCCTCAGCCTACATGGGGTGCAGGCTTTTACTGGGTGGCCCCAAGTCATCTTATCAGTTATTGATATTGCCTACACAATAATATCGCCTACACGTGTTGTTATTCAGATTGAAGCCAGTTAGTGTATCAGAAATTAATAAGTGGAAAGAAAGAAAAACATTGGTACTATAATTAAAATGAGCAAATTTGAGTTATAGTAGCAAATTTGATAGTCATGTCAACAAATTCTAGTATACTGTTATAATGTTAACAGAAAATAATATAAGTATGCATTTGTGTGTGTGTGTGTGTGTGTGTGTGTGTGTTTTCTGTCTCAGTACATTCCATCTACGTCCCTGCACCCTCCCTCCCCCCTTCTCCTTCCCTCCTGGCCTTTGCCACATTTTCTCCCATCTAGGTCACATTCATAAATGTCATTCTTGGGAAGTGTTACCAGCCGATGTTAGTACATTCACCCAAAACAGAGACCTTCTTCTCTGACTACCAGGAACCTGAGCCCTCCTAAAGCAAGGGGAAAAACTCTGTTTGGTTACAAATAGTTGTTCTGCTCAATTGGTTTTATTGGTTGCCTTTGGACTTCTGAGAGGCCTGGAGCACGAGTGGCGAGTGTGATTGGTCAGAATGGAATTCTTTTTGCCTCACACTTTAATTTGTTTTGAGTTCCTCCCAAACACAAAATTGTAACATATATTTGCCTCACTGCTTGAGCAAAATGTGCTGAAAGTCATAAAAAGCCACAGACACGTGTCGACTGCTATTGCTTACTTTTAATTTCAACAACAATGTCTTTCCCTGCATTTCAATTTGATTATTGCAAGCTAGTAAAGTTCATTGATGACATGGTTAGACAGTGTGTTATTGTCAATGTATGAACAGCAGGGCTTATTGTCCATTGATGGCCGGCTCGTGAGTTTATCCGACTCTTGTCCTCTGTGGCTTACAGAGGTCTCCTCTCAAAGCACTGTCAGATTGGCCTCTTTTCCTAGGTTTCCTGTCATATGCTTGATTGACCAAAATAGGATCTTTGTGTCATGCTGCAAGCACACAAACACACAGACACTCATGTGCACACACATACACATACACTCTATCTCCTCTCTCAAGTGCCATCCTTCTTCGTTTACACATTTTCCTCAACTCCAGGTTGCGCGTGTCCATTGTGACTGCGCCTTCGGTATTCATCGATGTGTGTGTGTGTGTGTGTGTGTGTGTGTGTGGTGTGTGCTTGTTTGTAAATGTGTGTGTCACCCCAGAGTAAAGTGTGTGGCTCTAGCGTGTTTGATGCCTTTTTGAGCCACACAGTGCCTCTGGCCATAGGCTGCTTGCTGCCTTCTGGTTGTACAGCTCGGAAGCTGTGACTCATCTTTTGCTCTCTCATCACTCATTCATACATTTTTGTGAATAGTATAACTGCCTCTCACAGAGCCGTGGGGCCACCTGGCTCTGTGGTAGGATCCCTTCACTCCTGCTCTAAATGACAGGAAGGATGAGGGTCATCTCCACCTTTTAGTGACGCCTCTCAGAGGGGTGAGAGAGATGTTTGCCCCACGCCTGCTGCCTTTAGTGCCTGAGCCGCACCTCCGTCTGCAGCATGCCTCGGCTCTATCCCTCCATATAGTGCAAGCCAGACCAGCCATTTACTCACTGCTGGGCTGGCTTGGCAGTGCTTCCTGGGAGATAATGTGCCATGCCTGCAAGTAAGCTCTGAGAGCACGGATTAATTCCACAGTGGAAAAAAAAAAGAAATCTCCTGCTGACAAATCTCTCCTGCAGAGGTGAGGATGTACGCTGGCATACAGGAGAGAGAGGAGAGTACCCTGCTTTGCCAGAATAGTTAGTCAGGTTCACTGAGGTCAACGAAACACTACTCCTCTATTTTCTTCCCATGTTTGTGTCAGTGTTATAGTAGAGTCACCAACTGTCGAGTCTCCAGTCCCCAGTGTTCGAGTCCGAGTCGAGTCACCATTACCTGAGTTCAAGTCCGAGTTGAGTCTTGAGTCCCACATTTATCCACTCTGGCACTTTTTTAAAGAGCTGATATACTAATAATAGGGTCTACATTAAGCAAATGACACCACTATCATGATTACAAAGGGAGTTTATTTACTGACTTTTTTCTAACAACATTTAGCGGTACTCTTTCCAGCATTGAATGTAAACTCTGTGTAGGCGAACTTCAAGATCCAAGTTGCATCTCTCTGCACTTTCCAAATGTGAACATGTCGTAGGGAGCCTGCAAATCATGCACTACTGTTGCATATATCAATATCAATTCCTTTGTTACGAGTAGTGAAATTAAGAGCGAGAATGCAACGTTAAGTGAGTGACATCATTGAGTGTGTTGTCAAGCAAGGAGAGCGAGGGCTAGCGGTGTCCAACTGAGAAGCGTATGTGTGGCTGTGAGAAAAAAGACGATAAACAAGCTTTTCAAGACATGGTGGCTTCACCTTTTGTTTATACTGTCAGTGAAGTAAAGGGTGTTAGCCCCAAAAGAACATCAACCCTGGATGGAATGTCTCCCCAGCTGCTTTTCGGCCGTTCTTGGAGCCTGAAACATGAAAAGTATAACATCTGATATCAAATTTTTGTAACCTATTTAGTCAGAAACTTCATCCAACGTCGAAGTCCTTTTTCATGAATGCTAAAGTCCGATTTTATATATCCTTAAGTCCAAGTACAAGACATCAGTCCACAAGGTCACGTCACGAGTCTCGAGTCGGAGTCCAGTCCATCCCTGGTGTGTGGTAAGGAGGCGAGTGGGTGGTGGATCTGATCTACTCTCTCTGCCTTTCCCTCCACACATTACTGAAATGTGTCTTTCTTTGAAAACAGATCCAAGGGCATGTCCATGTGGGTTGTGTCTTGTTTTAAAGCTTTGTGACCAAATAGCTTTGGTACTAAAGAAGCTGGTAGGTACACACAACGTTTCAATAGAGATATATCTTATAATCAAATCTAGAATAAGTGAATGTACAATGAGTAAAGAATAGTTTTTTGCATCCTGCAGCTGTTTAGCTGACGATGAGTCATGGATTGTGTGTGTGTGTGTGTGTGTGTGTGTGTGTGTGTGTGTGTGTGTGTGTGTGTGTGTGTGTGTGTGTGTGTGTGTGTGTGTGTGTGTGTGTGTGTGTGTGTGTGTGTGTGTGTGTGTGTGTGTGTGTGTGTGTGTGTGTGTGTGTGTGTGTGTGTGTGTGTGTGTGTGTGTGTGTGTGTGTGTGTGTACTATCTATAAAGGAGATAAAGCAGGCCTCAGCGGGCCAGCCGTGTTTTGCCGTCTGTTCTTTTTTGTAGCATGTGCACAATGAGGAGATGAAAGAACATCATAAAATTACAAAGGAAATCTCATGAATTACACAGCCAAATAAAATGCCTGTGACAACACACTTCCCCTCAAACCCTTTCTTCAAGTTCCCTGTTAGTCAGCATAAGGATTGCCTTTATATTAGCTCCAAACAAAGTTTTGATCAGGTCAGCTCTTTACAAATCTTCCCCCGTGTATCTTTTAATGTCAACAATCCATTAAGCAGCCTGGCTTTTCTAAGGTCAATAGCCTACTTTCTCTCAATGACTGAAAAATAACCTTGAAAAATAACTTTGACCCTATCTTTTTCCTCCCCTTCCTCTCTCTCCTTAGCTTGTTTGGGTGGGATCCCCAGGGCCTAGTGCAGTTGTCAGCACACAGCCTAATAGGCACAGGTGGCTGAGGCTCCTCTGCCTTCTCCAGCTCTCTTGGCATGATATTCTTGGCAGAACGGGAGGTCCTTGGCTGGCCGCCTCAATGGGCCACTCCAACACAGCAATCACCAGTTAGTGCTTTGTCAGCATTGGGGTGGCCCAAGATGAAATATGGCTCACAACTTTGAAATCCAGTAGCATGTGAAGTGCCGTCATTGAGATATACAGTGTCAGAATTCTCTGTATTTCTTCCTCTCGTAGACGCGGATATAAATGTGATTTTATTCATGAAGACTCAAAGTGATGACATGTTGCTGGGTCATCCCTGGTTCCCCCGCCACCAGTCACAACGGAGCAGAGTCAAAAGACGGATTGGGAGGGCGGGGTTTGGTTGAAGAGAAACTGTACAGCTGGTGTACTGCACCACACAGCAGTCAGACAGCAGTTTGTTACTGTGTCAGATAAATATAGAGGTCTCTGGAGCTCCCCACTGCAGCTTTATCTCTGCTTGGAGGGAGGGAAAGGCCGCGTCACCGGGGAGCTGCCACTATTCATCCTCGCTAAATTGACTTTAGACTCACAGGACATTAAAGATTATTCTGACTCTATAATGGCAAATGGGGTAAGGTGACAGGAAAATGTTTTTACTGTTTTTCCTGTAACCCCACAGGACACCAGCAAGATAACACAGTACCAACCCATAATGAGATAATCGGATAGATTTATCCATTGGCTAGAACTGGGGGATGTCGTTAAAATACACATATATATATATATATATATATATATATATATATATATATATATATGGCAAATAGCAACTGTATGCAAAGTACCATATACAATAAAATAATAATGGATAAAATAATATTTATTAAACTTTTTTTTAAAAGCTGTGAGCACCTCAAACAAAAGTTTAATCCCACACTGCTCTATTTACTGGCTTTTTTCAGACTGTATCACAAAATTGTTATAATCAAATGCAGTTAGGTCATCATTTATCACCGAGATGAATCTGTTGACATGCAAGCTTAGTAGCAGTTATGATTTCATCCATAAGGCTTTTAGGACTTCCTATCCTTTTTGGCTTAAAAGTTAAGCATCAGATTTTTTTTTCTGTAAGTCTTTCAATCATATTGCATGGTCATTATCAGCCAAAAAAAGTAAGGGGACTCAAAGTAGGTAACTGGTTTAGGATTGTTTGTTGTTGGCGTGAACCCATCCTTTAGCTGCAGTTTTCATGGTATAATTCATTTACGTTTTCAAAACAATAACACAACATATCATATGATAAATGATAATATTAAATATCTCAGCCCTAATTTAAGCTTGCTTAAAGTGTGTCTGACTTTCCCTGTTGAGGGATCAGCTGTTCAATGATGTGCTTGCTCACAGCCTTTAAGAACTCATTGACCCCCACTGCCTGTGTGTGTGTGTTTTGATACTATGCATCCTCATCTGGCAGCCTGGCTCCTCAGGTCTTCTGCTTATAAAGCAGAATGGATGCTTGATGGGGGTGGAGGTGCATTAGCACTCCTTTCATCTGTTCTGTCCTGTTGTGTCTGATGAGAGCGCATTTGTTGAAGCTTCCAGCAGGCCTTTTGAAGTCCCAGTCTGGACTCGTCCCCCTTTAGTTCCAACGCCATCCCCCCACCACCCATTCCCATTAGTACATCAATTACAGAGACAAGGCTTGCGGGGCTTGTTTGCACTTGAGCGTGCGTCAGGAATCACTTCTCTCTCTGTGGCTGTGTGATAAACATGACAGACACTAGCCCACAGCCTGCATGTAAACACCGCCCATTCTCATTCATATTTTATTACTCACATATCAGTGTAGGCTTTCCTACGGTCGCCAGCTTGCTTTAGCTTTTGTTCTGTTACACGTCACTGTTTAATTGTGACGTGGTTCAAAAATGCCCGGACTTCCTGATGATGAGTATGTCAAAATCCATCATCCTACCATGATACGGTAAAAAAATACAGTTGTGTATTTGCTGGGTTGTGGTCCGTGTCTCAGCCCTTCCCAGCAGTGAGACACTGTTCTGAATTATATGTAGTGTTGTGAGCCCTTTTCCAGACCAGACATGTACTTGCTTGTAGAAAGCTTGTTTTTGCATTCCACATACCTCCCTGCATAATATATGGTATTATCTTCCAACCCTTCCTTTTTCTTTCCTTCTCCCTTCCTTTGCCTGTGTGTGGGGTAATGACACCAATGCTCCTATTTAGGAAAACCCAGCAAACTTCATCCTGCTTTGACTTTCTCTGTTGTTTTCTCATCCAGTAACAGTGGGACCGCAACATTTTTGTTTATCTGCTGTTTACGCTTGTAGCTACATTATGGATGGATCAAAAATATCAGTTTTCGGTGGAAAGGAATTATGCCTTGTGGTAGTGAGGCAGAAACACAAAAAAAAGATGCATGGTTCAATTAAAATACATGTTTTTTTTGGGACATTGTTTAGGAATAATACAATAGCTGAATCTGAATGGTTGTTTTGAAACCTTTACATTCCAGACATGCTTTTGACATTTTTCTGTTTATAAAGCTTTATCCAAATCGGATTGGAGGTCATATAACTCCGGTTTTCACCATGTTGGCACGCAACTTTTTAAGAGTTTTTAATTAACTCAATAAACTCAGCCTGTGTGTTTAAATTTATATGTATTTTAAACCCAACTCCAAATGTGTGTCATCCTGAAAATGAATCAGCGTTAGGGAGGTGTGTGAGAAGGGTTGTGTGTCCTGTCTCCAGGTGGCATGTGCTCTATGTACTGTATGTGTGTGTAGCCAGACACATACATACAGCCATGTAGCTAGCTCAGGCACAAAGTTGCTTTTGTTCAAGGAAATGTAGCATTGTGACGTTTTTGCTCCGTTTATGCGAGTCATTCATCTGCACTGCACAGGGATAGTCTGATCAGGGCTAGTGGTCCAAAGACCATCTACATGGTCTCTCTCACACACACACACACACACACACACACACACACACACACACACACACACACACACACACACACACACACACACACACACACACACACACATATACTAAATGCACCTCCAGATGTGTTCATTTAGTGAAAAGTAAAAATTAAGCAATATAAAATATACTTAACATAACATGAATACACCACCTTAAGCCACTTACTTGACCAGTTTTAGGTACGCTGTAGCTGTAACTGTCCAAATATGCTGACAGGTTTGACATTCTGTATTCACTGTAGTAGCGAATGAAGCCAAATGTCTTTTTTTGGCCTGAATTCGGCCATTTTGTCTGTGACAACACGCCAAATTTGCTCTCATTTGGAGCATACTGCCAGGTTTACTCTTTCATCTGAACCTCAACTGGCCGTAGCTTGCTTCTCTTACACACTATGACTTTGTATGTGCATGAGAGCAATAGAAAGAGTGTGTGGAGAGTCAAGAGAGCATAAGACAGACTTCATTTTATCACTAAGGCGTGGAAAGGTCTGTGAATTGCAACATTAGCATTGGAGTATATATACTGTAACTCACCTTCAAGTATGGCGAGGAGAGAGGTGGGTTCATTGGGAGCGCTTTGTATCATTATGGATTATGGCTGACAATGTGAACTCTGGCATGCAGATTCAGGTGTTGGAGGCAGGACTCCTCTACACGTGCTTAAGGACAGTCCCGGGTGTGTGGCCTGTGTGTATGAGTCAGATTGTGAGCCGTTAATTTGGCACCAGTGGCATGACTGGCACATAGAAAAACAGTTAAATATGCTGGACTCTGGCCTACTCCCTGCAGCCGTGGTATTATTAGCATTCTGTGCCTCTGGAGGCCTTCTGTACATAAAAACACTCCATGCATCCCCCCTCAGCCTGGTGAGGGGCTGAGGTACTATGTAGAATCACAAACCTGGAAGTGTTTACACCTTCTTTCCAATGTTTTAATTAAGTGAAAGCCTAAAATGGCTGGTGTAATTACACAAACTGGATGGCGTAAGTAAAGTACAGTATAAATCTCAGACTACCAGCAATGCTGACCTTTTCTAGGCTCTGCCTCCACTGTTACTTGGGTTTAAGGATTACTAACATTTTTTATGTTGTTTTTTGCTTATTTTGTGTAGAATAAAAAAAAAAAGCTCTTTTAACACAACACTTGGCACAGTTGCCATCTGTAGCCAAATGTTACAAATCTTAACACTGTATATTAAAATCAATTAAATGTTCCTACTACAGTATTTGTTTCTGTTCAAGCCATATAGCAACACACACTAGCCTATTGTGGTCTTTCATTGGAGTGTATGTAAATACGAAAGGAGGTTGCTACTTTCTAGCATCTAAGTACGTGTCTGCCCAATGTGCTCTTTGGTACTCTCATGAAGGCAGACACCTCTGCATTTGGAGCGTCACTTTGTGCCTGCGGGTGTCAAAAAAATGCTGCACACAAGCATGTGTTTAAACTCTTGGCTCCAGTGCAGTGGGAGGAAGCGGCCTCTCAGGGTAGAGCAAAGAAAGGCAGTGCCGCGGTCCCTTTTTTAAGTGCAGCGACAGAGACGCAGCTCCTGATTTATGAAGTGAGTATGAGCTGGGCGGGTCATGTCTCGCTGGAGAGGCCGGCTACTGGAGGAAGAGAAGGAGTTGAGAGTGAAAAATGATTGAGATTAAAAGAGAAAGGCGGAGGTTCTCATATCCTCACACAGCAGTGAGGTCACATCCACATTGACATCTATTTAAGACAAAGTCAAGATCAAACATGTCTGTCACCCCCATAGTCCCGGAAATACCCCCACAGCTCTGATCTATTACCAGGCCAAATGGAAAAGATTCCCCTCAACTAATTACCACCAGACTTGGCTGCTACAACATTGAGCGGAGAAGAAACTGAAACTTAAATATAAAAAAATCTAACTACCAGCCAGGAAATGTAAAAATCTGTCCTTCAGTCAGCTGTATTGTTGGGGTTGTATTTTTATGTATATTTTTGTGTTTGATTGACTAAACTGTGGAATAGGGCTGTTGTGTGAGGTTGACACATAGAGACGCCAATGAAATGAGCATCTCTGTCTCTGTCGTGTGTCTGTAATTGCAACAGAGGCATTGTGCTAGGAAGTGTGTGTGACATTATTTCTATGGCTCTCCTTTCATTTTTTTCTGTCAACTAAGTGACACACCCATTCCAGGAATTCTGACTTCAACGTTCTCATGTGAATACTTACCCTTTGAATGGCCCAAATTAGGGTTATCATACTTCAGATTGATTCAAGATATTGGCAACAGGCCACTGTGGGGATGGTCTGCAGCATGGCATTTTTCTGACATAGCTCACTGGAAGAGGTCTCGCATGTCTGCTTTTGTGGTGGAACATACTGTGTGTGTGTGTGTGTGTGTGTATGTGTGTGTGTGTGTGTGTGTGTGTGTGTGTGTGTGTGTGTGTGTGTGTGTGTGTGTGTGTGTG
The DNA here is from genome assembly GCA_013375575.1 of Percina caprodes. Classification (NCBI taxonomy): domain Eukaryota; kingdom Metazoa; phylum Chordata; class Actinopteri; order Perciformes; family Percidae; genus Percina; species Percina caprodes. The sequence goes on from JABXJD010000001.1 coordinate 8,775,213, forward strand.
TGTGTGTGTGTGTGTGTGTGTGTGTGTGTGTGTGGGAGTAGGGGATGGGGGGAGGTGGGTCTTGAAGAAACAACAGTGACTGTTCTTGGGTATGTCGCCTGTTCCCTGCCTTTTGGCAGTAAACTTGATCAGCAAAGAAAAATACACACTCTAACTTTACAATGCAGGCCTTTGTCTCTGGTCGGTATCGGAACTGTCAACCATTTTGAAAATAGTTTCCAGCTTATTAAAATGCTTCCAGACTGTGACTGTTGAACCAGTGAGTTTTCCAGTTAATTGCTTGGCATCCTGCCTCATCTTAGGTATGTCCTGGGCATCCTCAGAGAGTAAAGGCTTTTCTGATTGGAATAAAAAGGCAGAGGCTGGCGTTGTCATCTCTTCACATGGAGCAGGGCATCTTAGACAACGGAAACACATGTGCTTTATTGTTTTTAAGTTTCTCTACCTTTCAGTTTTCTCTTTTCCTTATGTCTCAATCCTCCTGCCCGCATGACTTTGATGAACTGTGAAGATCAGTTAGTTAAAGTGTGGCCTCATACCCCCATCAGTGTCAATGTCATTGTTCTGACTAAGCAGAACTACTAAGCGGAAGTGAATAAGCCATTTCGTGCCAATGGACTCTTACAAATGGTCATTTATGGTCTGTTAGTTTAGTTTGGACTCTTTATCTAAGTCAGTTAAATGACAGACTCTATTAAGCAGTGCAGTGATCATCTGACACAATGCTACTTGTAGGAACACTAAAGTGAAGATAGCTCATCAATGTTTCCTGAATTGACTGTGGAATTGGGGTTATATCAAGAAATAAATTAGATTTCTTTGTTAGAATATTGGCCCAGTCGTGTTTTATTTAATCCGAGTATCGGTTATCATTGCTGCTATCACTTCTGAATTGATCCCTTTGAGGTAATATGTGCACGGCCCCTGTGTTATTGGCTCCAGTGCCTTTCATTGCTTATCTGGGCAGCTTTTACTCGCTGTTAACGGCTCTTCTCTCTTGTCTCGATGACTGTGTGTACCTGTGACCACGCGGGCTGAAGGATTATAAATCTGCTAATTGATTTTCCTAAAGTGTGCTGCTCGATGGAAGAAAAATATCTCGACCAGGGATAAACAAGAGCATGTGGATGTTATTGAAAAGAAAAGCCTCTCCCTTGATTGTATTGGGATAATTTCTTTCTGCCCAGAGAAATATTCAGAGCTCTGACTGGTCACTAGTGGCTTCTGATGCCCTGCAATCTGTGTCTTTAGCAGTATCTCTGACTTACAGCGTCAGAAGCTACCTCAAGCAATTATCGCATGCAAAGAAAAATCAACTTAATGTGTAAAAAAAACTATATTTCTGCCAGACTCTTGAGCTTCACCGTATCTATGTTTTTGTCTGCCCTGTAACATTTTACCTCCTCAGCCAGGGTTACTTAGGTTCTGTCTTGTGGCTGGTCTCACTGCTGGCATTCTTGTTGCATACTGAAGATTCCTCTGTCTATGAGGGAGATAAGGAGAGGAGAAACTACAATAATAAAGAATGGGGGATGCCAAATAGGGTCGACAATGTGCAGATTCTGTTAAACGAGCCAATTGGTATTGAGTCAGGCTTACTGCATGTTACATATTGTCACAGTGTTGGTATTATTCCCTCGGTGATGTCATGTCTGCCTCATGAAATTGTCTGTTGTTCTTAATGCCCGGTATACGCCTTTAGTTAAAGCTTGTGTAACACAGACAGTGCTTTGCTTTAAATGCTTTTGTAAGGCACAGCATGTGGGGGGTTGTTCTTTTCACTGTCTGAACCTCACAGAGAGAACTGGAAGAATGCCTATTGTTTCTTCATCACTTGCTTTGTCTGATAAACTCTATAGCTGAAAGCTGTCAACACTCAATCACCAACTCTCCTCCCCGTGTTGTCACCCATCTCCCATACACTTTCCTCCTCATTTGCCCTTCTCATTCCTGGTCTCTTCCTCTTCCTCCTCATCCTCCTGCTGATTTTCACCCGAACAGCTGCTGAGCTGGAAGATGTCCTCTCAGCCTGTGGGCACTGTTGGCCTGCTTACCCAGGATAAACAAAATGCCTTGGTCTGGACAGGGATTACATAAAAGACTACTGTCTTTGCTGTCAGTACAGTTCATTTCCACTGTTACAAAAGGAGAACACCCAGTGCCTTAATGTAATGTCACAGACAGAAAGAGGACATAACCCCTGTCCTTTTTTTAAATATAATTTCTCAATCCACTACTTCTCAGCGTGTTCAGGCCTGTGGCAGCTCAACTGCGTAACTTTCCTCCATGTAACCCCCATTCACTAGATCAGTATGGTTAAACAATGTAAGCCAACATGCCTAATCGGTGACTTATTACTTTTTCCTTCGTCAATTTTCTCCAGTATACCATCAAGTGGAAAACATGGATGAGTCCTTGAAGGCATGTTGAGTTTTCTTTGTAGGCAAGGCAAGGCAGCTTTATTTGTATAGCACATTTTAGCAACAGAGCAGTTCAAAGTGCTTTACACAAAAACAGTTTAAAAAATAAATAAAAGTTACAGTGCAGTATAAGAAATTAAACATGAAATGAACAACCATTTAAAGAAAGGCAACATCAAAAACAAAGGTCTTCAGCCTTGATTTAAAAGAACTGAGAGTTGTGGCGGACCTGCAGTTTTCTGATAGTTTGTTCCAGATATGTGGAGCATAGAAACTGAATGCTGCTTCCCCCTGTTTGGTTCTGAAAGAGAAAGCAGACCTGTCCCAGACGACCTGAGAGGTCTGGGTGGTTCGTAGTGTAGTAGAAGATCAGAAATGTATTTTGGCCCTAAAGCATTTAATGAACATTAAAAGTATTTTGAAATCAATTCTTTGAGGCCAGTATAAAGATGGTCTTAGTGAGGTCTCGAACAGCAGCGTTCTGAATTAGCTGCAGCTGTCTGATTTTTTTTTTTTTTTTTCTTTTTAGGGAGACCTGTAAAGACACCGTTACAGTAGTCAAGTCTACTGAAGATAAAAGCAAGGACAAGTTTTTCCAAATCCTGTTGACACATAAGTCCTTTAACCCTCGATATATTCTCAAGGTGATAATAGGCTGACTTTGTAATTGTATTAATGTGGCTGGTGTTGTAGACACCAGAGGTGAGGCTTTGTAACAGCAAGCATCTGGCATTTACCACCATGCACCAGACCAGCGAGAGAACCACAGGTAAAACAGCTTTTGTTTAGGTTTAGCACCACTTTACCCTCGTATTCCTCAGCATGCTTTTAGGAGGTTCTAAGGCAATCAAGAGGCACACAGCTTAAATAAAGAATGTATGAGGGTAAATGATCCGCTATAACGTCACTTGCAATCAACTTAAGTTCTCCAGAATGCAGTTTTTAGCCTCTAAAAACCCAACAAATCAGGGTATTTATTTTTTTATTTTTTTGTAGAAAATTCCACTCCTTCTTATTCCTCTTAATAGTGATTAGCCATTGAGGACACAGCTATTATTTTTCTCTACTTAGGCCGTATTATTGAGCTGTATTGTAAAAGGCCACGTTAGGATGCCACACAGATACTGCACAATCTGCATGAGCACGCTGTTCATTGGTGTCGCTTTTCCTCTAAATTAAATGTTGTCTTTTCTCATATTCACCGCTGACGTCGCATTGCATCAATTTGGGATCAGTATGTCAGATGTAGTGTGCGCAGGCTTGACTTAGAGCTGTTTAGGCCGCTGATGTTTTCTATATGAAGTCAAGCAGTGGGAATGGTCCAGCTGTATTGCCTTTGTTGCTCTTGGCATGGTCACCTACATCTTCCCTAACCTCAGAGATATACGATCATGTTCTTTGGATGTAATGCCACTACGGTATCTTCTTCTAGGGTACTTACCGTCTCTCGCAGTCAGTGCCAGGTTGCCTCCCTTTATGCTGTTTCCCCCAATGTAAATAAGAATTAATAGATGTGGATTTCTCTATCTCTCACATGACTCACACACAGGTTTAATTTTTGTGTCTGTTTCTTCACAGGATTTGATTAATGGGCTGGAATTCAGGTCTACTTGCAGGTCAGGCGCAATTAAGCATGTGGAATTCCACAAATTTTCAAATGTTTTAGACTGTTGAACTCCTTGAAGTTTCTGCAGGGTTGACAAGAAGTTTTTGTGTTCTCCTTGTGACACAAGGAAAAGTGGGATGGATGCCTTGGAACCATTTCCCTTGTTTAAATCTGTAAATGGATTAGAGGTACCCTCTGGAGAAAGGTTCTGTAATGAAACAGCACTGCTGCACAACAACACATGCAGGCATAGCTCTCCCACACCGTCAGAAGGCTGATGTTTTTAGGGCGACAGAGAATCTTCCAGATGTGTGGGTAAGGCCTTGGATTACTGCTGGACTCAGGTGCAACACACTCCTGCTGCGTGTTTTGATCTCGTAGTGTGACCACTTCACAGCCTTAACCCCCTATGGTGAGAAGAAGACAGAAGTAAATGTGTGTATGAGAGAGAGAGAGAAAGAGAGAGAGAGATATGGGGGCTCACCTCTGAAGAGAGGGGAGAGCACGTGACCAGATGCAGCCATGTGTCAATCTGACAAAGTGGGGTTAAGAACCCACTGCCATGTTCCATTATGAGCTTCATTTAGAGCAGCAGACGGTGGGGGCACAGGGACGAATCACTCATCAAGCATGATCCAAACTTAGCATTTTTTTGTTATTCCGTTAACGTCCATGCAAGCACATTTACACACAGGCACGGGCACTTACACAGTTGTACAAAATGACCCTGCCCGGCCCACATTGTTCCCTCCTGTGCACAAAGCATATCCCTGAGCTATCAAAGACAATTAATGTAGTCATTCATCTTGCAACGCTATCTGGTTAACAACAGAGGAAATATAGGCCGGTGGAGGAGGGAGAGCATGGGAGGCTGGCAAATAGTACACTGATGAGGAAGGTCTAACACACTCTATCCTACTGAGTGAACCTGCTCTTTGCCAACCTTAAATGACAAGAGTGCAGAGGAAAATGCAGGCACGCACGCACGCACGCACGCACATAAACACTCTGCAGGATGCATTCACACCCACTCTTTGCTGAAAGCTTCTGTCTGTCACACCTCAGTGCTGCATATACATGATGTTATACTGTGATCATGTTTTAAAGTTTAATGACTTCTTTTTGGTTTTGATTTGATTTATTAAGGGTATGCAAGACACTGCATTCAAGGGATATAAATGAAAAATGATATAAATTAAAATGAAAACACGTTTTTCTATGCCCCCAAAATGTTAAAATCAAGACAGATAAAAACACATAAGAATTCAACAAAATACAACAATACGAAACTATTTAATGACTCAGGAACCTTTTGTAGCTCAGTTAAACTTGCACCATAGTGTGTGTGTGTTTTGATTCCCTAAGGTTTTAATGAGGGAAAGCCAAGCACAAGTTCTTTTCTGTTGTTGTGATTTGATTTTGGCAGTTGGTGCAGCAGATGGGAGAGGTGACTGGAAGTTAAAGTCCATTTGGTGATCTCTCCCTTTAAGTGGGTGTAAATGCAAGGTGTTCTCTAGTCTGTCTTTAGGCAGGCAGACAGACAGCTGGTCAAACAGGCTTAGGGGAGCGGTGGGCAGTCTGGGCTTTGACTTAAGCCCATTAGGCCCTCTTTACTCCTCATTGGTCAACAGCCCCAACTTCAAAACTGTTTTGATAGTATTGTGGCGGGGGTGCCAGGGTTCATGTTCATTTGTCCAAAAGGTGCATAGAAATTTTTCTGTGATGTGTTAAGGCAACAGATACTCCAAAGAGATCAGAATGCAATCACGTTTTCATGTTCTGCTCAGTGCCAAAGTGTTTTAAAAGTCAGAGGGCCCTATTTTAACGATCTAAGTGCGCGGCGTAAAGCGCATGGCGCAGGTGCATTTAGCGCGTTTCCAAATCCAATTTTGCTAATTTGATGGTGGAAAAAAGAGTCCGTGCGCATCGTTCAGAAGGGTTGTACTTAGTGTCTTCATTAATTTATAGGTGTGTTTTCATCTCTCATTCCTTTTCAAAGCCAGGTGCGTTTGTACCTTGGCACATTGCTATTATGATGGCGGATTTGCACTGTCCTATTTTTATTTGAAATCTTTTGCATGTGTGTATGCTGCTGCGCATGTGTGTGTGTGTGTGTGTGTGTAACAAGCATAGTGTTTTACTAATGCGCTTTTAAAATAACAATGAAATGCTGCGTTACCGACTTTAGACCAGGTTTTCATTGGTCAATGGCGAGATCACTTTCTGCCGCCACAATACGCCAAGAATTTACCTGAACACACCTCCATAAGACCAGCACGCCCATAGGCGCAAAGATGGGCGTTTGATATTTAAACGATGTGGGCGCAGGACGTGAAATTAACAACTGCGTCAGTCTTAAAATAGCAAAGGCACTTGTGTAAGTCTCCGTGCTGCGCTGAGTGCAAGATAGGGCCCCTTGTGTATGTTGCAATTGAGTGTGACGTGGTGAGCTGTGAGGGTAGGGGCCCCCCTGTCTGCCCCTCTGTGTGTGCAGTTGTGTCATGTAGCACGTATGCTTATGGAATGCCGGACTGTTCTCCTGTTTCCCCCATGGCGGATGCAGCCAGCAGAATGGGTACCAGGGGCAGGGGCGACACAGGGATCAATGAAATGTGCTCTGGAGTCAGGTTTGTGCATCTGTATTTGTAAAAAAAAAGATTTATTTTCATGGGCAAACCTTTTTTACCTTTTAAGACATTCCTCCTAGCACATTTTAGTCCAGCCAAACACAACTCAGATAACCCAGCATCAGGTCATTTATTAGATAATGTCATACAGCACCGACCATGGTTGTCTTTGTTACCCTGCACTAAACAGAAAAGACAAAACACAAGATTGTATTACACAAAAAACAGAGGAGAATATTGACCTACATAAAGTTTGATTTTATTCCATGAAAACCTGTTGATCCATTTTGACAGGACACTGATGTACTCCAAACTGGTGAAATGATTTACGCTTATTATTGTCCCTTTTGCCATCTGTATCACTTCTTTTTAAATACAAGCAAGCAGCCGCTGGTCAACCAGATAGTGCAGTTTTATTTGAAAACTGGTCTTACTGTGGGCACCAGGAATGCCTCAAAGTTAGTTGAGAGCAGGCACATAATTATACCATTACACTGACCGTGATGCTCGCTGTGAAATACTGGTGTTTAATTTTGCTTGCTCTAATCAAAGCTGATCTCAATTTCCGTTCTGGGGGGCTGCAAACTGCCGTGACATCTGGATTGTGCTCTCCTTCCTTCCCATCCTATTCTCCTCACTCTGCATGAAACCGACTCATTCAGGCGCTTGGTCAAAGCACACATGTGCTGACGTCACGTGGGCTGCTTGTGGGCTGTGGTGTTCAGACTCAAGCCGTATCAGAGGGGCAAATGGGCCCCGGTCAGTGTGGCTGCCGGGTAGCGTTGTACACAATGGCTCCTGTTCAGACCTCAAGTCCCACAGCCGCAAACAGCACTCGTGTGTGTGTGTGTGTGTGTGTGTGGGTTGCGCACATGTCTGCGCTTGCGTCAACTACCTCAAGCCAGGCATATCTAATGCAACAGCAGATCAAGGGATTAGTATGTAATTTCTGAGAATACTCTTCCCTATCTGTATCCATTCACTGTGGAAAAGGCATAAATGTGGGATGATAGAGCCATATGTGACTAGATTAGCATCTGTCTCCAACCTTTATTCTCTGCCACGTCATGCCCAGTGGCTGTAAGAGCCTGACTTAGACAGAAGTCACAATCAGTCATAGTGAGAGAAGCAAAGGGGCTGTAAACTGATGGACAGAAGAACAAGTTACTCCACCATTTGAACTTATTTCAGGGAAAGAAACAAGGGCCTTCTTCCCTATCTTCCCTCGCCTAGTCTCCACCTTTATATCTGCGGGAGCTCAACCTAGGGATTGACGATGTGCCATTGAATCCTCTAGTGGATCACTGGACTCGTAGCCCACTGGGGACCACCACAACACATTTAGCCCTGTCTCACAAGCACTCATTGTCATTCAAGTGCCATGGTCAAGCAGGGGGAGGAGGAGAGAAGTGTTAAGTTATGTTAGTTGGATGGCTGAGAGCTACGTGATTTCATCTTTAAAACTTTGTCCTTTGTCCACTTTGTCTAATGGGGCTATGACTTGTCAGAAGAATGCTTTCCATCCCATGACTCACACATGCAGATTGACCTTGGTTGAGGAAATATGTATGAAAAAATAGTTCCAGAAACAGTTTCAGTCACCACAATTATTTTATTTGAACTAGATTTTGCATTCCATTATGTGTGAATTTATTGTGTTTTTTTTGTTTTTTTTGTTCCACTAACAGTGAATGTAAACGTGTTCTTGTCCATGTCATAGTGGAATATAATAGCTGGCTCCTAAATTACAACATAGTAGCTCTGCAATAGCAGAACCTCCGCTGGGTCCAGGCTGCCACCTTTCAGTCAGGCTGCTGTCTGTCCTTCCTCTCACATCTGGATCCAATAGGAGCGGCTTCCTTCTCTGAAGGAGGGACACATAAATAGCCAGGCAGCCGTAACCACACTATGCAGCAGAGCCTGGATGTTGGTTCATTCATTTGCTGCTGTCCCTCTTTTGCACTGCCAGCTCAGATATGGCGTATGATGTCGCCACCCCCCTGCACATACCCCCACCCCTGTGTCCCTCAACTTTACTGCTGATCCCTGGGCTGGGGTGTGACTGACGCACGTATGCTTAACGCACGGAATGCTTAACGCACGTCCACCCAGCTCTGTACCCATCTTTGGAAAGTTTGAGTGGAGTGGGGCCAGGATTGAAACACTGGCAGGCAGAGGGTGGGTGGTGGGTGGGCTGAAGGTAGCCTGCGTGGGCTGAAGCCTTTGGGCTGAGGAAGGGAAATGCAATATCCTGGTTATAGTCAAACAACTAAATGCGCTGCCTTTATGAGATGCAAGGCACAGTAACAGTTCCATTACTAGTATATTGAGATTATATAACCGGATCATACCTTTTCTTTTACAGATATTTATATATAGTTAAGCCTGGTGTCCTCATTTAGATGTATGAGGTAGACACAAGAGTCATTTGACATGTAATTTGAGAGCAGCTGTATGCAGCAAAAAGTAAACTGTGGGGTTGACTCTTTCTCTCTTATCCAAGACTGACCCTTGTCACTATGTCTGCCTTAAGTGTGTGTGTGTGTGTGTGTGTGTGTGCGAGCATGCGTGCGTGCGTGCGCGTGCATGCATGCCATTGACTAAACACATGCCCCTTTTGTGTGACACATGTGCATGTCCTACCACAGAAGCCCAGCTCCACCCTCCCAAATTAAAACTCATTCCAGCAAGAGGTGGGTCTGTTCAGCTTCGATGCGGCCCCTTGGCCCTTCCTTCCTTCCTTGTCCCCTCATCTGCTTGGGGCTGCAGCAGCAAGAGAGGAGAGGGGAGGAGGAGAGGGATGGATGGAGAAGCTTGAGTGAGTTTTAATTTGTGTGCTTACAGCAGAAGACGCTGCAGAGTGGTGTAGTAGGGGGACCAGATGCATTAGCGCTCATGCACTCATTCACCTCTAGACTAGATACACACACCTCCTCTATACAACACACACACACACACACACACACACAACACACACACACACACACACACAGTGACACTTATTATTGCACCCTGTTGTGTTATCTGAATGGTTCTGGCCCTGAAGTCTTTGTTTTCTCTCCTGAACCAAAGCCTGTTGTGCAGTCACTGTCTGATTGATCAGTTTATAAAACTCTGGACTGAAATGAGCTGCTCAGGGACACAATCTATTTGCTCTGCCTCATGATGTTGCTTCTTTCACATAGATTGCCCATCCTGCACAAATACCACCTTGCAAAATGCTGTATAAAAAGACAAAAAAAACTCCTATTTCTGGACTACACAGAGAGAGCAAGAGAGAAAAAAAGCAAACGGTATAGCAATGATTCTCATGTTGCTTTGAAAGCCTCGATAGTCTGCGTGTGTGCGTGTGATGTGGTAAAACTGTAGAAACATGGAGGATGTGTTCCAAGGATGGAACTTGAGAATGTCGTTCCCCTCTCTCTGGCCTCTGAGGAGGAGCCACCAGCGCTTGCTCCTGCCCCCGCTCGGCTCTGCGCCTGCCTTCCCCTACCAGACACATAGCTTCAGTTTCCCTCCCAGGCCATGAGGGTATCAGGTTTGTTTTGGAGAGGAGGGGCAGGAGGAAGGGGACAGGGATGAGGAAGGCTGGCATTTGTGATAAGGAGAATTAGGCGGACCAATCTCTGTGTTGGTGCGGGATGGAAACGGTTAGCCAGACAGAGAAAGTCCCATGAAGAGATGGAAGGGAGGGGAAAATAGAACAATCAAGTCCCTCCTGGCCCGTTGCTGCCCCTGACCCCTCATCCTTAAATTCCGTGCCACCAACTGGAGTTGTGAAGCGGCCATTTAATGAATGAGGGTGGGAAGGAGAGAGCAAGAAAAGGGGAGGAATAAGGAAGGAGAGAGAGCAAGAGGGAAGGCGGGTCAGGTTGTGTGTGTGTGTGTGTGTGTGTGTGTGTGTGTGTGTGTGTGTGTGTGTGTGTGTGTGTGTGTGTGTGTGTGTGTGTGTGTGTGTGTGTGTGTGTGTGTGTGTGTGTGTGTGTGTGTGTGTGTGTGTGTGTGTGTGTGTGTGTGTGTGTGTGGGTGGGTAAGACCCGGCTCAGAGGCGCTTGTGGTGGAGTTGGTTATGTGTATGCGTGTGTGTGTGACTGTTCAGGCTAAGGAGGAGCCTGGGGTAGGCCCACACACATACACTCTTGCCTCTTCACAGGCTTTGTGTGTTTGTGTTTTGTTCATGTCTCTGCTGAGACACAGTGCAGTCTGGAACAAAGGCCCAATTTGGGCTATGCTTCTGCCTGAGGCTGCTCGCTGGCAGCCACAGCAGATCAGTCATCAGAATAAGGAATAACAGGCACACCTCAACACTTCCATAAAGTCTTCAACGGCTTCAGAGAAGGGACTTTATCTGTGAGGTGTGAATTGTCTGTAAACATCATTTTTATGCTCCCCCTGTTGTCCCAGTCGCACCATGAAATCTACCCCGCTGTTTGTGTTCCCAGGGGCTCACCAGGCGAGTGCACACTGGTTTATTTGCACAATTATTTAAGTCTTCCAGTAAATACAAACAACAGTTTTTTCTGTTCCAGGTTGTTTTCTTCCCCTGGGAGGGTATACACATGTATTCACATATCTATTTCCAAAACAGTTTGATAGGTATCAGAGACAGTATTAGTTTTAATTGTGTGGTGAAACAGTAAGTCAATTTTTTTCTTTCCAGTTTTTTTTTTCTTTCTTTTTGTGTTCTGTTATTTTTCTAAATCTTGAAGAAAACTGTATCTAAGACAGCACAGATACTTTTTTTGAGGGACTGTCACATTCTTCTTTTTGTTGTCTTTGAGGTAATAGGGAGTGTTCTCCTCCTTGTCTTGTGTCAAGGCAGAGGGGTTTAACATTCAGGCTTGCTCCACCCTTTCATTTGTATTTCCCTTAGCGCCGTAGTGCTATCCAAATAACTTATGTCTGTTGGTGAATAAGCCGACAGGACCTTTGTGAAGGCAGTGAGGCAGACAAGAATTTCCAAAGGGAGACCGGCTGTGGGATGAGATGAAAGTTTTCTTTAGCTTGTCCCCATATTGGCATGTATTTTGTTTAATTCTCTTGTTTGGTGGCTAATCGAAGCATGTCCCTTTATTTCTGCTTTATAAATTAGGAATATTTAACGCATCAATAAACAAACCGTAAACCTCACATCTGAAAGTGGTTTCATATATATTATGAATAAATAATATATGGCTAATAATTATTTTCAGTCACCTATACAGCACTAGGTAGCAGGTGCTATTAGCCAGTCAGTCAGTCAGTCACATCAGTTAGTGCTGGCCATGTAGCGCTGCAGGTAATGTGAGCTGACACAGAGTGACAATGCAGACAGGAGGACATGCTGTCACTGCAGCTCAAGGACAAGAGGACGTCCTCTGGTGTTTACTCTTTACTGTGTACGTTAATTCTGCTGATCCCTGTCTGTGATGCGGGCCGCCTTTTCTTGCTTTTTCTTTTGCTTCTGCCCCCCCCCAGGCTACAGAAAGGGAGCAGCTCAACCTGGAGATGACTCCAAACTCGGTTTATGTGTTGGACGTGCTCTGCGTCCAAGACACATTGGGGACACAGTGTAAGAGCTTAGTTGTTCTCAGGACAACTCGGTGAACTCGTATTTTTCCCCCTTGAGGAAAGGCGATGCAGTAATAACATGCTTCAGGTGTCCCTGGTGTTGCCTACGTGTAGCAGGAATGTACTCCTGTTGGCAGATTGGGGCTGGGAAGAAATGCTGGAATGTGCGTTTCATCCGGAGGCACTGTTTCTCTGATGCTGTTCTGACATGTTTTGTCAATTATTTGTGTATTTAGAGCGACAATAAACTGAATCAATTTAATATTTTAAGCAAATGATTCATTGATTGGAAGTGTAGCAGTTGCACATTGTCTCTGTTTCCATATAATTAGTGTACTACACATTATAGAGTAATTACTGGAAACTCTTTTGAGAGTTATTGTAAAATGATTGTGAAATTAAAAAAAGGGTTACCAAAGAAGGTAATTACTTAATAATGATAGACCACTAGAATCACAGCATCCTTTCTATGATGTCTGTTCACCTGCTCACTCTCCCCATCCTTCCTCCAGGGACCAAATAGACAACAGATGTGCTATTAAATGATTTGCTGCTGCCTCCTTGCCAGCCTTTTCACAACCCCTTGCTAGATGAGAGCTCAGCAGAGTACAGTGAGGCCCTGCAGCAGTGGGCTAGTTAGGATAACAACAGACACACAATTCATCTGAGAGGGGTCAGGGCGAAGTAATAGTAGCTCTAATCAAACCACCACAAGACAAAGCAATGCTTAGGAATCTGGCCATGGAAAAGGGCTTGGAGCCAGAGCCAGCGCTTTGCTGGCTTCATTTGAGTAGCTAAAGGATATGGTCTCCTGTTTCCTGTGTTTGCTCTGTCTTGCTGTGTGTTTGTGTGTGTGTGTGTGTGTGTGTGTGTGTGTGTGTGTGTGTGTGTGTGTGTGTGTGTGTGTGTGTGTGTGTGTGTGTGTGTGTGTGTGTGTGTGTGTGTGTGTGTGTGTGTGTGTGTGTGTGTGAGTGAGAGATTGATGGCTTATTGATTGAGCCAGCATGCTCCCATTCACTCTCTCAGCCAGCTCAGCGTCCCCTTGGTCGTCTGTAGCCAGTCGGCCCAGCACTGGCTGTTCATAAGTATGCAAGTGTGTGCACATTCATGTTTGTCTAAGTGCATTCTGGAGGAAATCATTGATATAGCAGGTCTAGATCCTCTGTCACGCTGGCCACTTGTCAGGGACTCAGTGTTTCAAAGTAAGGATTAGGTAATGTGTAACTTTCACATTCAGGCTCAGGCAATATTTAACACCAGTTCATGTCACGTAGTTAAGATAACAATCTATTAAGAATTTGAATGTCACAAAAGGGTCTTTGTATCATCATCCTGATGGCTTTTGGTGCAGTAAAACACTAGAATCGCAAGCATACTCTTATAAGTACTAGGCATAGTGATTTTTTTTCTGAACCAGTTCCAGAGCTGCAGAAGTGCTACCGTGGAAGAGTAAATATAGCCTCAGGCCTTCCATTTGTTACAGTTTATGGTGTGCAATTTGGCGGCTTTCAGACCAATAATAGTTAACTAGACATTTATGAAATAACTGAAACAAATTACTGCATCTGGGCATACAGTAGTTCTTAAGTAAATATAGATCCAGGGATGCAGTGTGTGTAGTTGGTGCAGTGTCCTCTTTCTGCAGGTTCCCACACGTATGTCAGAGGAACCGAGTGATCTCTTCAGAATCCCATAAAACGGATGTGAAATGATTTGTTTGGGGAAACCCTCAGGCTGAATTAAACTGAGCTGGAGGAATGATAATACGCCTGAAATATTTTTATGAGCAAAATATGAGACTGAGTTTTTGTAGTACTTTGGGGCACATGTGCAGCATTTTAGATGCCTTTTTTGTCTGTGTTGAATAGAAGAAGTCTTTGAATTCTGCTATGTCAATCTATGTATTGCTGTACTAATCAATTTAAGACTGACATAGCTCACATAGATTTTTTTATCAACAGTTTACGAGATAGACTGTGGGTCATGACAAGAAAAAAAAAGGCTTCCCAGACTTGTGTTTACGTTCTCAGTGGATGTGTCTGCAGTGCAGCGTGCCTTTCTCCCATGGCTAAGGCCCCCTGTTGGTGCTCTAAACTGTTGCAGCCTGGTCCGTTGAGCTGTGTGAGGTCTGTAACGCCAGGAAGACAAAGACATATTTTTCTGAGGGGGTTTCCAAAGTGGGCTGCAGTATTGCATTGCCCCCCCAGAAAGTTGTCTGTGGCCTTGAGAGGAGGGGGAATAAAGCCTACTATTTTAAAACTGTGTCTTTATGTCTCCCCTGATTGTGAGTGTGCCACAGCATTTCACAATGGAAGCCGTTGTTTGTTTGGGGGAGAAAGCGTGGGTATTTTGTTTCAATCATTTGTTGAAGTCTTCTGTTTGACACGGTGGGGGCTTAGTACTTCCTGTGGTTGGAGGCAGGCTTGTTCTCTGTGCCCATTTCCCTGCCTCTCTACTGGCATCTGTCATCTCTGTCATCCTTTGAATAATCCAATTTACTGAATGTTCACACTTTTTGAACATTCAAAAAGTTTTTTTTAGAGAGAAGGCTGCAAGTTTTTGGGGAAGGGAGTTTAGAGCTGTTGAGCTCTATCATGGGCTGAATGTGGTTTCATTTGTAGTCTTTGTTGAGTTGAGTAGAGCAGTACAGAGCAGAGCAGTCCCTTCTCCATCTTCCTCAGTGCTAGCAAACCCCTTCGCCCCCATCCATACTGCATCCCACTGCAGCCCTCTTGTTTCCTCCTCCGGTGCTATTTGGACACTTCACCTCTCCTACATGCACTGACTCCTCCTTAATCCGACTAAGAGCTAATCTCTCATGGAGGGATGTGATCCTGGACTAAACACTGCATCTGATTGTGGCAGAAGCAGAATAACACACACTTCTGTCACCCTCCCTCTTTTTCTTCCAATACATCTTTTATATCTTAAACAATTATTTCTCAATGTACCTCTTCCTAGGGTCTCTTTCTCTGTGTGTGTCTTTCTCTCCTTCCCCGTGAACATCCTTTTGTTTCATTACTAGAGACATATCACAGTGCAGCCCAGCTGGTAATTTATTGAGCTGTCTGCTTGTGAAAATGTCAAATCTAGACTTTCACAATAATAGCAAGATGCGCCAACCAAAACTCCTCACTTGCTTTGTGTTGATTAAGAAAGGCCTGCTTGAGTTTTAGAGCCTGAAAAAAATGTGTGTGAGAGCGCATGGCTGTCTAATTTTTCTTTCGTTCTTTTTTGTTTCCTTGCTCCATCTTTCCCTCTTTCCTCACTCCTGAACAAGAGTGGCCATGTAAGCCGCTGAGGTCCCTAAAAGGGGCACATGAAGCGGGGGGAGAGAGAGAGAGAGAGAGAGAGAGAGAGAGAGAGAGAGAGAGAGAGAGAGAGAGAGAGAGAGAGAGAGAGAGAGAGAGAGAGAGAGAGAGAGAGAGAGAGAGAGAGAGAGAGAGAGAGAGAGAGAGAGAGAGAGAGAGAGAGAGAGAGAGAGAGAGAGAGAGAGAGAGAGAGAGAGAGCTTGGTTGAGTGGATAGAAGGGAGGAGGAGGAGGAGGAGGAGGAGGAGGAGGAGGAGGAGGAAGGACTGAACTCTCCGCCCACCTTGAAAGGAGGAGGTGAAACATGGTGATAGAGCAATGATGTCACTGGCAGCCAATAGCAAGTGTGGGCTGGGGACTGTTTATTAAGGCCTGTCAGCTGTCCTGCTCCATCCACATTGGCTGCCCTGTTCTGCTGTTGGTACAGTAATGCCAGGGACGGCTTATCCGTAGTCTGCCCCATCTCTAGCCTTTAGCCTTTGACCTCTGACCCATGTGTATGTCCTGTGCCCATATAGCCAAACACTCTACCCGGTTCCTAAACTAAATATGGTAAATATTAGATGAGGGTGTGCAATTTGTTATTCCTATGGTTCCCACTGTATCATGACTGTACAGCTTGTGTTTGAGATCAAAAGTGAATGTGACTTGTGTCATGGTAAAATGTGATGAATACAGAAACTTAGGTTGAAACCAAGGAGCTGTGTCTGTGCTGAGCCTGTGAGTGAAACTTACTGAGGGTGATGTAACCCTCAATTTGTTCAGAGACTTGTAAACAGTGAAATTCTTTACTGCACAGGCTTTGTGCAGCTGCCATATTTGGTGCTGTTGTTGCCCAATTGCTAATGAGGAGTTTTACTGTTTACTGCACTGTAATAGCTTTTCAGTGTAATTGGTGCCTTACACTTACATGGTAACCCAAAACCGTGCTGTTTGATTGTCACCTTCAACCACTAAAGGAGATATTTAAGGCAATATACAGTAGCCCCTACTTTTGGTATTCAAGCACACTCTTTGATGTAAAAGGATAAAAGAAGAAGAAAATGAAAAACATCACATTGTTAAAGGCTGCCAAACATTTCCCATCATTGGTCCTCTTTGGTCTTATCAGTGTGCAAACATGACACAAAGTGAGCATTAAGTGCTTTTATTCTTCAGTGTTGTTCAGCAGTCCATAAACTACCTGCACACTGCAAGCTTTTAACTCCCTTTGCAGATAGGAAATTTGCAAAACAAGCATGAGGTAAGTGTATTTATAAGGAAAAGCTAAAGCCCTGACAGGCCTCTTTCATGTGAAATGAAGCTTTGTATACGGCAGCAACTGGATCAATATAATGCCATTTTACTGTGATACCATCGGGGACTGTGATATCTTATCAGACCATTACACTTGAAAGGACTGGCCTAAAATCTCAGCACAGGCTCTCCAGTTGGAGAGAATAGTCTCAGTGTCCCGTTGTAACAGATGTTAACTCTGGGCACAATTGTCCCTGCTGAACCCACAGCTTGTCCTTTTTAAAGAACGACTGCAGCCTCACAAAAAGGACACTGGCCCTCATTTATCAACCTAACGTAGCAACCAGCACAGATATGATATCCTCTTATGACAGGCTTCACGTGGGATTCATGAAATTTGTTTTGATTTTGATTTGTATCACACCAATCGGAGCGTAAGAATGGTCGTACATTGATAAATGCAGCGGCTGGAAACGATCGTAATTTAAATATCACGCCCAAATATATATTCTCGGTTTTTCGCCCCTACTATTTACGACATGGCGAGATGTAATCCGGCTAAGAAGCAGCACTTTTCTGAGGTGGACCTTGACATCTCAGTTTAATTTGCAGTAACATGTATCCTATTTGGCAGCCTAAAAACTGGTATTGAAAGCTGTAGAAAGAATGCGGAATAGAAAGGGATCACTAATGCGGTCAACAATGTTGCTCTTTTAAATCGGACTCCAGCTGAAGTTTATTTAATTCATACATCCTTGATATATGTATGCTATTCTCCTAATAGTAATATATATAGGCCTTTATTGCAATCTCTATATATATATATATATATAGTGTTTTTTTTCGTGAGTCAGAGCCAGGCAACCATAAGCTGTGAGGGCCACTGTGTCTACCCTCAAGAAACTTACTGTGAAAATTAAATTAAGTGGAGGAAAAAGAAAACCCTAAATCCAGATATCATATTTGAAGTGTCTAATAGGTGGCAGACACTGAGGCGTATATTCCAAAGATAAGAGGAGAGATGCACCAGAGATACAGGCTGAGCAACTGCATTTCACCGAAGTCAGTCTGCAAGGACCATCAACCAGCCACTGTCATCTGAAAGACAAGATAGCAGTAAGACATACAAACAGAGACTACAATGTAAACTATGCATAAATATAGTACACATAGTCCTAAATATGACCCCCAATGCAAACAACCCCACCAATCTGCAACGCACACACACACACACACACACACACACACACACACACACACACACACACACACACACACACACACACATACATAAAATGTTACCAAACTGAACTGTACAGGATTTACAGCCCACTGGCTATCAGCTCGGAACTGACTAATGGCCTTCTCAGTGTTTGCAAAGCACTTCATTCTAACCTGGTAGGAATGCTGGCAATGAACACAAACTTATCCCCATCAGCTTTTTAGCTTAAGGCAAATGTTGGTATGCTTAATCAGGATTAGGGCCTCCTTGAAGTTGATGTGAAATAAAGATGTGTCGTTTTGACTCCAGACGTCGGGCCAGCAGGGAGAATGTATGCCTGACGGCGTGCCAGGACGAAGTCTGGGCACCGTGTGCCGCAAAGCTGCAGATGGTCATCTACAGAAATAGGCCTTGGCATCAGAATCACTACTATTCTGATTTTCTGATGATGATAGGCTATACCAAGTTTGATAGAGTAAAAATGTTACATAACGTACTGCACATGCTAGCCTGCAACATTTCAGAGTCATATTTATTCTGAAAACCTAACTGTGGAGTTTGAAGATGTCGACAATCAACATTGGCCCATATGGTGCTGGAGGTTCTTTTTGGGTAGCTGCCTATCTGGGGACAGGTGGGTACACAACCTAGTGTTAGACTGTGCATGCAAACATCCAGCACCATCCAGCCAAACAAAGCAGTAAATTGTTCATTTTTATGTACAGTTTGTATTGTTTTTCTCTAGTGTTGCTTGTGTTTGATGGATGCCATTTACAGGTTATATAAGTAACCAAGTACAAGTCTTTAGTGATGGTCTTCATGGGTGTCTCCTCTACATTCACAAGAGAGATTAAAGTGTGAAGAGTGATGTGTACGAGGCTGAAGGGATGCGAGGGCTTTCACGCTCTTACTAACCCCAACCAGTCACGCAGCTAGCAAAACAGACAACTTATCTTGCCAACCAGCACAGCAGTGCCAGTAAACACACTGTATTTAATGAAGCTGATCTGGGAAGTCAGTTATTTTTAGAAGACACTTTTAGTGAAAGGAAACACTTCAGTATCTGTTGGAAAAGATGCAAGAAAAAGAAAACATTGTCTAAGTTCTCCCTGAAATTGCTTTTCCCATACTGATACATATCTTAGCATCTTTCTTAGCTATGCAGCTTTTTACCTGCAACTTATTTCTGTGAATGTTATTGAGCTCAACTTGTGGGGTGAAAAGAAACAACCATTAAATTGGCAGCATTTTGATTTGGTGTTTACTGTATATGTGTTGTTCAAAGTGGAGATGAAATGATTCTGTGCCGTACATTTCTATTATGACTTAATGGGCCTAAAACCTACAGGGGTTAGGGGTTAGGGATTGGGCCAGGGCTTAGTTATGGGGTTTGACCCCTTATCAGTTCACCACACAAACATGTGGATTCCCTGTAAAGTAGCTCTTTCTGTACATTTAATTTAGAGCATTTATTTTTGTTATTTATTTATCTGCAGATTAATTTCTCAACAGTTTTGCCTATAAAATTTCAGAAAATAGTGAAACATGCCCCTTGCGATTTCTCATAGACCAAGGGAGCATCTTTAAATGGCTTTTTTTGTCCGACCAACACTTGAAAGCCCAAAGATATGTACTCTACTATGACAAAGAAAAGCATCAAATCTTTAATTTTGAGAAACTGGAACCAGTAAATATTTAACATTTTTGCCTGGAAAATGTACATAATATTGGTAATGGAATTAGATTAGTTGTCAATTTTCTATCAATCATCTCATTAAACAATCAACCAGTCCTTTTTAGCTATACATGAATTGCCTCAAGGATTACTAGAATAAGGTAATAGGATATGGTCAGTAGTGTGGCTAATATTAGAGCTTCCCTACATTTTCTATTAACCAGAATGTGAGCCTATGACGGCTAATAATTTATTACTTTCAATAAATTATGCCAAATAATATCATAGTATTCATGGACATTGTAGTCGTCATTGTTTGGAAAGTATTTTACATTGTCTTTTAATAGCTTACAGACCATTCTCTACCACTTTAGTGATAAAAAAACAAAGTGTTTTCACATGTGACTGTGCTGCATACCTGTAAGTGTAATTAACAACAACAACAACAACAGCAAAGTGGGCCGAGCCCTGAGGTTAGAAGGAAGGTGTGTGTGTGTGTGTGTGTGTGTGTGTGTGTGTGTGTGTGTGTGTGTGTGTGTGTGTGTGTGTGTGTGTGTGTGTGTGTGTGTGTGTGTGTGTGTGTGTGTGTGTGTGTGTGTGTGTTGTGACTGAATGCGAGTGAGGGGAAATGCCACGCATGCCTGAACACACTGACCAGCACATAGTTGTGTGAAAAACACATTGCTGGTCTTTAGTGGGCACGGGAGTGGAAGAGACTCAGAAACACTAGGACGGGGAGGAATGGCCTCACACACACACCTTTGTGCACAGAGATTTAGCCAAGCTTTCCTGAGCCAGCTGTCTGCATGAGAAAATCACATCATGACGCTTTGCAGTGTTCTCTGATCAGCAGAAAGATCAATCCTGCCGAACATGCAAGGCCAGACACACTCTATCTGAAACGGTGAAAAACACCACTTTAGATTAGATTAGTCCATTCTGGCACTTGAGACTCTATTGCTGTAGCGGTAAGACAGCACTGGAATCTCTGATGCGGTTTGCCTTTGGCTGTGAGTGGAGGAAGCATCCTCTCTCTGGCCGTCTGGGCTGATGTGGTTTAAACAAGTGTCTGTAGTGATCCACTGGGGGCTCCCAAGGAGGATTGGGTTGCCGGATGAGGATGTGGCCTGATGGAGCTCAGGGAGCTGGGGGCTCGGCCCACGATCCGGGTTGTAGCAGCCCCTGGTAGGCCTTCCGTCTGCTACTGTGCTCCTGTTCCGCTACTTTACTGTCTGCTACTGCTCTCATCATTGGTAACCTGAGCTCACCAGTCCTGACTCTGCACAGAGTGGGATGCTTTGTATCCCCACATTGTAGTGTACAGTAGAGTGAATACTTCTGTAAATGGAGGTGATTTAGATATAAATTTAAACATGTCCTAATGGAGCTATGGCCCCGTTTACATTGTGGAGCAAGGACAGATGGTTTGATTGACACTTAATGTGCAGCTACTACAGTAACCTCCTTCAAAAGCATGCAGTCACAGCAAAGGATGTGTTAGTTATGTTCTAATTTTCTGTGGCAAAATTCTGAAAATGCACCATTTTATCTTTACTATATTTAATATTTTGAATTTAACTAAACTGTATTTTTAAAATCAAACTGAGTTAAAATGTATTACTTCCTGCAGAATACATTACTTTTTCATCCCAGCTTCCGAGTCATGTTTTGTTATTTAGCTGACGTTTCAGTTAAGGGTCAGGGACAGGAATAATCTTACCAAGGCTTTGTTGTTTGTAAGCTAAGTCTATTCAGGTTTTTCCTTAACTTGTGGTTTCTCTGAAACGGTAAAGCGGAAAAGCCATGGCTTATCACTATGGTTACGACTCCCCCTCCGAATGCCTGCTCAAGAGAGGACTTGTTTACCATCTCTGCTTCAGACTCAATAACATGTCAATCATCATGATTAGAACCTCCCCTGCTCACCTGCTATTGGTCCAGCAGATAGCTCCCAGTTTAAGCCCCTCCCTCTTCTTTCCAGACACCCTCCTCCCTGTTGTCCCTCCCCTCGAGACACACTGTGAATAATGAATGATTTCCCAACTGTCTGTCACGCCTTCTACTTATCTTCAATGACGCAGGGAAAACATACTGCACACTCATTATGTTATATGAAAAATGATTATTAGATCATTTTATGTTTCACTATGGCTAACTCCTATGGTTGGTTTGGGAAAATTACACCAGTTTACCAAATTCTTTATATTTTCACACCATACAACATCTTCAGAGGCTGCAGTGTCCTGCTGACAGTGAAAGTGTCATCAGCATCCTGATGTAAACAGTGTAGTAGTTACTTACACAGCATGCTCTCTAGAAAACAGGACATGACTTGCATTCAGATGAGAAGTACTGCTGCACTGCAATCCTCTTCCTCTCAAGCACTGACGTACTTATTCAATGAAGCCCCTTATCCACACACACACACACACACACACACACACACACACACACACACACACACACACACACACACACACACAGACAGTGTTAAAATCTAGCCATCTTGTTATCAGATTGAAGTGTTTTGTTTTTTTGTGTGGATATAGACTGGGGAAAGAGGAGAGGTAGGGCATGGTTGTCGGGTTCTGGGTCACATAACCCTGAACCTTCTTTGCATGCTGCGCTTTAAGAAGGCAAGGCTTGCCTGACGGAGGAATTAATTTGATGCTTGCCACCTCTTTTGCTCTACTGCAGTCTTTTTTTTTTTGGTCCGAAAATTATACTCACATCCTTGTTTGTTATTTTTATTTTCATTTCAAGTTATATGTTCCTCTTTTCTTATCTCACATTAAACCTCCATGATCATGTTTGTTGCCAAAATAGCCTCCTCATCTCAGGTTTCTGTTGCAATTCCTGAAGTTGTCATTGTGTTGTTGTAGCAGAACAAGAAATTAGCATTCTTCCCCTTAAATCCTCTGTGGCCTGAAACATTCTGCAGATTGTTCACAAAGTCCAGTAACTAGAGGACACCTTTAGAACAAAAATCAAACATGCTTGTCTGTCTTTCAGTGGTTGGTGATGCCTTTTCCCCACACTGCTGCTGTATTAATGGTGGTTGTAGGGAGACACAAGCTGCTCAGAAGGAGACTCCTCAGTGCCTAATGTTGCTTTGTCTACCATTTACGAAATGGACCCGGCCACTCCATGTGTCGCAGTGGTCTGACAAACAGCAGGGACAGGCTGCTGGTTGGCTATGGTGTCTGACCTGACTGCTCAGGGAAAGAACAGGAGGGAGGGGGGGTTGTATAACTACTGTATGAGAGGAACATCATAAACCTCCCTACCCCCACTCCCAGCAGTTTGACTTATTTGGCTCTGCAGCCTTAGATCATTGTCAAAGTTTTTGTTTCTACAGTTTGTTTTCTACAACAGTTGCTTAAAGTGATACAGTGTGTACTTAAATATGGTCAAATCTTACCTTGCTGATGCTTCTAATTTAATCCTGCTCATATTAAACATCCATTTGGGACTACAAGGATGATAAGAGGAGCCCCTTGTTAGGTAGTCCCTTTCCTTTGAAGTAGTGGAAACCCTCAATGTCCTGCATAGCTATGTGTAAAGAGCAGCAGCGTGGAAATAGGGCTGCCGCATTAAGAGCATCTATAAATAGAGGATTGTATGCTTGATACCATGGGTTGTTTGGTCACACAGTGAAACCGGGTCGACTTATATGGATTTAAGGCAGCAACTCCCCCTCCCTGCGCTTTCTTCTGGTGGAAGGTATGCATGTTTGGAATTTCTCTTCATTGAGGAATCTGTTAAATGATGCAGAAAGGAAGGGACCTCCTCCAATGAGGCTCATTAGAGTTTGCCTTGGCTGCCCCCTTTTGGTCGGATTCCAAGAAAAATGAAGCCTACCTGATGTTTCTTGCTGTTTGTTTTTCTCACTCTGCAAATGTGCAACACTAATCTGCCCACTTTAAACACTCATTTCAGCATCATATGTCCAAGCTGTCACGTGGGAACCTGTGTGTGTTGGCCTTTGATACTGTAGTTTAAAAACAAAAATTGCCAATTGTTTTGGACCAGATCCAGAATAGTTAGATACACTATTCATGAAGTACCACAGAGCCAGTCAACTCCAGAGCATATAGTGGGAAGCTGTACATAAGACAGGAAAGGGGCCTTTCTCTTGCCATCATGAAAATACTCTTACTGCAACTGCTGTGTAATTTCAAGGTATGTCTTATCAGGAGATAATTATTAGGAATTCCTAAGGTACTGCAGTGTATTGAACAATAAGGTTATTGTTTCAGGTCTACTGAATAAGATTGCATTTTTTTAGGATGTCTTGGGCTTTTCTTTTGTCATAGAATCCTGAAGGAATTTTCCAAAAACAGCATTTCATATCTTCTGCACTTATTAGATTTGACTGAATGTGAGAAAGAATGGCAAGTATTTAAGAAACTGTCAGGAGTGAGAATGATCATTCCCTTCCCTTGTGAAGCAAAACTGGAGTTGCCACTGTGTGAGTGTGTGTTCTACAGCATTACTGTAGTACACCGTCACATTCTTAACCTACACAGATGTTTTTGTAAAGCAACATGAAATATTCATCAAGAGATTAGCTCAGCAGCCAGCTTTATTTTCTTGACTGATTCACAAAGTGACCCAACGATACTCCGACACCCGCAAATAAACAAGCTGAGTTCCTTTTCCTCTTTGCTCTCTGGCACACACAAATTTTCACATAACAACATGCACACGTATTCTTCAACATGTGTACTCCTGTAAAAGTATCCGTTATGGGGATGGCTAAAATAATGACTATCATAACAATGAAGTAAAATGTGTAGTGTCACCGTCTTGCCCCTAATAATAACACTAATGAAAGAGTGTGGTGAAATGTGTGTTTTAGTGTACTTTTGTTTGAGCGTGTGTGTGCGTGTGTGTGTGTGTGTGTGTGTGTGTGTGTGTGTGTGTGTGTGTGTGTGTGTGTGTGTGTGCACATTTCCTTCCAGTTCAGCTTTGCACCAGGAGGTGGTTGCTAAGGAACCAGGAGTGCTCTGCCTCTTGTTTCAGTTCAGTTTGGCTTTATTGCTGAAATTAAATTTGTCTTGCAGGAATAACATAGAGCATAACAATAAATAAGTAACATTTACTGCTCTAATACAGAAACTCCCGTCCTTTCACAATCAAGCACGCACACACACAAGGTGTTTTTTTATGAAAAGGACCTGAAACTAGGACACCCCTGCCCGGCCTGCACTGTCTCCAGATTAGTTAGCAGTTGGAATCATTTGCTTTCTACCCGTTATATCTGCTTTTCCAGAAGTGCTTCTCTAAAAAGAGGCTACATCAAAAATATTTTTGAACATTGTAAATGCGCAATGTGCCATTTTCATCTCTGTCACTGTTATTTGTGAAGTGTAAAGCCCATTTAGATTATCGTGAGTAGTTGGTAAATCTAAAAACAAGCACTGACCTAATTTTTGCCTTACCTATTTTTACCTGAAATTAGTAACTTTACTTGTGTCAAAGTTTGGATTTTGAAAGACATATTCTCTAGAGTTGAAGTCTGATATATTATTGGTCATATTGTAAGCTCTGTTCAATAAATCTGACAAACTGTAAGGACTGGAGAATGCACAATCTGTCTAATGTCTGTCCCAAGCAACGGGAAAATGCTATCTGTTATTGATATACATATTGTTAAGGGTTTTGGTTTCTAAGCAAACAGTGAGGAGCTTCTATTATTCATGTTGCTCAAGCTTAATTTGAAACACCCCACGCAATCATTTTTCTGTCGATTTTTTTCAGCCTGGAGGGAGGTACAGTCGTTCTTTCTTCAAAGCTGTAGTGATAGTGAGAGCGAGAGCTTTGTTTGAGGTGCAAATGTCTTTTCTTCCATTATAGAAGAATATTAATGAAAAGACAATATACTGTTAATTGTCTACACAATGGTAAACTTTAATTGTAGAAACAATTTGGTTTAAAAACAAGAGGCAAGCATACATATTCTACCAGGAATTTGTTTTTCAAATTGCTGTCAAAGAATGGACCTTTTTCATAGCACCTGCTGGCCTTATCGCAGCCCAGTCATGCACACAAATTCCACATTTAAACATTTGAAAGCACATGCATATTTACAAGTTCATACATATAAACACTCAGTTGCTAGTGTATTAGGTATAGCTAATGAAGTCTACAGCCCTGCAATAAATACTACCTTCATGACGGTAATAATGTTAGAGATGTGTTGATTCAACTTAATGGTCATTTTGAAGGATGCAGTTTGTGGTACTTTTAAATTGTATTGTGTTGTACTGACAGGTGTGGTATTTTGTCCACCCAACTTATAATAATCATGGGGAGAGAGCTGTTAGGCCCCTTGAGGGTCCCTGAAGGTGTGAAAATGACCTCGGCAAAGTATATAGAGTTTCTGACTGACCACTTTATTCCATGGTACAAAAAAGAAGAACTGTGCCTTCCGTAGCAAAACCATCTTCATGCATGACAATGCACCATCTCATGCTGCAAAGAATACCTCTGTGTCATTGGCTGCTATGGGCACAAAAGGAGAGAAACTCATGGTGTGGCCCCCATCCTCCCCTGACCTGAACCATATTGAGAACCTTTGCTGCATCCTCAAGCAAAAGATCTATGAGGGTGGGAGGCAGTTTTCATCAAAACGGCACCTCTAGGAGGCTATTTTGACATCCTGCAAAGGAATTCAAGCAGAAACTCTTCATCAACTCACAAGTTCAATGGATGCAAGAATTGTGAAGGTGATATCAAAGAAGGGGTCCTATGTTAACATGTAACTTGCTTTGTATGATGTGTTTGATTGTAATAGCTTTTGATATCCGTACATATGACCTCCTAATGCTGCAAGTTCAACAAATGAGCATTTTCAGTTCTTTACAACCTATAAAATGTTTTGCAACTCTGTTGTGCATAATTTGGAACAGCGCATTTTGAGTTTTTTATTGAAAAGAAATACTGTTTTTATTTGGTGGTTTGTTCAGTGAAATTTGACTTACTCAATACCCTGACGGTTGATGACTTGAAAATTATACTGACTGTCATTTGCCTTTAACCTGTTTATTTGCTTTCTGGTCTGTAATAACACACACATCTTAATAATCATACATTCTAAAGATATTCTACATTTATACATGTCATTTAAATCCCTATCAGTTATTTGTAAGCATTAGTTTTGTATCTTGTTTACCTTTATGATTGTTTGACTCTGTAATAGTGCTTATCAGTACAGACTGTTTACACCACCCTAAAACTGTTCTCTTCCTCACCTTTCTCTGTCTCCTCCAGTATGCCCTGACCACTGCAAGATTTCCTGTACAGACAAGGGAGAGTGTTGCCACAGCCAGTGCCTGGGAAGCTGCACTGAAACCAACAACGACATGGCCTGCGCCGGCTGCCTCCACTACTACCACGAGGGTCACTGTGTGCCAGACTGTCCCTCAGACACTTACAAGTTCGAGGGTTGGCGCTGCATAACCATGGACCTGTGCTCCCAAGTGCACCTGCCCGGCGACACTCACTTTGTCATCCACGGGGGAGAATGTGTGGCCGACTGCCCCTCTGGTTTTACACGCAACGAGACTAATCGGTAAAGACATACCCTTCACTTCTAGTTTTCCTAATGATTTGGAAATGCTATGCCAGGTGAAACTCTGCATGTAGAAAATATTAGGAAGCGCTCCTTAAAACATTTTAGGACTAGGACAAGTATTTTTTGTTTAATAATCAGTATTTGAATTTTTACAGAATCACAACCTGATCTCTTTCACAGAGACAGCCAGAGGTCTTAGTATTACTGGGAGTGGGGTTTCTCGTCAGTATTCCCAGACACTAAAGGCACTCGTGTTCACTATGTACTGCATAATGAATTTATTTGCATAAAAAAAAGAAAAAATCCTTTGTTGTCTGGATAGCACAGTTGGTAGTGTGGGCGCCCATATATAGAGGTTTACTCCTCAACGCAGCGGACCCGGGTTCGACTCCGACCTACAGCCCATTCCCCCCCCCCTTTCATTTCTTCAGCTGTCTTGTCAATACAGGCCTAAAAATGCCCCAAAAAATCTTCTAAACTTCACCTGGTTCTTAAAGTAGGACTCAAAGCAAGACGCGTGAATGGTTAAGAACATGTTAATGATTCAAGTTTAGACGTCCCAGACTGACTGAGAGTGAAAGGTTGTCAATATAGTGCCTTGTTTTCAACACTCTCCACTACTAGATTTTACAGGTTAATACTCAAAGTTTTTTGGTTTTAGAAGAGACTGAGCAGAAATGTCCACTTGACATGTCCTTTGTTTGACATTCACTAAGAACAAGAACATTTCTTTGTATGCAACTTTCCTCCCTGTTTTGTCTCGTCAATTCCCAAACTTCCCATACAGACTATCTGCTGCTGTACATTTTTTGGCCATATCACTAATGTTTAATCTCTGAGGTCGATACAGTGAGTCACTCTCTCACGAAACAGAGTTCAGACGAGGACCCATAAAAGATTAAACACTCTGACCTTGTATCATGCAGTAAATGTATTTGCCTGAATCTTTTGAAAGGCCTGGGAGTGAACAAATGATTTCAAGGTGAGGTAAAAAAGTTCACATAGGATTTTGCTCATTCTCTGACTGTTCTTTCTTTTCTCCCTCATTCTTTCTTTTCTCCCTCATTCTTTCTTTCTTTCTTTCTTTCTTTCTTTCTTTCTTTCTTTCTTTCTTTCTTTCTTGTCATTCACTCCCTCCTTCTTCTTCTGTAAACAGTATGTTATGCAATGCCTGCAATGGCCCTTGTGATAAGCCCTGCACATCCCCTGTCATTGACTCTGTTGATGCTGCCCAGTCCCTGAAGGACTGCACTGTCATCGAAGGCAACCTGGACATCAACATCCGCCATGGAAGTGAGTGCTGCTATGCAGAAATACTGTGATTTTGACATAATATGTGTAAATGTTGCAGTTTAACTAAGCTTAGACCATACTTTGCTACACTAACCACCATTACAAAGGATATTTATTTGGCTGTCATATAATATGCTATATCAATCCTTTACTGACCACAGTATATAACTTTACTATACTATTTTGCACTTCCAACAAATATTATGATTAATAAGACAGATAAAGTTGACGGGCCTTTTTCTAAGCTGCTGGGATTCAACATTGAGGGCCACAAAATCAATATTACATCCCCTTCCTGCACTCTCTAACCCAATTATCACATTATGTTTATTTGCTCAGTTGACTGGCTGGCTCACAAGCTAATCTCCACATATGATAAAATTTATACAATTTAGGACTCATTGGGAAATTTGCATTAAGAGCTTCCCTGTGTAATTTTGTGTGTGTGTGTGTGTGTGTGTGTGTGTGTGTGTGTGTGTTCGTTCATCTCCTGTCCCCAGATAACATAGCGTCTGAGCTGGAGAGCTTCATGGGATTGATTCAGAAAGTGACGGGCTATGTAAAGATTCGACACTCCCACGCACTTGGCTCGCTGTCCTTCCTCAAAAGCCTGCGTTACATCAATGGGCAGGAACTCATCGACAAGTATGTCTGTGCTGTTTGTCTGCACTTGCTGTCTGTGAATGCGTGCATGCTTGTGTGCGGTGACTGAGGGCATGAGCAGTGAAGTTACGTAAATGTCAGAGTGACTTCTTGTTAAAGGAGTGTCTACCCTGGATGGTGCATGTGAACATTACAGTGTTCATATTATGTTTTTTTGTTGGCTATTTCCCTTTCCTTTATTGTGTTTTATATCTTTTTGTGCATGTTACAGGTTTACAAAGTGAAAAAGTCCATCCCAAAGGGACTTACCATCTCCAACAGAAAACACTGTTCACAAACTGCTCCAAACAACTCTATTGTAGTCCAGCCTTTACAGACGTGAGATGCCTCAGTCTGTAGCTAAAACAGAGAGCTCAACACACAGGGTGAAAAGAGGAGCCACAGTAATGTGCAGTACAACAAAAAATATAATATATATTAAACCATGTAAACCTATTCTGGTACAACCTCTAAATATAAGTATGAACCTGAAAATGAGCATAATATGAGCACTTTACTGTAAATTCATAAATATCATGTCATGCAGACAGTCCAAATGAATGGGTGTGGCGACATAGCTAAATGAAACGTCTCAGGTCCATCAGACTGTGATATCAGCAGCAGTCTTATATATATGAGGGAAAGTTTTTTTTGGTAATGGCCACAGGGGTCATGGGAAGTCTGTCGGTCTTCTTGTTGTCATTTCTCCCAGGGTAAAGTTTCACTCAGAGGAATGCTGTTGAGGATGGCAGACATTTCTTTCGCTCTGGAGGTGTTCTGCGTAACTGACTGCTAGAGTTTCTGTTTCACGTCCTATTTTGTACAAACCCAGACATACACACATACCTGACCTCATTTGCCATCCACCTATTTTAGTGCTTAACGCTGCCACTAGGTGGATTTTTTACTCACATTTCCAACAACTTTAGAATTCATGAAACATGTAAATAATAACAACACTTTTTGTTGATCTATAGGAGATGGTTTTAACCTTTCTTACCTCTGTTTTTATTACCAGCATGTATTCGTTCTCTGCCATCAACAACCAGCACCTGCAGTACCTTTGGGACTGGAGTCAGCACAACCTGACTATTGGGAATGGACGTCTCTTCTTCCGTCTTAACCCCAAACTCTGCATGTCTGAGATCCACAAGATGTGGGAGAAGACAGGCATTGCTGTGAAGCCAGAGGAGGGAGATTTCCGTAACAACGGTGAAAGAGCCAGCTGTAAGTATATTCACTTAAACTTTGATAGATAGATGATTTTGTTTTGCAGTCATTCGATTTGTGGGGACATTAACAAAAGGCAATGTTATGCTATTTTAATATTGTATGTGTCTCATTACGGGTCCTGCTCTGTCGTAACAGGTGAAAGCCATATCTTGAAGTTCAAGTCTAACATTACATCAAGTCATACGATCAGGCTGGCATGGGAGCGCTACCGGCCGCCGGACTACAGAGACCTTATCAGCTTCATAGTCTACTACAAGGAGTCGTGAGTAAACAACTCATTATCCTCTATATCGTAATATGAAATAATTCTACAGTGAGGCATAGCGGGTATGGATGAAGTTTTTTTTATGCAAAAAAAATATTTTTATTTTGGACATTCAAGTCAGAACTTAATGTTTCAAACACAAGATTCCATTCAAAATCACAGCTATTTTATGGAAAAACTAAATCTTAGATGCTCATATCTGTCTGGCTTTTCACATTTTGCCCCCATTGTTACTTACTGTGTGCAGTTCACATTACTGACAACCATTTCCCAAAGACATGATTGAGCTTTTGGATTGATTTCCTGCCTTTAAGGCCCTCTGATTTTAGATTACCATCAACGCAACACCAAATTTACAACATCAATGTCTGCTTATTGTTTGAGATCTGGGTTTTATTACGTCAAACTTTGTACAAAGTGAAACAAATGGCTGCCTTGGAGGCAGTTAATCCATCAAAAAATGTATGGTATGCTGTGGAAAATGGTTGGTGGAAATATGTAAAACCATTGGCAAAGAGGAATCATGTATTCAAACATGACCTAGAATGTGTTTTACTTTTATTCCAACAATGAAATTTTATTTGGTTTGTAAATGAATATTTCATGTTTAAGTGAGGTTCTTTTTTGTCAATGCACAGCCATTTTTTATTTCTTTACCAGCCCTTTCCAGAACATCACAGAGTTTGATGGGCAGGATGGCTGTGGCTCAAACAGCTGGCACATGGTGGATGTGGATTTCCCTCAGGATAAAAACAATGACCCAAACGTCAGTCTTCAACAGCTCAAGCCCTGGACCCAGTATGCTATTTTTGTGAAGGCCATTACCCTGCAGGTAGAGGACAAACACATTACCGGAGCAAAGAGTGATATAATCTACATACGCACACGCCCATCACGTAAGTCTGGCCAGTCTCTTGGCACCAATACTGTAGTGATTGTAATGCAACCATCTCAGTAATGACTGTAGACTATTTTAATGTAACATACCATGACTTTGTCTCTACTGCAGTGCCGTCTATGCCTAAAGATGCCCGTGCATATGCCAACTCTTCAACCAGGCTCATGGTGAAGTGGTCACCTCCAGCCTTTCCCAACGGCAATCTGACCTACTACCTGGTCCGCTGGCAGCAGCAGCCTGAGGACAGGGAGCTGTACCAACATAACTACTGCTCCAAAGGTGTGCATAACGTATTCTACCAAACGATAACCATATTTTTATTGTGTGAGCTCTCCTACTGATAAGTCCTTCCCTGTCAATAAAAAGTCAGACTTTCTGGGAAATACTTTTATTTGCTTTCTTACTGTGAGTTAATTCAGACGATTGATAGCAATCTAATTACTAAATTTCTAATTACTTAAATAATTATGCTGCTACAGCCAGCGGCTAGTAAGCTTAACTTAGCATAAAGACTGGAAATGCTTGAATTTTTGTACATATTAAACAAACAATATATAATGTAAATGAGCTAAGCTAACAAGCTGCTGGCTGTAGCTTCATATTAACGTACAGTCATAAGTGGGATCAATCTTCTGATTTTCTCTCAGCACGAATGTGACTATGTCTACTTCCCTAAAATGTTAAACTATTTCTTTAATATGGAAAAAATAACTCAGGAAAATATTACAAGCAGCTGCTGTGAAATTGTATCCCATTGCTAAACACTCTTGGTTTCTCCTAAAACAGAGTTGAAGATCCCGATCCGTATCCCAGCCACAGGGTTCATGGACATGGAAGAGAACACCAAGCCCACCAAGTCAGACCTGGCAGGCGCAGAGAAGGGCACATGTTGTGTTTGCCAGAAGACGCCTGAGGAGAAAGACCAGGCGAAAGATGACCGTGTCTTTTTTAAAAAGTTTGAGAACTTCCTTCACAACACCATCTTTCTGCCGAGGTATAGTAAGCCACAGATCGTAGTGGAGTTATAATATAACCACCCTCAAAGTGACCTTGTTAAACTGTTTACAGCTCCTGCTCTGTGCCTCCTTTCATTCTGTGGAGATGGCCATCAAAAAGCTGAACTTGTTTGTCTTGAAGGGTCAAAATGAGGAATGAGGTGGCGGCCTTAAGCGAAATGGCTCCTCTGTGGTGCTGACAGGATCCGAGCACAGGGGCGTAGATGGACCTGACGGGGGCTGAGCTGGCCCGCTAGGCTCAGCCCTTTTGTCAGGCGGTACAGATGAGGAGACATGCTGAGTAGGATTCAAAGCCTTCTTAGCACTCTTGTGGCTTTATGTTGCCTTGGTAACAGTGGCACAGGGGATGTTAGGACCTAGCAGGCAGCAATTTAGGCAACACAAACAAACCCAGGAGAGAGATGTGATTAAGGAGTCTGAAGGGCCTAGTTTGGCTGCACACTCGTAGCTGCTTAGGCTTTTGTTCCTCACAATAGGGATTGACATCTGTGTTGTGTTATCATTTAACTTGCTCGTGGCTAAGGATGTTTCACTGTTTCAAAGACTTCTGCTCCGTCCTTCTCCCACACTTTTATTCTTCTATGGACAGCCACACACAATCTATGCATTTGTGATTTGCCTTAACACTCCAACATCCATCACAGTAAAATATGGAGAACTTTGATATACTTGTTGCTTCCCAGTAAGAACACTCAGCAGGTGTCTTATAAATCCATAGCTTTAAATTGTGTCTCTTGATTCTCCAAAGTTCATTCATTCAAACAGCGATACGATAGCCTTCTTTTTTTCCTTCGCAACGCTCTTGTGGAATTGGATCGATATGTCTTTGGAGGAAGAATAATAAAGCACAGCTTTCTGTTGTAATTGAACTCATATTCTTCCCCCCTCTCCCTTCTCTCTCTGGCTGTGTTGATTTGTTATAGTATAGCTGTCTAGGAAACAGAGCCAGCATTATTACAAACCACTCCAGGGAAAGGCCTCAAAATCTGGGAGTTTTTTTTTCCCTTTCAAAAGTTCAGGGTTTAGACCCAGGGTGAGGAGAAAGAGGGTGGGTGAAAACAGAAACAAAAAGAAGAGGAAATGTTTTCCATTTCGTCCCCCTCCACTTGGCACTCCACTCTCCTCCTCCCCTAGCACGCTCTCTTTGTCCGGGAGTTGTTTTATTTTTTTTCTGGAGCAAGACAGCTGCCAGGAAATGTACAGTGAATCCATCTGGAATTTAAATGAATGCGGGAAGAGCCCCATCAGCGATAGAGGACAAACAGAAAGTAAGGAAGGCAGACTGGTT
Source organism: Percina caprodes (assembly GCA_013375575.1). NCBI lineage: Eukaryota > Metazoa > Chordata > Actinopteri > Perciformes > Percidae > Percina > Percina caprodes. The sequence continues at coordinate 8,809,073 of JABXJD010000001.1, forward strand.
TAGTAAAAGAGAGGGAGGGTGGCTACACAAAGAGGATGGCTGCCACTGTCTGTTTAGGAGACCTTGTCGTATGATCCAAAACCTGTTATCAGCTGACTGGAGCATGTATTCACTGTAATTGCCTGCTGTTGGTTGAAACTTATGATGAATACATACAAGATAAATTGATAAGGACTCCCTGGAAGTTATCTCTTCTTTGGTCATATCCAGAGATTTTGAGCCTGCCGTATGTGTTGCTGCAGTTAAGGCCTAGCGCTAATAATGTACCAGACTGTGTAGTCTAGACTGTGTAGTTACAGCTTTCCTCTCTGGATTCCATTGCGTAAAGGTAGATCTTTTTTTAGGGGGTGAGGTCAGGACACTAACTGTAGTAACTCACAAGTTATAAGGTCATGCTTCAGTCAGCTGGGGAGCCTTCTCACAGTGTTAGGACTGCCCTGCTTAACCCTAACTCTTATTGCACATACAGAAATTGAATCCTCAAGTTTTCTTTCATCAGCCTCAGTGGGTCAAGCTATTTCTCTTCCTCTTATTCTATCGCTTTTGATACAGGATGGGTCAGTAACTCTGAATCTCTCACTCCTGTCAGCACTCTCATGTCAGTTTTCATATATGTTTGATGTATTTTTCAGTAGTATCATTTTTGAGTGCTGGACTTTGGATTGGACAGTATTATAACTGTCAGAGAGGAATGCCGACATGTCAATGTGACTGGTCTTTCCCACGGATCTGTCTGTGTCTGTACACTCCTTGTGTAGGTGTATGTCTGCTCAGATACAAAAAATGCTTGACTTTAGCTTTGCTCAGTTAGGTCTCTGAGTTTAGTATTTTATTATGCCTGATAGAGCTGAAACGATTAGTTGATCAAAAATAATCAGCAGTTATTTTAATAATCAAATTATAATTTTAAGCATTTTTTTAAAGAAAAACAATAATTCTCAGCTTACAGCTTCTTAATTGGGATAATTTGCCGCTTGTCTTTGTCTGTTTTGATAGTAAATTGCATATTTTGGTTTTGAAGTGTTGCCGGAAAAAACAAGCCACGTTTAGTCTTCATCTTGTGAAAATTGTGATAGGCCTTATTTTACAAATTTTTATATATATATATACATGGACTAAACAATGAATGGATTGAGGACAAAATCTTCCGATTAATCAATAATAAAATAATTTTTAGTTCCAGCCCTAATTCCCAGTACACAGTTGAAATGATGTCTGAGCTGTTTCATATGATGTAATAAAAATCTAGCCACCTGTTCATGCTGTCCTCACTTTGCAAGAACTTTGTCAATGCTCCATATAGCTGTTGTCACCTGCTGTCAATACAGCTTTCATTTTCCAACTCAATCAGGACTCTTTCCTTTGTCCGTCTGCCTTAGCAGACTGCCCTGTAGGCGTCACAGGTAACTACTGTTGGCAAGATGCCCTGTGGCATCTGTTGATCCTCTGCTGCTGCTACAGTCACAGCTGTCAGTGCCTGCTTGCCCTCAATAATGACGATGTCCAGCTCTAGGCGGCTCCACAGCTTATCATCTGCACTATGAGACCACATGTCCGTTCACCGCAAATGCCCTCAGTTTGGCTGCTGAACAGTTTGGTTCAGAATTTCGGTGTCACAAAAATCTAAGCCACATTTTCTGTCATGTCAGCTTTTCTTCCCTTTAAGACTTTTTAATTGTTGATTGGAATCAATGGACAGAGTTTTTTTTTGGAAAAATCGCTTTGTGTCTGTCTTTTTCTCTTTCTCCGTCTGTCCCCCTCGCTATGATCTGTCTGACCTCATCCTTCGACACAGCTCCACAGGGAGTAGTAAGCAGCATCTGGACACATGGCACACACGCGCGCACACACGCGCACACACACATATTTAAATACGCACATACAAATATGCACTCACTCCACCCGTTTCAGTTCATACTGTGTGCCCTTTTTGTCTTTTATTATAATAACAGCGCTCACTATACTTAAATCTACTTTCTTACAGCTGTTGTATTCTCTGTTTTTCAGACCTCCGGATCGTCGACGTAGAGATGTTTTTGGTGTGGCTAACAACACACTGCTTCATGAGGGTGTTGGTAGGGGAAACACCACCCTTGGCCCGGGGGATAACAGTACAGATGGCATTCCTCCTATCAAGGAGTACCCCTTCTCAGATGACAAGAGCACAGCAGAATATTTAGAGATTCCAAACCTGCGGCCCTTCACTGTCTACCGCATTGACATCCATGCATGCAATGAGGAGGTGGGGCGCTGCAGCGCTGGAGCCTTCGTCTTCTCCAGGACCAAACCTGCAGGTTAGAAAGGGGCCTGGATACAACACAGCACAGTATGCTGTATCTTCTCTTATGGTGCAATGTAGACACAGGCTTGTTGTAATGTTTTGTACTTGTGCGTGTTTGCCAGTCAAAGCAGATGACATCCCTGGAAAGGTGATCTCTGAGAGGAGTGAGAAGGTTGAAGGTTGTGTGGTGCTACACTGGCCCGAACCTGCCATGCCAAACGGACTCATCCTGATGTATGAGATCAAGTTTGGTCTCGGGACTGAGGTGAGTCAGGCTGGGTATAACTAAAGATCCCCTCAGACATGTTTTTCAGAAGTATGAAAATACAAAATATCACAGCACATGAGCAGAAAGATACTTTCCGCCTTCAGCAGATGAATGTTAAAATGGCCTTCTAGTGTCAAACTGTGCACATAAAATATTCTGCACAGAAAGGCTTACACATCCAAGTGAAGTAACAACAGGCAAAAAATATTTTTCAGCAGAGCGAGACTTAAAAAGGGATAGATCTCATACTCCTCATACTGGCTCAAACATAGTTTTTTTTTTTTAAACAGAATGCACAGTACACAGTTTTACACTCCTTATCTGACACTGATTGATCACTGTCTTTTAAACAGTAACCACCATGTTTGTTTCCTTTCAGCCTGAGAAACATGAGTGTGTGTCGCGGCAGCAGTACCGGGAGCACAGAGGAGCTCGGCTGACCAACCTGGGCTCAGGGAACTACTCTGCTCGCGTGCGCGCCATTTCACTAGCAGGAAATGGCTCCTGGACAGAGAGCGTGTATTTCTACGTGCCTCCACCCATACGTAATGCAACTATCTTCACATTAAATACTGTGTATTGAAAACAGCTGTTGACTGATTTAAAGTAGATAAGATGCAACATCTTTAGTCAGTGCTGACCACTTTTATTTCCCTGTTCTATCTGGCAGGAGGCGATGGTGTTACATTCTACTTGGTCATCATAATTCCCATCATTGTGACACTTTTCATCGCCAGCTTCACCACGATTCTCTACTTTGTGAACAAAAAGAGGTAAGCGCCTTCATGAACATGCTTTCCACATTGCCAGACAATGTCTCTTGATGTTGTTCTTGACATTGTTCTACCTTTCTCTGCTAATGAAACTTAATGACCAGTGTAATGTTAATTAGAGTTAATAGGTGTTGTTTTCATTAACAATTCCCTGTGGTAAAGAGTAAAGTTCTTATAGAGCATTACACATCCCATCCACAATCAGATCTGCCTGCTGACTAACGTAGCTTTCGTTGTGTCAACAGGAACAGCGACAGATTGGGGAATGGAGTCCTTTATGCGTCCGTCAACCCCGAGTATTTCAGTGCTGCTGAGAGTAAGAATGTGCAATATATTGTCAATTATTTTACGTTATGTTTTGCTATGTGAATGTGTTGATAACCTGCTGTTCACTGTGTTGTGCCAGTGTACGTCCCAGATGAGTGGGAGGTGGCCAGGGAGAAGATCACAATGCACAAGGAGCTAGGCCAGGGCTCCTTTGGTATGGTGTATGAAGGCATTGCCAAGGGAGTGGTGAAGGATGAACCTGAGACACGAGTGGCAATCAAGACGGTCAATGAGTCGGCCACCATGAGGGAGCGCATTGAGTTTTTGAACGAAGCCTCTGTCATGAAGGAATTTAACTGTCACCATGTGGTAAGAGGGACACAGTCTAAAATGGATACAATTAGGCAACTAAAAGTCTGGAATTAATGCAGATAAACCATCACAATATGGCTTAAAATTAACCAGCATATTGTTATACTGAACCAAGAAAGTGCTCAGAACTATCATAATTTCCTAATTAATCTGCATAGACGCAGAGAGAAAGGTAACAGCAGGTCACAAGCACTGATTACACTATGCTTGTCTTTACTGAGGCAACTCCAGCCTGAGGCAGGGTTTAGCCTCCTGGAGATTGTGTAGATTCTGTCATCAGCGTGATCACATCCTCATTAACTACGTTAAATGAATGTGTTAAAGATTTTCCCTTCGGAAAGCTGCTGTTACAACCTTTTTATCAAGTCTGGCTGCTAAAAATCAAACACTCAATTATTAAATCCAATTTGTATTATTTAAAGTAAATGCTTTTTTTTTACAGTCTTTAAAGCAAGTTAATGAGAAACTATTTTTTCTATAATGAATATAAGATGTGAAATATAAACGGTTGAACAATTTTTGCTTGTAAGCTAAGAGTGCTTATGAGGGAAGGTAAAGTAGACAGCCTACGTGCCTATGCAATCATTTTATACATTAAACTATACAACAATCTTTGTTTTTTTGCAGTTTTACAGTCAACTTTTTTATACTCACAGGAAATGATACAATCAATGAAAATTACTTGATTTTCAGTTTTCTAATGTTTTCCAAATGCTGTTATACTCACTTCTTGTTTTCTGAGGTATTCCTGTAGCTGTTTCACCACCATCTGTTTAATATGTTCCAGCTGTGAGCAGCTACTACATTTCCTTTGTGCATTGCATTGTGGGAGAATCATGTCCGTTAACACCACACTTAAACATGTTGTAGTATGATTACAGATTGTTTTGAGTATACTTTATAATTTCCCATACAAACACACTACATATTCTCATAACTTGCTTAGATTTAAAGGCACTGACACACCAACACGATTATTGGCCTGATAGACACTCTGGCGAGGTCGGTGACTAGAGTCTGTTCGGTGTGTTGCGTTCCGTTGTCATTTGGAGGAGCCGTCGGCTTTAATTTGGGCCGATTTGACTTGTTGAATCAGCCAGTGGGCAGCCGGACTCAATGACCAATCTGATTGGTCGAGTACTAGCCCTTGACTAGCAATTCAGTGCACCTATGTTAAAACACTTGCCGGATATGACAAGCGGGATGAGCGTGGTGAACACCTCTCAAATTCTGACAAAAATCTTTCAAACTGACCTTTGTCGATCATAAGAAACAGACTTGCTTAAAATGTTTTCAGAAACACGCTTGGGTGAACTATTTTTGTGAAATACGAGATTGTATTCCGAACGAGCCGCCATTATGGTCGGCTTTGAAATTCGGGAGAAGCCAGACCCATGTGATGCGTTCGTCATTTCCGATTTTCATTTTTTGGGCGACAATACAGATTACCGACCGCCTGCTGTTATAGGGACGTATTATGTCTTACGCATGCGCAGAACGTATGCTCAAGTCGACGTTGATTTGGTGTGTTCCGAGGCACTTTTTGGACCGACGGGAGATGAATGTCTGCCTTTTCTGCATACGGTCGGGCGTCGGGTTGGTGTGTCAGAGCCTTAAGGTGTAATGTGGATTTGGGACTTTTGACTTATCATATTTAATCTGTGCTGTACTGTGATTGCTGTAGGTGCGGCTGCTAGGCGTGGTCTCGCAGGGACAACCTACCTTGGTGATTATGGAACTGATGACCCGTGGAGATCTCAAGAGCTACCTGCGCTCTCTGCGCAAAGAAGTAGGCAACTTTTTATTGCACACACACACACACACACACACACACACACACACACACACACACGCACAGATGCTGTCTCTCTCTAATAAAAATGAGAGTTGTCACATACACGCTAATGTGTAAACACATACATAAATCCTGTCCCCATTTTTTCTTTCTCCAACACCCATATGCACATTTCCACACATAGCATCCATCCCTCACTTTGTAATGCTGAACTGTAACCATGGTCCAGCATTGTGGCTGACTGAACAGTATTTTTTCACGCTCTTTACTCTCTCACCTTGTCCACAGAACAGCAACAGCCAGGTCCTACCCCCGCTCAAAAAGATGATCCAGATGGCAGGGGAAATTGCCGACGGCATGTCGTACCTAAATGCCAACAAATTTGTCCACAGAGATCTGGCTGCCAGGAACTGCATGGTAGCTGAGGACTTCACTGTGAAGATTGGAGGTAAGTCAAGTTAATACAATGCTTTCAGCCTCCCCTGGTTGCTCAATGCTAAACCCACTCTACCGGCCTTGAAAATAAGTGTTTGGATTTCAGTGAGTGTCTGAGGCAGTGGAGTCTTTATGTACATGGACAGAGGGAGGGAGGATGTGAGGGAATGGATGAGCTCTCAGGAGCTTCCTCTCACACACAGAATGAGAGATATTTAGTGACTTACCCAACCTCTGTATTTTTCTTCAGATTTTGGCATGACCAGAGATATATATGAGACGGATTACTACCGAAAGGGAGGAAAGGGCCTGCTGCCTGTCCGCTGGATGTCTCCAGAGTCTCTGAAAGATGGCGTGTTCACTACAACGTCTGATGTCTGGTATGAGAACACACCACTTCTTACATCAATTCTTACACTCTTACACACACTCACAAACGTATATAATGCATGTATAAACCTGCCCTAATCCAGCAGGCTTGCAAAGTGTTCCAGAAATGTCTACATATTTGTGTGTGTGGATACGCTAAAATATTTTATGCTGTGGAGTCAAAACCATAAAAAACATATACATATATGACTTCAAGGCCAACATTCTGTACTAACAGTTCAAACATGCATTTCCTGTCCTCCATCCTCACTGTGCATGCTATGACAGCTAGTACACCCAAAACCATTACAATCTTTTGGTTCCAGCTGGCTCTCTGGAAATTCCTTTCTCCATGACGGAGGAGTTTAGAACAAGATACATCTTTATTTTTATTTTTTTTACTGACACCTTTTTTATGCCAGCCCGCAGTAAAATCTCAGTTTAGAGTTTGGCCACATTTTTCTATCTGGAGCAATATTGTTGTAGAGAAATAGTGTTTACCAGCTTCCTTGCAAGTTTTTGTTTCCCAACTCAAATGTCCCACGGGTCAGTCCCTAAGTGTGGGCTTAAACTGCTCCAGATGTTCTCAAATGAGAGGTTGCAGTGCCAGCACAAACCCACCTCCACATTTGCGTTCTCTTTCTTACCTCTTTGATGTTGTAGAGATGAAGTTTAGCGTAAGTCAAACCAATTATGAGCTCCTTAGGAATCCACGAGTAGGTGACTTTTATTTTGTTGATCGAGAAAAGCTGCCTGAATGTGGCTTTGTCTGTCAGCCACTTATATGCAGTGTTGTGATAATGCTGTTTAGAAGACTGTTGAATGTATTCTCTGAACTTATGCCAGTTATGAAATTATGATCAGCAAGACTGAACAAAAAATGTTGTCTTTGTTAGTCAAGCTGAGAAGTTTCTTAATGAATAGTTTCATAGTAATTTCAGTGCAAGGCAGCTTGAGGTTAAACTGAGGTGATGTTTACTGTAGTGTACATACTTTAACTGAGGCTGGTGCTGAAGTAATGACATCATTGTAATTCCCTGACTGGTAAACTGTTATACAGCTTGCATTACTCGTAATACTCAGGCGGCCATGTTTAAGGTTTAACATGATTTAGATCAGTGAATGTTGTCAGGTTACTCTTGCTCTGATCATTATATTTTAGGTAACATGATACTTACTCTAGATAATGTAGCATTTTTGGCCACTTAGGGGCAGAAATCTACAACAAGCTGAACATTAAACATACATGTATTAATGTATTAACACAGGTTTAGAAAACTGTTTACAAAAGAGGTATCTTGAAGCTGAATTAATAGTTTCTTTGGAGACTATGGGGCAGCAGAGCAAACTGTAAACACAACACTGACACAATATCACCTTGGAAAGTTGAGAATTGTGGGGCACTGCAGGTGGGTGATTCTTTGAGTGGTTCATCACTACGAGCGTCGCCTAACAATACAAAGTCAGTTTGATCCAATGACAGTATAAAAATACAGCGCAGCTTTAAAAGTTCATACCAGTGTTTTTTTTGCTTGCTTCAGCAAATGGTCTACTTGTTTTTTTGTTTTCATTAGTTAATTTGCTACAAATAACTCATAAGTTTTCACTTAAAGTTGCATTACCACACAATTATAATGTAGAATTTAAAACAAATATTATATTCACTGTAATGGCAAATTAGCAGATTTTTTATAAAGCAAATAAATGTGCTGTAATTGACACATCTTAATTAAAAAATACTAGTCTGGTCTTTTAAATAAGGATTTATTTAGAAGTAATAAAACAAAAAACTGCTGTGCTCAATGGCCTTAACTACAGCCGCCTTTTCTGCGGTTTCACTTAATGTATGCAGCGCTGATCAGCATAAGATTAGAGGCAAAAATGTAAATAATTTTAACAAGATTTCTGTCTCTTTTCTCACTGCAGGTCATTTGGTGTTGTGCTGTGGGAGATCGCCACCTTAGCAGAACAGCCTTACCAAGGCATGTCCAATGAACAAGTGCTGCGCTTTGTCATGGAAGGAGGACTCTTGGACAAACCTGACAACTGCCCAGATATGCTGTAAGCCTCCTCCTACCTGTGATCAATAATTGTAATATTCAAACCTTTTAGGCCTTTCATGTTATGTTACAACACCATTGAAGGATGTATTGTTTTTTTTATCCTCTACTGCCTTGCACAACCTTCTGTCTCATTAATATTTTGCCCAGCGTCTATTTTAAGTAGTGGTTTGAAGTGTGTAGGATATCATGTGATGTGGTGCATGCTTTGGTAAGGCCACAATGAGGCCTGATATTAACGTCACAGGTTAAATGTGATCCGTTGACGACACGGCCCCTATGGTCAGCTGGCAGTGAGAAGCCTCCTCACCCGCCAGCCTCGGGCCATAGAAGGGATACCATGACCCGTGTGTGAAAGATGTCCCTCATTCCTGCCGCCGACAACGGGCATGAGGAGGGAGATGGTGTCTGTCCATCAGCAAAAGGAGTGGGAGAGACAGAGAAATAATTCATTAATTTGTTTATAACTCATTAATGAATCACCCCTGCTGGAAGAATAGATAAATCACAGCACAGCCTGCTTGTCAGCCTTCAGCGCTGCATATATGCACCTCTCCTGTCCCACTCTGACCGCAATAAAAAAGCATTCTGCTCTCTCCCCTCCCGCCCACTCTCCATGGCTGAATTCACCTTAGAAAGAGAGTGAGAGAGTAGAAACAAAGAGGGCCGAGTGTTGTGCCGACACAAACTCTCTCGTTTCTATGGCAGCCTGACTGTTGTGTCCTGATTACAGGAGTGTGTGGATTGTGTTACAGAGGTGGTGGTGGTGGAGGGTTAGCCTCAGGTCTGTGAGCAACATACAGGGAAGTTAGGCCTTTTGCCCCTGGTCGCATCTAGTGCAGTGACTTAATGGAGATTTCCAGAAGACTGCTGAAGTGGGGTGAAGCCAGAAGTCCATACAAAGGCTGAATAGAAAGATGCAAGAAGAGAAAGCCAGCAGTATAACAGACAGAGGGATGAGTCATATTTGGAGAGCCTTGTTCCGTCTTTTCCATGCTCAGGTAGCTCTGGGTCAGTGATTGGATTTCCCATGTTTCTGTCTTAAGTTTCCTAAAGACAAAAGTGCATTCTCTCTCGCAGGGTTTGGCATAAAATGAAATGCAGACTCCACAATTATATTAAACAACATAATTTATTGTGGAATGTCCAGTATCACTCACAGTGCTATTATACATCAAGGTTTCACCACATTGGGGATGTTGCATGTGTGATGTTTTGCAGTTCTGTTGGAAGAGATTCCCGTTCAGGTTCTTTAAAGATTTACCATAGATGTTTGAAGACGGTTCTGCACTCACACTTGGCCTGAAAGTGTGTCTGTTTCTGATTTTATCTGAATGTCAAGGTTCCTTTTGTCCATTTTATATGGTCTGCTGAAGTTTTAGCTGTGTCTAGACTGGTGCAGGTTCTTTTATAAAAGCCTGACTGCGCACAGAACTGAGGCAGCCATGTTGGTCACCAAGGTTGCTTACAACTTTATTTATACAGCACATTTGATTTGTTAAAATGGAACTAAATGTACCAAAGGTGCATGGAACAGGTAAAACTGGTAGCATTATACAAAAAAGAAGTGACAAAGATGTTATTTGACTGTGAGGAGCTCTTTCATGCCAGCTGAAGAATAAGTACTGTACATCTCATGCACCTCTCTGGGCTTGCATATATTGCTAACATTACTGGTGACAGGTCAAATATAAGTTGATTTAGCTAAATGCCAATAGTATGTGTCTGGCTGTGCCATGATTGGCAGGATGCCGACAAGAAGTCAGGATTTACTGTAGTGTTTGTTTTCTAAATTTGCATCAACAAGCTTCGTGCGCAGCAACAGATGGTGGGGGAAGAGTTCTCAGCGGGCAGGATTACGCAGACAGGTTACCCCCCAAGTGCCGGCCCAACTTCAAGCATTACACGCCTTTTCATGGGAAGTTTCGGCTTCCTTGGTTTTGACATTTAAAAGTCAACTTTAAGACACTAGCTGCACTGCTGAAAAAAAAGCCAGAGCTGTCCCTCCTGCTGCTTTAGAGTATAAAGCAAGGCGGGTGCTTTGGAAAAGTTTTACCCATAATTCCTCTGTACAGAGAGGAGCAGGCACCCAGCTGCAGAGGCTGTTGTAGACTGCAGAGACCACTGGAAGAGAGAGAAAACAAGAGCGAGTGAACAGCAAGAGCTGAGGAGAGATGACTGAGATGTTTATGTCAGCAGGCCTTTGAGAGTATTCTTAGCTTGTTTGTGTATAATTGAAGTTGTGGTGTGTGTTGAAGCACCACGCAAAACTGTAATAATTCTCCCTTTTTATGATGTTGTTTTGACATTCCCAAAGCTCGGCTGCTGGCCTGGCACAGTTACGTATGATTTACTGTGCTGCTGGTACATACTACATTACTGATCTTACCGTACAGTATGTGTTGTAATGTAACAATAAATAAAATGTATCCAAAATTTAAATATCTTATTTGAACTGGCATGTTCACTAAGAGCACCTGTCCACAACTAACCGGTATGAAACTAATCAGCAGGCGCAAGAGATGGCTCAATGTATGAGCTATTTCACACATTCTTTTTAGTGTATGAGTTGTTATCTTCAGGCTAAAGGTACATACAGTACATAATATTAAAATCCACTAATATAGGAATACCAAAAAAAAGTGAAAGACAAAAAGATGGGCCTGTTTATGTGAATGTAATACTTTTATGTCATTTTGTGTCCATTTTAATGTTATGAAAGGCACAGAATAAATTTCCAAAAATACAACACAAAAGTAGTAATCAGAGCATCTTAGTGCAGTACATTGGGATAGTTTACAGTACTATATTCATGTACTGTCTACATAGTTTTTTTTGTCAAGATCAATATAGTGAACCTTAGTGCCAGTAAGCATTGACATTGTCTTTAGCTTCAGTGTCTCCTGCCACCTGCTGGTGAGAAACTCAAAGTCTTCCCATGCTAAAGTTTTAAAGGATAGGTTCACCTACTTTTCAAGTACACAGTACTCACATGCCCATGTGTACATTGAAACAGTTGTCCGCTGCTGTAATCATTCCTCATATCCTCCTGGCTCTGAAGTGGCGGAATTAAATAAAATCCATAGTTTTCTTTTTGTTCAGCCAAAACTTACATGAGGCTTCAGCAAGTCCAATTTACCTTGGTGTCTTCCACAATTATCTTTTAAGTACAAAATTCATAGTACAAATGCATATGTGAATATTGAATTAAACCTAAAAAACTGAACACATCTTTTAATGGCAAAAATAAATTGACTGTGCATTACTAACCCCTTTTACCTCTTGTGCGTCACTTGCAGGTTTGAGCTGATGAGGATGTGCTGGCAGTATAATCCCAAGATGCGTCCGTCCTTCCTGGAGATCATCAGCAGCATCAAAGAAGAACTGGATCCTCCCTTCAGGGAAGTGAGCTTCTTCTACAGCGAGGAGAACAAGCCGCCGGACACTGAGGAGCTGGACATGGAGGTAGAAAACATGGAGAACATTCCACTGGACCCTGCATCCACCAGGCAGCCCTCTGCTACTGCCGCTGCCCCCTCATCGGGGTGTACAGGAGGCACACCGCCTCCTTCTACCCAGCAGTTATCCCCCATGCAATGCCCGAGTACTCCGTTACTGGGACTTGTGTCTCCCTCATCCCCGGGCCCAGTTGCCTCAGCGTCTCCAGGCCAAGCCTTGGACAAGCACTCAGGACATGTTTCAGCCAACGGGCCTGTGGTGGTACTCCGGCCCAACTTTGACGAGATACAACCCTATGCACACATGAATGGGGGCAGAAAGAACGAACGGGCGTTGCCACTGCCCCAGTCGTCGGCCTGCTGATATCAGACCAGCCCCTCCTCCTCCTCTTACACAGGGTAACACAAACCTTTCCACCATCTCTTAAGGAGGGATGGATGAGGTAAGAACTGACTTTCTTCTACTGTGTGCCAGTAGATTGTCTCTCCACTCCTTAAAGGTCAAACATAAAGTCCAAAAACTGAAACGGTACAGAAACCTGCTAAAGAATATGGAGTTTGGTGGCTCAGACTCTGTGGAACTCCTTTGTGTGCTGCCTGTATTTCAGTTGTCCTTGGAGAAAGAAAACAATACAGGCACACATCCTGACTTACAGATTTTTTTAGCATATCTGCCAGCAAATCCAACAGAAGAGCACTTTTTTCCTGATGATTTCAGAGAGGATGTTGTGGATATCGGAGTGTGTATTTATACAAAACACATGATCCTCTCTATACTATGGCATAGCCCCATTTCTAAATGACTTTCCATCAAAATGACTTTGTTTGCATCAGCAGACCCGCTCATGTCATGTGAGGATGCCTCAATTAGAATGTTTGGACTAAGATCATTGTTTCATTTTCCTGTTGATATTTCTATGATCCCGTCAACAGCGGGCCAAAATGGAAGAGGAGGGCCTATTGTGTATCTGCCAAACTATTGCCAAAACAAGCTTTTTCTTCAGTTTCATACAGGTCTCCCTTCTTGTTTAAGGCTGTGATTCAGAGTTAAGATAAGTCTGTCTAGGGAACAATACCAACATTGTTTGGTGGTTTTGGTTCAGACGTCATGCTTATCTTTAGTACTGTTTGTGTGTGTGTGTGTGTGTGTGTGTGTGTCACAGGACAGAATACAGTGTTACTGTTGACAACAACTGCAGGAAAAAGTTTTCAGTCTGCATTGGGGATTTAATCAAATTTAAAGTAATTTTTTTTTTTATATATCAATTGACATAATAGCGGTAAGAATTAATTTTAAGGTGATTAAAAGACAAACAAAGACTATCAAAATAACTTTGAAATGTCATAATTCTATGAAGTTGAAACATAAAACTAATTTGGTAGTCAATTAAAGCCCAAATTTAATTGTTTCTCCAGTTCCTAACCTCTGTGTGAGGATTTGCTGCTTGTTGTCTTAAGTGATAGTAAACTGGATATGTTTGGGTTTTTTCACAAGTAATTGGCAGATTAATTGAAAATGAAAATAATCATTCATTGCAGCCCTATCTTTTCATATAATCACATTTGAAAAGCCAGCTTGCTGTTTGCCTTACCAAAACGTTCTGTTTCAATTCCATTGAGATCTAACTAAATAGACTAATGAAAATGTTCCCCTTCATTACATCATCACACATCTGGGAAAGGTACACACTGAGTCAGCCAACTCTGAATCACAGCCTCAGTCTTTCTTTGTTTGAATAAAGAAAAACATCTAAACAAAGAATCATAAGTCTCACATAGCAAATCACTCAACTTCACAATCAAGGGATACGACTCTGCCTCCCCTTTCATAAATCCAAATAAAGTGTGCGTTTCACGTGGGAGGTGAAAATCGTTCTCTCTGATACTGCTGTTCAAATAAAATGGCACCAAATACACCACAACAAACAGAGTGTAAGACCTGAGACAGAAAACGAGAAGGCGTTGGATGGTATTTTAGTAGCCTAGAGACAACTTTTAAATCACAGCAGGTCTCTTTTAAAATAGTCATTAGTTTCTGTACATTTCAAACACATATACAGTTCTTACAGTTGCATTTCTGACTGCAGGATCGATTTTATACACATCATTGGTTTTGTCACTTTTTTAAATCTTTTTACGGTTCAAAATGTTTGCCTCTATGTCTGTACAGAAAAAAGCTGCTATTTTATTCTTTTTCTCTTTTGGATGTTGGATATATATATATATATATATATATATATATATATATATATATATATATATATATATATACACACACACACACATACATATACACAGTATATAAACAATTCTTCAGGTTTGATATTTTATGGTCTCCACTACAGTCCATTTCTTATATCTTCAAACTCTGCTTAAAAAACAAAAAAACAAAAAAACTAAGATGATTTAGATATGAAAACATTTGTTTCTGTTACCCCAAAAGGATTTCTGTAACACTATATTTTGTTCATTGCCTTTTATTTTTATGAAATCTTTCCTCCTGTATTTGTTTCGTGGATGTCTATAATATTATTATTATTATTATTATTATTATTATTTGGAATGGACACCTTAGCTCGATGTGTGAGTGTGTACTTTCTGCACCCTTTTTTGTACTTGTTGTCTAGCATTGCGCCTAGCATTGCCCTCTAGGTGCAACTCAATCTCAGGTCAAAGTAAAGGCTTTGCTTTCTCCGCACATTCTCATGATCGTCCTCTACTTGTGTCAGCTTGTACCTCCCCCTTTTCTCTCCCATCCCCCCCCGCCCCCTTTTTGAAGTCAGTGTACGAGATATTTACATTATACCAGATCTGGTATTTTAACCCATCCATTGCTTGCCTCTTCTTGAATCCATAGGGCTAATTGGACTGTCTTGTAAACCATTCAAAATCAGATTTCTTGTTCTCTTTTTTTTTTTATTTCTTCAACACTCATGCACAATGTAACGCCACTTCTGCTAATGTTACTTCTTCAAAGTGAGAACAGTTCTTATTGTTTGTCTTCATAATCACTGCTTCTGAAAACCAAATAAAGGATGGGTTAAAGTCCAGGGAAGGGGACACATTTCAATGTAATAAATGGAAAAAGGTCTTAAAATGGAGGCTGAATAGTGAAAGTGTTTGAAGGATTTCTCCTCATCTTTTGGAAATGTTGCCTGGTGATTCACCCCCCCCCCCCTCTCTCTCTCTTTGAAGTTTTTTTATTTCATTTTCTGTAGGAGTGTTATTTATTTATTTTCCTTTTGTGACATCAGTTTAAATCACTGTATAAATGCCCCATGATTCAGTATAAAGTTGGATTTTTTTTGTATGTATTTTCTTTGGTGTCATGACTGGGGGGGACTTAAAAAGTTTTTTGTTTTTTTTCCTTCAATTATATATCTACCTCACTCTTTTGAAATATATGTATGCCTATGGAAAACAAGTACATCTTACTCTCTCATCGGTTTGTATAGGAACGTTATCTGGATAAAACCCACAAGGATCTAGATTAACCTCACAAAGGAGATGGAATATCTGTGTTGTAAGTACAGCCCAATGATTGATTGAAAATAAGTTTATACCTCTGATAATACCAACGAGAGGACTTCAGGATAGTGTGCTTACCTTCTCTGCAGAATCGGTTTAAATTGTTGTTGGGTATTTAGGTGAGAAAATATTAGGTAATTATGTCAACCTACACTTCAATTTGACTGGATACAGTGTAGCGAGGTGCAGTAGAAGTCTAAAGTCAAGACCAGAGACCGGGGCTCAACATCAACATCAGATATCCCATCTCCACTGACTCCCAACATATTGTCACAACCTTAAATCCTCAAAAGACTAAACCTTCATTTTATCATTTAAAATACATTTATATAGAAGTCTGACCAGTTATCCTGGGGAATATTTAAAAAGGGAAAAATTGTTTTATTGACCTCCAAGGAAAATAGTATTTGCTGTTTACCTGTAGCCTGTAATGCTGCAATGTTACAGCACAACCCAAAAAATCCAGATGCCATTCACAATAATTTGTCAGTGAATGTTGGCTTATTTTTTTTTACCCTGTAAACTGATTGTTTACATGAACGCCATCCTATCCTCTGTCCAATTCTATCTGCTGAATGCCATGACGTTCATGCCCTAGTGATAGCTAATTGTCACCTTTTTCTGTCTTTTCGATCATTTGGAAGTAAACTCAACACAACCTATTTGTATTGCTACATACACTAATGCTGCTGGTTAAAACCGTCACCTCAGTGGATCTTCTCAGAAAAACTTCCGTTCTTCTTCTCACAGCGGCTACTTGGAGAGTGCTGTCTCAGTGCAAGGGCTTCTGAGCTGGATGCATACACCTATTTGAAAATTCATGTTGAAATTAATACTCAAAAGCAATAAAAAAAAAAATGGGTTCACGAATAGGCCACTGGGTAACTTCTGATGTGAAATCTGGGTGCTCAATTTTCATTTTAAGCTTTTTAATCTGTGCAGAATATAAGAGAATCAAAGAATGAATGACTGTTTTTGGTTGAAAAACAGTCTGATTACTGCTGAATGTCACATTGGTACAGAAATCACCACTGACAAGCAAACAGCTTGTGTAGTTAACATATCTGTGCATTTATGTTTTTTTTCTGTTTGGATGCATGTAATGAGATACAAACTTTTCAGTTTTGGGAGTAGACATTACATTGACCTGTTGTGAGGTGAATTACTAGTTACTACTATTTAGATCACAAACCTGTCACACCTACAGCATTTAAATAAACACGTGGATGTTTAGGACAGGGATGTTGCGTAGATTACGGGTAGACATGGTAAAGAGTAAACGACATGATTAGAAAAGATCATAGGCCTACGTTTACAGCTTCACACTAGTTGCTTTTTTGCATAACCAGATTTCAGTGTAAACAACTAAAAAAAAGCATTCAACTTAGTCATCTTCATCATTTTCTATCTTCTGAATGTTCTTCATGCAAACCTCAGGTTTATGGAGGATGCGTCAGTGCATTCAAACTGCAATAATAAGTTTGAGGTTCATCATTATCATGCCTCTGTTTATATGATTTGCATTCCTATACCTTCTGAGGGGGCCTTGGTTTAGTGCTATTGTTTTATAAGAATACTTTGACAAAATCTCTGTTCATTACCTGATTGGTGGAAAGAAATAATCAAATACCTTCACTAGACTAGTTTGTTTTTCAAGCTCTGTATCTGAGGCCTCAAAGTTTTTTCACACCTATAACTGAGATGGTGTATTTTTGACATGCCATCTCCAAATGTGTATCTGAACAATTCTTGTATTTTCTTTATTTCCCCTTGAAATTTTGAATAATAAATGAATGAGAACTTCTGCTGTTGACTCTTTTTAATTCCCTCCAAGGCCACTGGCCCACCACTAATCCACAGCGTCACCAGTGATCTCTTTGTGTCTTGTGAAATGTCTTCATTAGAAGATCTACCTTGCTGTGACAGCTGGCTTGGAGTCCTCTGTCATCATCTCCTCATGAGGTTTCTGAAGGGTCCTCCAGCTGGTCCAGCATGGTGAGAATGAGGCTCTGCAGCAGAGGTACCAGTCTGTCAGCTGCAGTTAAGCTGCCAGATGACGGTACATGGATGAGGGCTGCTCTCCTCTGACCGTGATACAGTGAGAAATAATACGCAAAATCACACAGGTACCTGAGGATGACAGAACACATAATAACATACTGTTGAGCGTCTATTATCAACATGGCAGGAACAGATGCCTACCTGCCAGCATCTCTTGAATAAATGACATCCGTCCCTGCTTGTTTGAACTCTTTTGCGACAGCCCTCATGTTAATGACTGAGTCCAGTTTCTCTGGTCCTCCCTCCACACAGCACTGACTTTCCGGACAGAAGCCACACACATCTTTGTCTCTGTATCCACTGTTCTTTCCCGTTTGCTCCAAAAAGACAATACTGGAACCTCTGGCTACGCCCAGATGTACAGCAAACTGGGACACGCACAAATAATTAAGAGTAAAGTAATATATTCACCTTCTCATACCATAATCAGCTTTTAATTATGTGTTTCAACATTTAGTATCTCCACCAGGGCCATAGATACCATTCAGGATTCTGAGGCATGAACTCTGTAGGTTTCCTGTAAAGTATTTTGTAATTATTTATTTTTTTGCACCGCTTACACTCAGGTGGTTGGTATTTATGGTTTGAGTTGAATTTTAATTCAAGTTTGAATTGTTTTGGACAAATTATATCCACAGAAGGCTGGTTTTAGGCGAATAGGGATATAAATAATTTAAATTAAAGACACTATTTTTGGTATCTGCTCACATGTGAGAGGGACTTCCTACCTCAGTATTTCTGGAAATCAAATGGATCTGGCCCTGGTCCTTACTATATATATATATATATATATATATATATATATATATATATATATATATATATATATATATATATATATATATATATATATATATATATATATATATATATATATATGTATATGTATATATATATATATGTATATGTATATATATATATATATATATATATATATATATATATGTATATATATACATATAAAATATATTATATTTATTTATTTTTTTACCTTTGGGTTAAGAGTTTGCCAAATCTCAGCAATTATTTGCTGAGTTTTAACATAACTCACTGGCACCTCCCTGATGAAAATATCAGTCCGCTCTCCAAATCCGACCAACTTCAAGCCCTTCAATAAAGAAATAGTAGACATGTTGAAGTCTTTATGTCTTACAATAGGAATGTAAAACTGACCCATATTTTGTTTTCCCCATTACCTGGGCTGCTTTCCAGCTGGGGTTCACTAAAAACTGTCGAAAAGGTCCAAAGCCTAATAGACGGTATTACAAATGTAAATGAACGCCAGTTTGAAGAGTTTGTGTATGAGCAAAAACTTCCTATTTTACCTGTAACCACGACGACTTCGCTTCCATTCATAACGCTGTCAAGTTGACACAGTCACTAGGAAGGATATTTGTAACGCACTTCATATCGGGACACTGAAAAACAACAAGGCTTATTTTAGCACCCGCAGATCACCGTTTGTCCGCTTGGAGGTGCTGTTCCCCGGCAAATAAAAGATGAAAAGCCCATGTGGAAGTGAGTCATTCAGGTTCCTCCGGGAAATTCTGAAATCCAATTTACAGGTCTAAAAGGTCTAAAACAAGTCACACATTTAATTAGCATGATAAAAAGACTAAACGTTTCATTTTCACGCCATTTAAAATATACAAAACAATTTACTAATATTTACGTAATACTTTTTAATTGGCTATAATTATTATTATTATAATTAGCCTACAAGACAATCGTGTCGACCCATTAACGTTTTAATTTAACTCTTATAATTACGGACTTTCCCCTCATTTTAAATTGAATTTTAAAGCATTTTCAGAATCTAGCTTTAGTTTTAAATTTAGAGTCTCACAGTTGCTTTCACTGTGATATTCGGGGCATAATATTTCAGACAGCACTTAAACGCAGCATCACATCTGCCAGGGACGCGCTTTGGGCGATCCTGTGAGGCAGGAGCCGCCCTCCTCCTGCTGCACTTGTCAAAGGGCACTGATCGCAAATTACATCCCAGTCGTCCCATCAGACGCACACACGTAAATGCCACCGGGTCACCCTGTCTCCTAGAGTATAGCTAATATACAAACAGGACATTTTTTAAACTCACTTTTTCTAATTAAATGCCACTATGTTGCCTTTCAAGAGAACTTTTGAAAGCGAGAAACACCAGCTGCAGGAGCTCAACGGCAGGCTTGTCCAGTATCTTTCCAGAACCAAGCAGCTGGAGAAGGAAAATGCGCATCTTATTACTGAAATAAATAAACTCAGACAAGCGAAGACGGCGGAATGGGAACCGAAGTACAAGGGTGAGATGCGGGATCTGAGGAGAATGGTGGAGCAGCTGTCGTTTGAAAAGTCCCAGGCGGAGATGGAGAGGGAGAAGCTATGGCGGGAGTTGCAGATGGTCCAGTCTCTGTGCAGCGAGCAGACGGGAGTGTGCAGGGACATCAGTGGCGAGCTAAAGAGCTACGAGAAGGAGCTTCACTACGCTCACAAGACCAACGGTGAACTCCAGCAGCGTTTACTTCAACTAGAGAACGAGTGTAAATGCTTAGATGATGCGCACAGACGAGAAAAGGAGCACCTCCGGCGTCAGGTGGATTCCCGGATGGTACCCATCATCACGCAAACTTATCGCGGGCCTCCGGCAGCCAGCATGGAAGAGGTGCAAGAGTATGCCCGCGGTCTGTCCGAAGGATGGCTTGAGACCTTTGAAATGTACCAACTGAAGGTGGAAGAGATGGAGCAGTCGATTAAAGCGGACCAGGCGAGGTTGAGTGATTTGCAGAGGGAGAAGATGATGTATGCCTCAGAGTTGGACAAATTACGCGCAGAAGCGGAAAAACAAGGTCAGATTCAATTCCGCCTTGAAGAACAACTGATGCACATGCAGGAGACATATCGGGTGGACTTCAGCCAATATCAGGTGAGGAAAAGTCCATTACAGGCCAACTAGAGTAGGACAGCCCAGATATATATATATATATTTCAGAGAGACTGAAGGGAAGCCAGATATAAGGAGATGTACATTTTTATTTAAGAAGTCCCAAACTACATATTGTAAATAGGATACAATATTTAAAAATATACAGGCAGAATAATATCCCCGTTATCACACTATAGGCCATGAGAGAGGGGGGAGGTTACTCCCTCTTGTCCCTGCCACACCCACTCTACTTAAAGGCACTGATGCAGCTGTCAGAGGCTGCTACAAATGATTAAACTAAATGATTATTATATCCTCATCACAATCTAGGCTGACATTTCTAACAGGAATATATATGACCCTGTCGTAAAAGCATACACATCCAATAGATGTTGGTTCTGAAATTAATGCAACTCTCCCCACCCCAATAAGCCTACATCATGCCATGCATCATAACGTGGTGCCTGACATGTTTGTGTTCCCTTAACTGTCTCTCGCGTGCAACATTTGACCTCAGTGTAAAAGGATTGAATAGCTTGAGTAGCTAAAATACTTCTACCTCTCCAGTACTTTATAGCTGCTAGATTACACCAGCCACTTAAACCAATTAGCTGTCAGACTGACAAATCCTTATTAGCCTCCTAAAGATGGAGCCCGAAGCAGGTCAGTCAATTACTAATGACTACACTGTAGAGATGTTCACAGTAGGGATGCATAGGGATGTTCACAATAATACATTTCTCACACTTACAGTAACATTTAGAAGTGAGCATGACATCTGTCGAAGATGTTATTGGAACAGGCTCATGCACAAATGCAGTCAGGGCCAGGACAGAAGCAGTCAGGATTAAGTGGTCCACACAATTAGTGCAGTCTGTTAGTGGGATCAGACTTGGTTTAGACAAGTGGCCATCTTTCTGCATTCAAAGTCAACAAAGATAAGAGGAGGGGATTCAAAACAGGAAAAAAAACACAGATTTGCAAAGTAAACAACACTACACACTGCAATGAAATAAAATGTGGTCACTTTGGTGGTTAACACAAATTATTACAGTATGTTCAGTTAAACTGCAGGGATAAACAACAAATAAACATAATACCCAATGGACATATTGCAGACTGTTTAAATTGTGTGCAAAGTGAAAACTTGTTTTTTTTGTTGTTGCTTTTTTCCCCTCCAGATGATTATCCAGAAGCTGGAGCACGATAGGAATATGATGGCTGATGCTATTGCAGATAAGATGCGAGAGCATCAGCACCTTCTCCAGGTTAAGATGAATCTGGGCAATGAGGTGGCTGCATACAGGTGATGAGCTTATTTATCCAATCAAAACAGATTTTTCTTTCTTAAAAATAAAAATAGACCTTTTCACAGGAGACATTATGTCATAGTACGGAAAGCACAGGTGTTACTAACATTAGGGATGGCTGCATTCCATTCAAGTGTCGCAGTAAGCCATGGCAGTGTGACAGGATCCTGAAACGGAAACAGCTAAATGGCATTCAACCCTCTTTTAATTCTTTCATTTAATTCTTTACTCGTGTTTACTCCTACTGTGTCATGTCCAAATGTCTTCAGTGGAGACAGAAAAAGCCAGAAAAAAACATTAATTGTCTACACTTTTTGTGTAGGTTCTAATTGTTGCTCTGGTTCAACAAGTAAGAACTTCTCAAATGGTGATTAAATATAAGTATGAGTACATATAATAATACAGTCAGTACACTTTTGTGTGACTTTGCCTCATTGGTTTTTGTGAATGAAAAAAGTCAGCTAAAATGTATATAGGTACATCTTCTCTTTTCAGTGAAAAGATGCTTTCAAGACAAGATTACTGTTCAAACCTGCCCCCCCCCCCCGCCCGAAGCTACGCTTAATGAGTGATTTCATTAAACAACACAAAAACAAATCCGCTTATTACTCTTCCTGCTGGTCTTGGCACTAAGTCATCTGAACTTCATTTAGATAAACTGAAATCAGTGATCAAAGTTGTTTTAATTTTCTTTGTAGTTTATTTTAAGTATTTATATTGTGCTAATATATGTGTTAATTATATCTGGCATTTCATATCCTGTAATAATAACATGGCATGTCTAGTCTTTACATAGGCAGATCACACAGGGTCACATTCTAACAGACTATTTTAACTCAAAGTTATTTATAAAACAATTAATAAACATACTGTATTTTCATGTTTGAAGGTACAATATCCAGTTTTCTTTACAGCTATCCTTGTAACATCATAACCTCTTACCTCATATCCCAGGACATCTTACAGTTTCAAGCAAACTTGAAGTCTTTGAGGGATACTAAAACTGTATTAAGCCAATTCCCAGGAAGTTCTTTAGAAGACTATGTCCTCCACTGTGTCTCTATATGGCACATTGTCTGCCGGCACCTCTGGTTTGTTATGATTTTTGGAATAAACAGAATGTTTTTCCAGAGACGTGGCAGCGGCATGTGTTGTTGTGTGTCACGAGTCAGCTTTTGCTTTGAGAGTCGTAGGTAAGCGTGGACCGCCCTGTGGAACTTTTATTTTTAGGTCAGTCTTTGGGGAGGAAGTCTCCAGAGAGGTCGTTCCTTTTTGAGGCACGTTTGGTTGCTGTTGTATGTTTGTTAAAGCATGGCCAAGGAAAGGTGAGCTGCTATAGCTAAATATTACAAGGACTTTATTACATGACACTGGCTTGTTATGTTTTGATTATTACCACCCTATATGGACAGGTCCTAGGTCTAACATCTTGTAAGCCTGTTGCGTTTAGTTTGAGGGGGTTGAGATGGCAGAGCTGAATAATGTTCACCTTGTTGTGACGTATTTGTCTTTGCTCTTTCTTTTCTATACATGGTAAAAAATAATTATGTTGAAATAGGAAGATAACCAGTGATTTATAATGACTTATTTGCCCTTGTCTCAAATATATTTTGTCTCCTGTTTGTTCAGAGCTCTCCTGGAAGGTGAGAGAGTGGATCTGCAAGATGCTCATAGGAGTGGAACTCAACATCAAAGAGAAAGAATAATAGGTACTGTGTTTGAAATTATTTAATTAAGCTTAGCATTAGTTCACGCAGGACACGGAAGTCATACGCCTACCGATTGAATTATCATTCCTATTAGACGCACACCAATCACAGCCATTCTCACATTAAGGCGGTCCTTTTAAATATGACTCACTGGTTCCTGCTACACTGATGCTGCTTCACTCACAACTGCTTCTGGCAACCTTTTGCCTCCACCACCGCAGCCTCCACCTTCTTTGCTCAGAGTCCTAACATGACTCACAGTTTAAAATGATTTTCAATGTCTTTCTTTTGGCTTACTCTTTTTCTCTCTGCACGATGCTTAGCATGCTGCTTGGCTAGTCCCGGGGGCATTATCAAGCATAACTGTATTTGCATTTGTTGCGATATATGGTTAAATCTATAACAAGAGTGTTCCTGACTGAAATGCTGTTACATGTTGATCACTAGAGTACATTGTAAAACTAGTTTGAATGAAATAGTTTAAAATTTGGGCAAATATGCCTTTTTGCCTTCTTGCCGAGAATTAGATGAGAAGATCGATACTACTCATACAGATGTGAGATCTTTTCCTCTCTTGCGAAGAAAGCGAAAAAGCTAATTTACCAAAATGTCGAACTATTCCTTAAAGTATCTACTTAAATATTCATGCTTATTATTTCTCTGCCTCAGATATAAGGTTGCCAGCCCAGCCCTACACTCCAAGAGCTTCCACCCTAACCACCAGAAAACATATTGATATCAGGTACACACCGCTAACTTCAAACCTGAGAAGATCCCCTGTGCCTCCCTATGAGTCCATAAGTCCCTCTAGGATCATTCCTATTTCAGTGGCAGGCAGAGATCGGCATCAGAGTCCTGCATCCAGAAGGGACATGATCTCATTCTCCAAAGCTCAGGCTGCCGCCTCTTCCCCTGCTACCACCACCACTGCCAAAGCTAAACAAACAGGCCAGAGTGAATACCAAATAAGACAACATGTACAGAAAACAGCAGCAGATGAGAAAATTGTGAAAATCCAACCGGTCTCTCAGGTAGAGAACCAAGTCAGTCCCATTGAGTCCTCCACTACTGGGACTAGATCAGTGAGAGTGGTGTCACCACCAATGATGAGCCTGAGCAGGAAAACTGAGACTGAAAGCAAAAAGCAAGCGTCAGACGAAAAAGAGAATGATAATGTTTATGGAGAGGAGTTCAAAGAAAAAGAGAAAACAGAGCATGCGTTGGTCCCATGTGAGAAAAATATGTTAGACTCTGTGTCTGTAGAGGATATCATCGAGAAAGCGATGAAACCAGCAGGTTTGGGAGCTAAGGTTTGCTCCTCAGAAGAACCGCAGGTAAAGTATCATGTGGAGAAAACTGAGCAGGAGGATGGAACAACTAAGACGCAGATTGTGTTGGAGTCCAAAGTGGAGGAAGAGCTGGATTTTTCAGAGGAGTCTGCACTGGATGAACTACTGAGTCAAGGGGTTAAGAAAGTGTCACTGCAAGACATCGAGGACACAGCAACAGGAAGCATGATCAAGACCCTGCTAAGTGGCCTGCAGGGAAGCGAGAACTTTAAAAATAAGTCAGTCAATGTGGAAATCACTGAGGAACCAGTTGAGTCTTATAGTGATGAGGAACTTGAGGTTGAGCAAAGTCCAGATCTCGTTTTTATGAGCCCTCCTCAACTTATTTCCAAATTGAGGAGCTAAAAAATGTGAGTGATGGTGATGCCATGAAAATCTCCATGACAGTTACAGATGATTGCAAGGGTGGATCTGTACGAGTTGAAGAAGTTTCGAGAGAGAGTGAATCGTCATATTTCTCCCATGACCAAGAACCTGACGAGTATTTTGTCTCCACTCCAGATGATAATCTTTCTGAACCCGAGGAGGGTGGTGGAATCACCTCATATGGCCATTATGGTATTGTAGATGACCTGTCAGATGAGAGATATTATCAAGATGAAGGTCTTCTCTCGAAAAGAGTGATTGTAGAGGAAAGTGACGAATACAAGTTTAGATCAGGGGATCACTCGTTTGTAAAGGAGAGTTTCCCAGAGTGCATCATCGAAGAAGAGGTGTGCGTCTCCCCTATAGTGCAGGAGTCAATGCTCGAGTTCCTGAGAGAAGACTCTTTGGAGCCCAAAGAGCAGCTAAAGGGAGCTCTAGAGAAGCTACAAAGCTCAGTGTCGGGTCCACTGAGGGAGGAGTTGGCTTTCCTCACAAAATTGGGTAGTGAAGGTTCACAGAATATGGCCGTCAATGTCAAAAAAATGCAACATACAAGTGATAACGGCACCATGACTATAGTTGCAGAGATGAACGTCTCTCAAAGTCTGGAAGACTCTGGGTTGCTGGAGGCAGAAGATGAACTATCAGAAGAGCAGATCATGGCATCGCTCAGATCATCTAACCTAGGGCTGGAGAAAGCCTTCCATGGTGGGGCAGGAGGGGGATACAGCTTCAGAGTTACCAAAGAAGAGGATACTGCGTATGGTGACGAGTTTGAAGGCCTCACTGACGAAGGAGTGTTTGAAATCACAGAGAAACACATAAAACTGGGGCCATCAGATAAGTCTGTGACCTTCCAGATGGACGTACAGGGTAGCCATGCTGAGGCCTCAGAGCAAGAGCTTCAATCTCAAGTCTTGGAAGCCCCGGAGAAGATTCCTCAAGAGAAAAGAGTTGCAACCGTTTACCTTGAAAGCCCGACAGATTAAGAAAGAATTTGGTCAGAAATATTTTAAACTGAGTGCTTGCTTACTTATTGAAGAGCACATAACAGAGGTTGTTCTGACGCAGCAGTCCACACACACGGCATTAACACAGTTTGACACTTTAATAATGCTAACAGCTTTGCAGTAAAACATATATGTAATTAATTTTGGTGCCCTCTTTTACTGTACCTACTTAAGAGTGTGTCACCTAAAATGCGGTGTACCTTGTATGATTTAAGCAAATTTAGTTATTTAGTTAAAATTACTAAACACATATTTTAATGTATTAATTGTGGCAGTTCTACTATTAGAAATCCTGAGGGCCTGACTTAATATGGGCTAGTTTAATTAACATCTAGATATTGTTGCAAATTTCCTTGCTGGTGAAAACTGATAGAGGGCTACGCTGCATGTGTTAAGCTTTTCACATATTACATATGCAGTAAATCTTTAAAGAAGTTTTATTCCCTCTAGAGTTCTCTATTTTTCTACTAACCTACATGTTGTGTTCATCTTAAACAGCCCATTCTACAGTTTACAACATCCCATCACATCATGTGTCTGCCATGTTGCTGAATATCTTACAAGCCAACATATGACAGTTAAGAGTTATGCGGTGCTGTGAACAGTTTGCAGATTGGGGCTTTTATTTTTATTTAGACTTGGGCACCGCTGCCAAATGGAATGGTTTTAGTACATACTGCATTGCGAACACAGGAGTTTACTTAAAATAGTAGTCAGTGATGTGTACATATTATAGTGAAGCTTGTATCTGAGGAAAGTAAAGTGGGAGTGGAAAAAAAGATGGCAATTGGTCTTAAGAAACTGCAAGTTTTGAATGCCAAAATGAAGGTGTAGTGCAGGTAAACATAGCACTTAAAAATGATTAGGTAGTATACAATATTGGGTTATTTTCAGATTGACTTTACTCAAACTAATGCCGTATAAGACATTTTGATTAAATAGAAAAAAGCAATTGCCAAAGCCAACCAAAGCCAGTTACATGGTCAATGTAATGTTTGTAAAATGTGTATCTTTACCATACATTTCTAACTTCCTAACAGTGAACATTATAATCTGAACATGTGAGTAAGAAGCTGAGTATTTAACCAAAAAGGGGTTGTCGATTTGAAAAGCAAACAGTAAGATGAAAGAAAGAAAACAAGAAGAATTTTAATGAATAAAAAGGATTCAGTGATAGTGTTGCTAAAGAAAATATAATCACATCTAGTTTTGATGTTCAGTATGTCTTGTCTGGATAATTGTTGCTTGTAGACATTTGTTGGTTTTCACAGTGTTAGCTTGAAGGATTCACCTTTGTTCTCAAACATGAGTGTGTCCATGACCGTGACTATTTTTGCATCATCGGCTTAGTGGCACTGACTGTTCATTAAGGTTTGTTGTGTTGTGTACACGCTGCAGTCGGAATGGTCCACTATGCTTACATGTTTTGCACATTTTGTCAAAGTGGTTGCAAAACCTACACAATTTAACTATTAAGTAATGTCTTCACAGATTGGCTCCTTGGTATTATCGATTATTAAAGAAATAAATAGAAATGCAATGTTTAGCGTGAATGCCATGCTCTTATATATGTTAATTCTTGAAAATCTACTAAACAAAACCTCAATTAAAAAAGTCTTGTTGCATTTAAGTGCCCTGATACAGCATATTTTCATACATTCTTATCTGCAAACTGCAGCAAAACTATTATATCAGTGCATTAAAAATGTATCTTAATAAGGAATATTTGTTAGGTTCCTGTACATCCATGTACACAGTGTAATCTGGATACCATGTGCCATTTCATATCATAAAAACAAATGTGTACATCAGCATACAAATACATATTGATGTAAAAAGAATGTTTTATGAGTCAAATGTTCAATAAGTCTTGATAAGATAGTCCAACACCATTGCTTTTATTGACATAATGATTTATATTGAACAAATGGCATTATTGCTTTGGTAAAAAAAAGGTCCTACCCTTATTTGGAAAATTAACACAATTAAAACCTATTGTTAGTATGTTTTCTGAGTGTGAGTATTTCTTCAAAGTCAACTTATACCAACTAATATACAAAGTGACACATACATGTAACGCCAGTGGACATCACTAGTGCAGTTGAAGCCAATGTTCAGCAGTGGTAGCTGCCTGTATTATCTAACAGACAGACAAACTACTTAAAAAAGCATATGTGAGTATTTCTTTGTACACACCTGCAAGATTATTGTACTGACAAAACATTTTAAGAGTCAGACATTGAGTTTCCATCATTGCTACTGGATGGTACAACTGAAAGTGTGTGACGTTTTGTTTTCCTTAAACCTTGCCTCTGTTTTCTCTCAGCCACCTCTGGTGCCCTGCAAAACATACATTACAAACGTCTCATTACTGATTTTATCACCAGGAGAATCAACTGTAATATAATATAAAGTATAGTTTAATTAGTTCAGCAGATTTACCGTGCCAGCATGTCCACAGCTTTTTGTGTAGCTTTTGTTGTCTTGTGCCGAGGACCGTACAACAAACTCTGGATCTCCAGGCACTAAAATTTAAAATATCAAAATAAATAACAGCAGAGTTAGTGCTCAGTGGAAGATGAGAGTAGCAACTTATACTCAAAGGGGAATTTACACTTCCTAGCAACATGTGAATGCACTAAACATCCCAAAATAACCACTGTTGCAAACCTAGGTTTAGATAACACCTGTGGTGACCACTCGGAGTGTCAGGTCAACAAGGGGGATTCTGCTGGATTTATTACAAGCACTCTAAATCAACAACCTAGGAATCAGATGTAGTTAACTCAATACATTTAAGATGCAGCCTGAGTCATTTTCCACTCTACATTTAGTTTGGTCAAATCAAATCAGAGGAATGAGCAAAGACTTCTTAACTATATGACATAGCATGGCAAACCAAAAAAGTCTAAACTTTTAATCAAATACACATGCTAATGATAATACAGCTTGCACACATACAGTTACGCAATAGACATGATAAAAGCCCGCCTGCTCATTTCTGCAAACGCCATAAATTGACTTTGTTAAAAGCAGAGAAAGGGAGCAAAAGGTTTCACTCTGCACCAGGAAAAGTACAACACTCTGTAATCTGGAACAGTTCCATTTGGCGTCCTGGATGTTTTCACTGTTGCTAAGGTTGATGTAATGGAAGGCTTTCTTTTTCAGCAACACTACAGAAGAAAGGGGAAAGTGGCAAGTCTGTGTGTGCCATTGTTCTCTATGTTTTCTTAGTTTCTTAGTTAGTTAGATCATATGTTCTGTATCTACTGTATGAGCCAGGTTTCCTATGGAAAAACAAAGTTCCTCAGTCAGAGAGCAGATGGTGTCAAGTTGACAGGAAAAAAAAATCCTGACATGTCTTCTCTGTGTCAGGGTACTTCAGAAAGGTTACTAGTGGGACGTGCTGTAGAGTGAGTGTGCCCTGATGTAACCTGTCAGTTCAGAGGGGGACTTGGACCCCCTCTGCCCTTAGTTGTCATAACAAACAACATAGCAACTGGGCTACTTTACTTACAGGCACGTCACTACTAGTATAAAGAAACCCTCGTATACTCGTGTATTTTAGTATGTGTGATGGGCAGCAGAACAGAGCTCATTCGACAATGTGTAGTTATTCTGTATGTGTAACACAAAAACACTGATTACATAAGGAAATAAGTAAAAGGATAACAGCTATAGAGGAGGAACATGGTCAAAATACTTAAAAGGCTGCTATTTATTTAATGCATGTGTGCTGAAAGACATAGGAATGTCACTTTTGTTTCAAAGGACATAATGGCATGCCTCACTAATTGGGGTCGGTGTCCCTTTAATTGACAGCAGTTAATACACCGCCATTCTCCTTCCAAAGTTGTGTTGCCCATCTGTCAGGCTCCGTCCAGACTGAGGAAACACAAAGTCACTCTCTGTGATATTTTACACCAAGGAGGACAGCGCTGCACACTGCACCCTTCCCAAATTAGCATGCAACTCTGATAGCACTGAGCTTTAGGGAGGATGGCAGAAATAGGTCATCTCAGTATGTCAGGGACTCTTTGTGTGTATATTCTGAACTGGCTTGTCAATGGTGTAGATGGACACACACGCTGACCCGTGGCCTTTTATTAAACCCTCCTAAATACTTTGGCAGAGACTGTCATGTTCTACTCTGTCCAGCATTTAATGATACGTATTTACAGATTGTATCCAAGACAAACAGTAGTCTTGTTTGTGTTGTGTAACTTGTTATTACCTTTGTCATGGTCCTGTGGGCCTGCTTCACCCTGCCCTCACTCATCTCCATACTTCCTATTAGCTGAAGGGTGTCTGCTACCTCAGCACTCAGGTCACCAAAAGTAGAATTCTTTGTAGCGAGAGAAGCTCTCTGGATTTCCACACATCTCTGCAATGATACATTCAAAATAGGTAAATCATATTTTGCCTTCAGTAGTGAGAGTCCTACCTGGGTAAGCAGGTGGAATAAATGACAATTACAAACTCTGAGGGTGTTTTCATGAAGCAAAAATATGATGTCTAAGATACTCCATGTCTGGAAGGAATCACTGTAGTGGCATTGTCTCACTGTTCTTACAGGTATGTATATTTTGTAAGTGTGTGTGTGTAACCTCTTTGTGGCCACTGAGAAGGAGGAAACGACAGAAATCATCCTGGACCGCGAGAAAAGCTGGATCCTGTGGACCTACAGAGTTTTTGTATGCACTCAGACTCTGCTCAAAGTAGTGACTTGCAGAGTCTACACCAGCATGGGGGAAACACATACATGACGCATGTTAACTAATACTGCTATTGCTTAAACATAGTATACTGCTGCTGAATCACTGTATTATGGTTTACACAGAGGTGTAAAAAGTACTAAAATATTGTACTCAAGTAAAAGTACCAATACTTTGATGAAATATTGCTCAAGTACAAGTGAAATTGCCTATCTGAGAAATTACTCAAGTGAAAGTAATAAGTAGTTCATTTGAAATGTACTTTAAGTAAAAGTTAAGTTTTTTTTTTAAACTGTAAAACGGGGCAGGGGGATCTCCCATGTAGTGAAAATAGGACAAGGGGTCATCTAGTATTTCTACTCCACCTCCATCTCGTTCTTAATCTCCTACAGAAAGACTTGCCGCCTGGTAGGCAGCCTAGATGCTGATTCGTTACTGTAGTGGTTCCAGGCGCACATTTTTCTTCCTTTTGGTTTTCATAAGTTGTTTTTTTACTCAGTAACAGATGGGATTTGTAATGTAGCGAAATACACAACTTCACTCAAAAACATAATCAAGTGCATTTTAAATTACCAATTTTAAAAACTAGTTGAAAAATACAAAATACACAAGAAAACTAGTCAATGCGTGAGTAAATGTATTTTGTACTTTCCACCTCTGGGTATATATATATCTGGGTCATACTCATTTACTTAGTTTTCATAGCTACCATGGAGCATACATTTGCCTTGAGATAGTTGGCATGGGGGAATCATATTGACATGACTGAAGTTGAATGTGTTCAAAGATACTACTATAAGTCTGGTTCCCATAGCTCAATCTTAAAGGATTTCACATCAATGGGAGATTCAAACCCTAATTAACCCCTTGTTGCATATCGCTCAGGCCTAGCCTGTGACTGAATAAACTCACCATTGTGATGGGGCTCTGCTGCAGCAGAAAGGATGAGGGCCAGGCTGTGGGAGATCTGAGCCCCCTCTAGCGCCTCTGGGCTGTGACTCATAGCAATGGCATGAGCCTAGCAGAAACACCCACGTGAAATAAGACCGATCACATATCACCAAATAAGAGGACATTACCTAACAACAAAGTCTGACACCGTCTCAAGAAGCCCTCATGGGTTTATAAACAGTACATTGTGCAGAGTGAGTGATATGCCCCTTGCCTTGGAGAGATGCTCTATGGCTTGGTCCAAATGACCTTTGTCCTGTTCAATGACAGCCATGTCCCTATAGACTGAAGAAGAGGTCTTCTCTGGTTTACCACAGTCCTTCAGCCGTTGCAAAGACTTCTCACACTGGCTTAAGGCCTCCTCTGGTCTGTTCTGTCTCCTATAGACCCTAAAGAGCAGAAAGGACAGACAAATGGAGAGACTGTCAGAAACGGAAAGACAAACACAAAGACAGGAAGCAGTTTGGCCCTCTATATAGAAATCAATGCAAAGTAATGATTAGAGAGCGTACACTTCAAGTAGTTTGTCTGCATTCCTTGGTTTGCTCTGCTTAAGTATATTAAAGCAACACACTGCAACAAAAATGGTATATAATACTCTTCATTTAGAGTATTAATAGAGTACAGTATATACCCATAAGCCTGCTACTTCTGATACTATGAACCTGTTTTACAACACAGAAGTAACTTCTTGGTCTCTAGCCAAACCCAGACCATACAAGGGGGTTGATGGCTGCAGTTGTAGTGCAGACTATAATAGGGAAAGCTTGCACATTGCCCTTTTAATTGTTTTTGGTTGCATCCTTTCACGAGTTGCCAACTGTCTCCTCTGGGACTGAAGGTTACACTGCCTCTAACCCCCTCACTTTAACCACAGCATCTTAGGCGCTGATGAAAACCTCCTGCAGGGTGTTATTCATCAGGGTGTTATAACTCCCATTCTAAAAAGGGGGTTACTCTTGCCGTGTCAGTAGAAACCACCATAATAGCTTAGAGTTATACATTTATAACAATTTGTCACCCATTTGTACATGTGTTGTTGCTACCAAGTGCTTAGGCTTCATGTTTTTGTTTTAAAAGACAGTCAATTCCTTTCATACTGTACTATGGGGTTGCTCAGGCTTCTACAGAGCAACAGGGTGGGAGGGTGGGGAGAGGGGATGAAACAATGGCTGCAAAAAAACACTGCAAGGACTCTGGATCCCAATAGGATACTCTGCTAAAAGCTCCAAACCATCTAATAGACTCTCAATTGAATTCAGCTGTCCAGCTAAGGGGGTGGCCTTTCTCAGAAGGCGCACCACTCACTACTATATACACTATTTCTATACTGTTGTCAGACAGCAGAACAGGAATCCCCTTCTCACATCCACACGGTGCAGAGTATAGTTGTATGTGGTTATCTGAATGACAATTAATTTACCTACAGAACACTGTATGTTTGATTTAAGGTTTTATACAACATGCCTTCCAGTAAATACAGTATACTTTAGCAAGGGCAGCCTGTGTAAGCTTGATAGTATTATGTCATGCTCACATCCTAGGACCATATGAATCTGGGTATTCATTGCTCAGTGGTTAAATGTCAGCAGTACAGGTTACAAAAACACTGTTTATTATTTTGAATTTTCTCATGAATCCAAGATTATCCTAACATACCGTGATGAATAATAGAGTCCCATGCTCATAAGTGTTCATGAGGCAGGACTTCAGGTCCTTTTAGGGCATGGCTGAAGCAGAGCTACATTCCAGCATGGCTCAAGTCCTGCCATTTTGCCTGCATGGACCAACAGACAATACCCCTCTATCCTCTCATTCACTCTGCATCCATACGCACTTCCTGGCAGGATGGTAATATGCCACATCCCACTGAAATCTACCAAGAGTCCACAGGGCAGGGAATTAATATAATTAAGGATTTGTAGATGTGTTGCCAAGCTAGCCACATAGCCCTCTTTTGTAAACGTTTCCAGAACATAGTTGACGTAAGTTTGCTCTGGGCTTTCACTCAGAAAATGATACAGTAAGGCAAAGCCAAATTGAAAACAGAGGGGCAGAAACACAACATCTCGCTCTAGCAAATGCGTGTGGTGCTTTAAAGTGATGGCATTGTGATTGATGAGGTTTTTTATTGTGCCTCAGGTAGATGTGGGTCAAAGACTATGGAGAAGAACACTAAACTACCTGTTCAGTCAATGGGTAGTGACTCTCAATCATGGCCATTCACAACTAAATTCCTGCCGGTTTTATTTCACCCAACTAATCAGAGACCATTTTACATCTAGAATAAGAGCTACCTTTTTGGAAGGAATACGAGCAGACACTGGATCTCAAGCATTAGAATACCTTTGGAGTTTGGCCAACAGTTGCCATGCTATATGTTTAAGTTATGTCCAATCAATAGCCTACATATACATGAGGATAAGTGAACAGGGCCATTGATTACCTCAACAGCGCAAACTCAAGAGACTATCTGCACAATGTTGGTGAATACAATGTATTTTTTTTTCAATTAATATGATACATAAATGTGATAATTAAGGGAGGAGAGATTGTGGAAGAGTTTCCATTAATTCATCATTCAACGGGAGGAATGTTATGAAATATATTCTAAAATGTTTTAATTAAATAAAATCTGTCAACTAAGATGTAGATTTATGACAGCAACTGTTATAAAAAAGTGAAGAAAATTAATGATTTTAGCAGCCATGGCCAAATCTGAGCATATGAGAACAAACAAATATCCATCTGGCTGATCTTTAGTAATTTAATCTCTAATTACGCGTGTTCTCCCTTGTTTTTGTCATAACTTTGAGCTGGGTCATGAGAACACCTTGAGTGGGAATCTAAAACTGGGCAGAATTTTTTTTTTATAAGAGAACTGAGCTTACTTTATTGTTGCAGGTTTTGGTGGGAACATTCCCCTCCATCACAACAGTGCTCACTGACAGAGCTTTAGAAGCATGCCAAATACTTAGTCATCACCTAACAAAAAGCGATTTAGCAAGCTTACACACCGGCCAGAGTCTGCACATTTTTTCAATTACACACATCATGTCAACAAACTCTGATTATCTGAAACAGACCAAGATGGCATCACTTACAAATACCTATCAGTGTAGCTCACCTCAGCTGCTGATAAGGCTTCTTGACTGTAGATGGTGCAGGAGTATTGCTCGTATTTACCTAGAAACAGGATTTTTAAAACATTGGATCCTATGAAAGAAATCCTATTCCAAAGAAAAATTCCTCATATGTGTCTTCATACCTGGCCAATAAAGCTGATTCTGATGTTTATTTACCTTAGATTAGCTACCTGTAAGATGGGTTCCCCTGTTAAAACATTGTCAGCCAACTACTGTCTTTTCTTAAATACTCATTTATAATACTGGAAATGTTACCTCACTAAAACTAAGAAAAACATTTAAAGAACTGATCTGGGCGACTGGTTTGATCACCTGGTAGAGCGCGCCCATATAAAGGGGCTTAGTCCTTGACGCAGCAGCCGTGGCTTCAACTCTGAACTGCGGCCCTTTCGCTGCATGTCATTCCCCCTCACTCTCCCCTTTCAAGTCTAATGCCACAAAAAAATGGCACAAAAAAATGAAGAACTGATCCAAATTATGACAGCATAGGTCTGCTTTGTAACACAAACATTGTGAGGTTGTCAGATGTTTTGATGGAGACGGGCCTGAATGTTTTTTGTTTTCACAAAACTTATATATGTGGAAATTATACATTTCACAAGGATCCAAATTAACATAAATGCATTAGTGGGGTGATCTCAACCCAGGTAAGACTATACTTTATTTCCCAGTTGTGCTTCTAATTTTACCCACAATGATCTTAACTATGAGAAGCTGCTTCTATTTTTATGTTGCCAGGCCACACAGTTCCCTTAACAGACTATCTGACTCTCCTACACTTGATGTCTGTTCTTGGTGTCTCCACCATGATCCACTAAGTCCATAATATTTTACTGAGCATGTAGTGCTGCCCTTGGAACCTCTGTTTTCAATACCACCACAA
Organism: Percina caprodes; assembly: GCA_013375575.1. NCBI lineage: Eukaryota > Metazoa > Chordata > Actinopteri > Perciformes > Percidae > Percina > Percina caprodes. The sequence continues at coordinate 8,845,096 of JABXJD010000001.1, forward strand.
ATCAACATTATGGAAATGGTACTCGGTGTGAAGTAAACAAAGCAGTTGACACTTAACAGAGAACAGCTTTACAATATATCAAGGACCAGACTGTGAAGGCAATTACTTACTGTGGTATGTGGTGAGGGGAGTTTATAATTAAGGAGGGAGTCAAAGCTAGAGAAAAAAGGCAAACATATGCAAAGAAACGCATATGGAGAAAAGGAAGAAATGCTTTTAAAAAAGAGGAGAAAAGCCTTTCTCCCATCTGTGTCTCTGCTTGAGCAGTGACTGTATGAGTGGACATGCAGAAACCCCACCCAGCAGGTCAGTATGCATCAATACAGCACACCCACGCCGACTGCTGAGTGGACTGGACAGCCACAGGGGGAAATCTTGATTTGTTAAGCTGTTGTTTGCAAGAGAACATGAAATAATGGTGTTTTTACTGGCATAACCAAGTTAGCAAAAAACCCTCCACTCAGAAAAAAAACATGTAAAAGGTAGGGTTAGGGTTAGATTTTATGTGAATTTGTAAGAATATATTGCCATCTTGTGGCCAAACTTAAATGCAAGGTAGCCTACTGCCTTTGAAATGAGTAGTTTAAGAAAAACAAATATTTAGTTATAATAACAATAGCTGAAAATGTAAAACTGTCCAGACTACACTCTGCATCTCCTCTAGAAAGACCTGACACCTTTTAATTGGCAAGAGTACCAAAACTTATTTGGCTCAGCTACTATTACTATAGGCTGCAAATATTTACATATTTCTCACTTTTTGATTTTGCTAATATAGCTGCTCTGTACTGCTGCTGCTAAAAACATTGTTTTTTCACAACTGAACCTGGATAGACCAGTGGAGATTTCTAGGGCAGTCTTCATCTTCTCTTCCTGGTTGATGCCACCATGTTGATGAAGCTCCTCAAGAATATGTTCTGCCTCCAGAAAAGAGGATTCGGCCTCCTCAAGAGTTGAAAAGAGTCAAGGAATTGTACAGCTTGTGATTTGAGTGGATTTCAGTTCCTGTTCAAACCCATACATTATTGTAAAATATATCATGGCAAGGATATTTGTCTGTAAGCAGTGAAGCGCCTCCCTGTGTGAGGTATACGTTCAATAAACACATGAGAACCTCAAGATTTTCACCTCTGCAGGAGGAGATGGAGGGGCAGAAAGGCAGCAGCTGTCTGGCCAGAGCCGAGTGCTCACGGGCCTGCAGTCCCCAGCCTGAGGCAACAAAGAACAATCACGAGAGTGTAAACTAAACAGTATGCTAACTGTAAAAATCTGGCCATCATCTCAACCTTATCCTCTATTAATGATTTGCCTAGATGGCCATTATTGGGGCAGAGAGCAAAGTAAAAACCATGTGAAAACATGACTACTGTAGTAGCTAATCACTATAAGCTACATGGATTGATCTTACACTTTTTTTAATGCATCTTTCTTATGTAAAACAACAGGTTCCTAAATTGTAGGTGCATCACTCAAAGACTGCCATATGGATTTCATAATATGCAGTTAAAAAGTATTTTATTTCTTTTTAAAATTACCTTTGAACTGAAAATATGCTTTAGCCAGTCTGGCATGTGCCTGGGCTAGTTTCAGATGTCCATCCCCATGCACCAGCCTAGTCAGAGCCACACAGCGCACCAGGTCCTGGATGCAAGCATCAAACTGAGCAAATACAGTAAACAACTGTCAGTATTATCTTGATTGCCCACTGTACCGTGCAAACACATCAATAATATGTATGTGTTCCAGCTTAAATTCACATTAGAAACTCATTTCAATTATTCACCTGCCCGGGTGTCAAGCTTAGTGAAAACATGTTCGAACTTGACAAAAAGGTTTATCTCTAATGTGAGGATTAACTGACCAACGCAAAATAAATCGGCTACAAATTTGATTACAATTGATTGCTTAAATCATTTACCAAGTAGAAATAGCAAGCATTCATTGGTTCTAGTTTCTTGGGTTTGAGGATTTCCTTTTTCCCTTGTTGGAGAGATAAAACAAGCTACCTGAAGAAATCCTTTTTGACTATTGAAAATTGTGATGGACATTTTTTTACTATTCTCTGACATTTTACAGACATAATCGATTTGTTGAAAAAATATTCAAGACTTATCAATTAAGTGCCTTTATATGCACGTAAGTATCCTAGATGGGTTTTTTGGAGTATTCGATTACATGTTGCTCATGTAAATATTTTATCCTGGTTTCAGAAACTGGATACTGTACGACCTTATCCTGAGTTTCGAGAAATATGGATATGCTACCTAAAGTAGGCTACTCAGATAACTAAGAAACCTGGATACTCTGCTGGTATAGAAAGTAGTGGCTGAGATGCTGGAGAATCAAAACACACCTTCACACAGATAATCATAAAAACCCAGATGCTGTTATGAATATGTATAAAGGAATGAGTAATCAGGTCTCTTGTGTTCCATGTAAACAGCATATCCCAAATATGATCCAAACCAGGATAAGACTCTAAATTAGGATGCCAGGATGTTGTCAGTAATAATTAGTTGCAGCCTTGGCGTGCATTCCGCTTGTATAAAATATGGTATAGATTAATGAATATCAGCCCGGTAAAAAGTTGCCTAGAAAAGTTGTGAAAGCATATCTTCTGTGCACAATTAACTGAAAAAAAGAATTTAATATAAATGTGTTAGTGCAACCCATACTGCACCCACCTCTTGGATGTCTTCACAGACCTGAGCATGGCTGTCAAAGTGTTTGAGCTTTTCTTTAGGTGCCATCTTAAATAATTCCTTTTTAGCATATCCAGTTTGTGAGGAACAGGGAGGGAATACCTCCACGCCCCTGTTGGTGCATCCCATGCTTTCTGGGGATCTACAAGGTTGGTCAAAAAACATATGTCAACACATTTTTGGAAAGGTCAATGTACATTTAAAGAAAATACTTTGCAACGTCTGGACTGCTAGCGGGCTCCTGAAAAAAATAAAATAAAAAATGTAGACTTAACAGATTAGCTAGGACACAGTTAATATGGGAGTTAATAGTTAGTTAGCGTTAGCTAGCATGAAGTTACCTTAACTGGTCCACGGGTTAAATAAATATGTTAGTAACGTTAGCTAGCTAAAAAATATATCACTTACTCAGCCGGCGGAGACTCAGAAGTACTGGGAGGTGTGTTTGTCACTGCGAGTTCATCAGCCATTCTCTTTAATTATACGAACAATAAATGACAGCTTGTGGATGTAACTTCAACCACGCCATAAGCGTTTGTGTTTCCGTGGTTACACTGCGCTTGCTACAATCCAATAGCTAGCTAGCTAGCGTCTGCTGATGCTGTTTTGGTTGGTTGTGCTCATGCTTGTTCTTAAGCAACCTGACCGAAACACTCGCTACTTTACCTTAACTAAGCTATGTACCTCAAATGCAACTCTAAAACTAAAAGCACCTCACTTACAGATAGTTAGTGTGCAGCTAACAGGCTGTTGTAATGGGACTGAGCTAGCTAGAGGATCCATAACTATAAAACCATGGAGAACGTAGAAAAGCCTTTCCTGGATGTACATTGGCACATTCGCACCATAGAGTCGCACGCGGAAGGAAGTGGGGTGCATTCAAGAATTGCGCTGTTCTTTAAAATAAAATAAAATATTTATTTGTCTTTAAAGTGTGAGTATGTGGTTTTGCCTGAGAAATTTTCTTAAGACAGGGTGGGTTTGCTCAAATCAGTTTGATTGACAGCCTGTTAGTGTTGTGGCATCTGTAAGGCATGACTATTATTTAACCTACAATGTTACCATGATCTTTTTCATCTTTGTTATTAGTGCCCAGAGTAAAAGCACGTTAAAAAGATGACTTAATTCAGTTGTGTTAATCATAGCTAGGATTAAAGCATATACAAACATGGGCTCATCATCTTATTATTTGCCCCAGGCTGACTTTCCACGTAATCTAAAGTAATTATAGAAATATCCTCGAAGTTAGAATTGTACAAATGTAAGAACTTTTAACACGTTTTTAACATATTAATTGTAGTATTCTAATTTCTCCACAAGGTGCCACTATAGTAGCACAAGATTAACAGTCCCAGATACAGTATACTGTAGGTTTAACAGATTGTTGTGCTCTTTTAAGTAATAATGGCTGGGATTTCGGCCTCTCCTAAGGACATGCACACTTCAAAGTATTGAGCTGGCCATATTTATTCCCAGGGCTGTTATTCTTTTTTCAGTATTATCCAAACCATTTATTTAATATTTTCTCAGACCTCTCTCATTTTTAGCTAACCATAATTTTGTCACCTACACATGCCACAAGTCTGAAAAATAGTAAAACATGAACGTCATTTTTCCTGGCATTTTCCAGTATTTTAAGATGTCATATAATCAAAAGCATGATCATGAATAGAAAATGACATGCATTGCTGTCAGTCAGTCAAAACCATCTTGGATAGAATCTAGGACAAAATATTATCTGTATCCTTATTGGTCAATATACTGTATGATAGTGACAACACCGATCTTAAAATTGTTCAAAGTCAGCTACTAATAGCTCATTAGTTTTAATGGGGGGGATGGGGTGTTTTCTAATTGGTTGTTGTTCTCTAAAACTACACTGCCAAAGAGATATTTGCTAACGGGCTCTGTATCTGTCCAAATCTCCTGCAAATAAACAGATTACATCTTCTACATAGCAACATGCTTTCACCTCTATTTACTTATTTATAAAATGACAAGTTATAATGTGCATGCAATTTTGTAGGATTATAGATCTGAAAGGTTAAGTTTAGGGTTTAAAAATAAAGATAAGGAATATCTGTGTTCCACATTATAAACTACTGTACTTTTATATACATACATGCTATATGTCAATAGTGTGAAGAGGAAATGTACATTTCCTTGTGAAAATATCCTTTCTTACATCAGCGCCCAAAAGCCATGCCAAATAAACAAGAAGTAACGTCTCTGTGGCTACTTTGAGAAATTGGTCTCCGGAGAGAGCTTTCTAGGTGAATATATTCTGTATCGGGCTGGCAGTTTGTGTACTGTCACCACTTTTAAACTCGGGGCAGGGCACATTTTGTGTGCAAGACTGCCTAAGATAACTTCTTCTGGCTCCTTGGGATGGCTGCTGCTGGTTGATTCTGGCAGGCCATGAGACAACCCGTTTATTTGTTTGTTTGTCCCGTGAGTTTTTGGCTGGCTGTTCAGGGCTCTGTTTGGCCCCGGTCCCTGTTGGGCTTCTATTTCTGAAACCCAAGTGGCTCTTAATGAAGCTGGTAGGGTTGGCATGGGCCCTCAGCAAACCCAGGCCTGATCAGACCCTTCTTCTTCTGCCTTGGCAGCCACACTCCATTTGCTCCCTCTGGCTTCCTAATTTAGTAACGGTGGGTAAAAATATGTGCTAACGAACAAGGTCTGGTATGTCAGGTTGGCGTCCAGAGAAGAGGAAGAGAGGGGAGGAGGCTGTCTGTCTGTGTGTGTGTGTGTGTGTGTGTGTGTGTGTGAGTGTGTGAGTGTGTAAGTGAGTGAGTAAGTGAGTAAGTGAGTGCGTGCATGCGTGCGTGCATGCATGCTGTTTTCACAGCAGGCATCTAGTGACGGGGGTAGAGTCACTCAGACCCCTCTGACATCTGTGTGTTTGCGTGTATGTGTAGACATTCGAAGGAGCAAGTGGGGTTGGAGGGTGAGCACTTAAAATTTCTCACCCTTGCCAAACTCCATTCAAACACTTCTAATCATTCTTCTGTTTTATTCCAACCACACTGTACGGCTGCAAGATAAACCTATGTTATGCAGTGCAAATGGACAAATTATTGAAAGAGTCGCATTTCATCAAGTTACTCTCTGATGGTGTTTTACACACTGTCTGTAGGTTTTGCTTAAGGAGGCTAGCACCTGTAAGCAATGTGTGTTTTAGGCTGAATTTTACATAATCCACTTAAAAACTATGACACTTCAGTGAACATTTTGAGTTTTATGCATATGCTTTTGAGCTGATGTATTGCTCCCTGCAGTTATTTCTGTTCTGTTTAGCATCTGGGAGAGCTTACTAGATTCATTGGGTAACCCTTTTACATGTGAGCTACAGAGCTTCCTAGTTCAACTCTATGTATGCTGTACGTTTAGCTAGCAGCGGAAGAAAAACATGTTTTTAATGTAATGTTTACCCTATACAACTCAGACTTTCAAAGTTTTCCATTTTCCATGGACCTGTTCCAACAAACATTAACAGTGAATAACTTTATTGAGGCCATTTCAGTATAAGATACGGGAGAAGTGGTGCCAGTAAACTGTCTTATAATCATGCGATGGCTCTAAATATTTTATTCAGAAAAAACGTTTGCTTTCTAAAATTCCAGATCTTATTTGAAATGATACGAAAGTGTAAGTCCCTAAAAAAAACTTACAATGTGAGCTTTTAAATCTTTGTGTTGTAGATTAGAGCACCCACTGCCCAAGCCTTTCCTTGCAATTACTCCATTTTCATCTGTCAAGACACTCGACCATAGAAATCTGCCCACAAGCACTTTAGCACTTGCCCTTTTCTGTTCGCAGTTTAAGAGGCTCGTGGCAACCTTGTCAACTCCGCTTGTAAACCCAAAGCATTAGATGAAAACAGAAAATGTCTGTCCATGTCCATGCCCATGTTCATGTCCATGTCTGTTAGAAGGCAGCAGCAGCAGCAGCAGAAACTCTATTTACAGACAGAAGAACAGCTGCTCTTACTGTACCTTTTCATTGAATTACCACAAAAAGCTAATCACATTATTAGTTACATAAAATGCAAAATGTGTGCAACTACTTGCACACAGAGTTTGGGTAAATTCCCTTCAGCTGTGTGCTGAACTTTTAGCACACAAATGTGTGGTCACATACAGGCTAGGTAACAAACCACGCTGTGCCCAGCTGTGTTATCAACATGCAGCATGATTCTCATGGCTAGATTTGCCTCATTGAGCTGAATGAGAAATGAAAAGATCTGCACAACACAATTAACATTTTTTGCCTTTGATCTAATTGTCATGCATCATTATAAGTTTAAAGCCATGTAATGTGTTTATTTTGTTTTAGTTTTAATATGAGTATCAATAAGATAATAGAAAATAGCATACATTTGTGAAACAATCTCCTTGGAACTATTATAGCAGTTTCATAAAAAGATAATCTGTTTGTTTGATTGTTCCCGCTTAGTAGTGGGCAAACAAGGCAATAGAGACCAGATATTATTATGTCTTAATGAACAACTCTACCCAGCGAAGTGCTTTACTTCAACACAAGAACATCTTTCAGTCTTAATTTACAGATCCACTTCTCAGATAAACAAACAAGCACTGCCCTTTTTGGAGAAGTTTTTGCTTGTTAGATATGTCACAGTTATTGTTAAAACCACAAACTAGCACTTCACTTTATACAGCTGTCCCCACTTCCTGTAAACTGACAGACACCTACCCTGAGCAATGAACATCAGCCCCTGTCATAACAAATAGGTTAGTAGGAACTGATACCACCTGACCCCCCCATCTACGGGCCTACAGTATTTTATGTGATATATTTTTTATATAGTCTATTATTTAAAAAAAGAAGAAGCTTTTTATCCCAGCTACTGGAACAGTTCTCGAGTTATAAAGCACCACTCTACCCGTATGAGACTCTCTGATATTCCTGTTTTATCTTTGAGAACAACATAGTGCATTTATTGTTGACAGAAACCCCACATCGGTAAAAACTGGCCCAATTCTATAGCTGTTAAATTGCATAAGTGGTTTACCACTTTAACAGAGTTATCCTATTATGACTCACAGCAAATATGCCAATGTCTTCACAGCTGCTACATTTCAGATAAAGCATGTTATTCGCACATAGAATAAGAAATGCGTCTCAGTACCATAATCAAAGTATTTGTGCAAGTAATGTCGCTATAAAGAAGAAGAAACAAAGCTAGGCACTTAAGCCAGGCACCCCTTCTATTGAAACTGACTGAAGCTGTCCACAGCAAAGACATGATAGTCACAGTACGATAAGATAAGCTCTCTTTCCATGCAGCAGCATCGTTCCATGCCAGTGCTTTGTTTAACAATAGTTTTGTATTCAAATGTGAATTGTTCTTTGCTATGGCAGACTTAGAATTGCTTAAACTTATGTTTATCCTTACCCAAACCTTGGCCTAATTTAAAGCATATGCAGAAAACAAATCTACTATTGTTTCACCACTAAATCTTCTTCTCTACTGTCTATTCAATGTCAAAATCAAAGATTACGGAGAGGAGGTTATATTGCCATTCTTTGTTTAGACAATGGCGCACTAAACCAATAATTGTGTTTTGTGTGCTGACAGCGTGTAGTTCCTTTATAATTACAGTTTTAGCAGCACTGTGACAGAGAGATATGTGTATGGGGGAGTTTCATCTTCTTCCATTGGCCCTGCAACTGTTCACCAGATATTTCCAAAATGATGAAGAGGGGTTTGTCTGTATTTCTGCCCCCTCAAAACCAAAACACTCTCACACACAAAGATAGCATTGTCAGTGCCAAACATCCCTCTAAATGATGAGGATGGAGCCCTGTACCCCCTATCACCTATTGGTAACCAGGGCGAAAAACCTGCTAGTTGCTCATTTGTTCACTCAGAGTGCGGCAAATCACAGTTAATTGTGCTTATGCTACAGAGGGTTCCAGCATTAACATATTTCACCTGCTTCTCCAACTACGTGTGTAAAACATGTGGCAACTGTTCAGGAAAACAAAAGACAAACAGAGAGCCTCTCTATCCAAAAGAATGTCTTCTTTTTTGCAGTTATTTGAACTTTAGATATTTTTTCATCTCACTTTATGTAACATAATGTGTGATGCACATTTAATGTCCAATGAGTCAGCCAATAATATTTCACAGGACTTTCTGACATCATAATAATGAGAAAACTTTGTGAATATGGCACTTTGATACAGTCACTTTGAACTGGATGCTGACTGCTAAAGAAACGGATGCTTTCTGCTTAATGCTGAACTGAATGACTCACACTCAAGACTTGACCAAACCACACATTTGACCCCCACCCACATGATTTTTTGAGTCCAAAATGAATGGTAGCAATAGGAATACCAGTAGAAATGTATCAAAAGAAGAGACTGTCCCCCCGAAAAACACTCTCATAGGTTGTTTGTCCAAGCAGCAATTACGACTCATATTAACGTTTTTAGTGGCGGTGCCCTCTAGTTGCCTCCCATTAATAATCCTGGAGCAAAGCAGGAAGAAAGCTAATGAAGATGATGAAATTCTGCATAAGGAGGTAGGTTGGGGTGATGGATAGGTCAAACCAACATGCCTGCTCTATGGGCCACACAATGCAGAATCACTACCGATCATCCAGGTAATTGTTGGCTTTGTGAAGGCTTCATGTGGCATTGAACAACTCTTATAGGAATGAATGAGGCTTCGCCTCAAACATTGATGCCCAAACCACAGTCTTTTTCTAAACCTAACTAAGTAGTTTTGATGCCTAAATGTAACCAAACTGCAACTGTTGGACATAAAACGCTGTTTTATTTTCTGTCACCACTAGAGGTGTTAAATTATAAAACATTCTCGTGGCTTCTCTAGGGTAGGAATAAACTACCAATATTATTGCATGATTTGGAGGACATGCTGCAAAAGGGTTGTTTTGTCACTTACCTTTGACTACGAATGTGAATGAGAGGCTAAATGTCTGCCTGTGGTTCTCTGACCTTTGTGGCTCCTGTGCCGACTTGGTTCAGGTAAATGCAGGTTGTGTGATGCAGTGGTATCAATAATGGAAGAAAGGCAACCCCCTCCCTCTGGCTGCTATGCGGGTCAGAGAAAGCTCTCGTGGATGGGAGAGATTGATGAAGAGCACCAGGGAGAGCGTTTGAGTGCCTACCTCACAGCAGTGCAACCCAAGCTGCTCCCCCTGTACTTGTTCCGAGGCCCCCCTCCTGAGCTGCACTGACTGACGCTCTTTAAATGACCTTCAAATTAGCCTTATTTCTCAGGGCTCCAAACCCTTCTGGGTCTTCCTGGAAGGATGGTGGGTCTTGTTCTCACTCTCTTTCTCTACGTTTTCTTTTGTTATCCTCCTGTTGACCGCAGATGGAGTATAAAACAACAGAGGAACTTGTGCTGAGAGGTGAATGATTTTCACTCCTGTTTTGTCTCTGATGTAATCAGACAAGTGAGCTGTTATGTGTTCCTGATTATGCAATTACAAACACACACACACACACACACACACACACACACACACACACACACATCCAAGCACACACAATTTTTTACCCTTTCAAATATAATTTCTTTGTCACATCCTCATTTCAGCATGCACACAATGATACATGTGGGGTTTTGAGAGGTTTGTGTGTGTGATGGTGGATGGGAGTCGCTGTGGGATCTTTCTTTCACTACATCACCATACAACACTCTATTAAGCCTGCCATCCATCATTACAGCTGTGGTTTATGTACACACAGCAGGTCATTCTGGTCTTCTGTCCAGACCTGATGCAGAGCTCTTGATTATCACTGTTGCATTAAGAGAAACGCTGCACTCTAATAGAACCAAATGACACAGACGGCTGCAATTTATAAGATTATGCTTTATTTTGATGGAATTTGCAAGGCTTTGATTTATAAACTTTTCCAGCAATTTTCTGGATGATTTGCTTTATTATGGTAAAACAAATTCCCCAATCCCATCTCTCTACACCTGTGACAAAAAATGGAGGGGGAAGAAGTTCCTCGCAAACTATTCACGATTCGACAACAATCTACAGCAAATAAGAGAAACAAACACTTGTGTAACCACTTAGGCATTGAAGTTGATGCTTAGCCAATGATTTAAATGTACCTCTTAGCTGTGTGCACACTGTAGCATAACAGCCTTAAAGGTGACCTTATACAGTACAGGCATACTGTATGTTTCCTGTTAGGAAAAGCTTTGACTTTTGTTTCATTTTTATTGCACTGGGGTGAAGCCTTATCCCCAAAAGACAATACACATCCACACAGTACTGACATAATATGTGTTATTTGCAAAAGTGGCAATTTGTCATGCAGAGCTTTTTAACATCCTCTCCTTTTTTAACTGACCTTCTGCAGAATAGTACATGGAAAGTTGCAATACGCCAGGTGAAAATAAAGTAGTGATTGCACAACAATTATGCTCTCATCAGAAACTTCTCTGGAGGTATTAAAAAAACAGTTACATTCAAAATTCAAAGCAGTCTCTTCAGGTTCCCTCTGCTTGCTTTTGATACTCTGCCAAACATTTGGAGTTAATTCTCCTATCGTGATGGAAAATCAACAGACAGGATTGTAACTCACAGGCAGCGAGAGAGTTAGAGAGCAAACATCAAGGGGAATCAAGTTAGAAAACATAACAAGTCATCATGTTAGCTGTGTGAAGTGAAAGAGATGGTGTGAAAATAGGCAAGAGGACAGCCAGAGGTGGGGCATGACTGATGGCTGGGTAGGATGGGGGCTTGTTGCTCCAGAAGGGCAAATCTGGCCTGATTGATTGGCTAGTATTTCAGAGAGGCCCCAACGCCTATTTACTTAGGAATGCTTTGGTAGCATTTTGTAGAAGTAAAGACAAATGATCAAAAGCAATCAATATAACATGTATCAATAGTGAGTCATAATTAGGAAAAATGGACAACGAAGCCATGTGAGTGGATTATGATGATATTTATATAATTTAAGATAAATGAGTGGTGTTTAATGTTGCTGGCTTTTTATGCTCGCCTTTCATTTCACTGGAAAGAAAGGTGTTGATGTTTCATGGGTAAATTCAACAAATTTCTTTTGATAGTATTGGCACTTTCAGGGACATAATTCACATACGATAAATGTTATACTTATAAGTATATATAAGTTATACTCGTCACAGAGGGGTAATAATATAATTACAAATAATATAATAATTTAATTCAAATCTGAAAGTATCTACTGTATATCAGGAGAAGTTACAGACTAGGACTAAGAGTTTACAGTCATCTTGCAGTTCTGCCTGTACTTAAGGGATCAAAGTTATTACAATTTATTCTGAGGGGGACATGACCAAAGTAAGTAGGATTATCTTTAGGGGACCATGAATGTCTGCACATGTTAATCCATCCATCCATGATATGTTTCAGTCTGGACCAAAGTGGTAAACTGACCGGCCAATGGACAGACAGACTGACATTTTCATCCTTCGAGCCATGCCGCTAACATGGCTAAAAACTATATGATTTTTGGTTTATTAAGCTTTCCATTTATCTTGTCTGCTTAGTTTTGCTCGAGCAGCTCTCCTTCATTACAGTATTATAATGAGAGGCTCATGTACTTTGAGGGGTTTATTGCATTAAACTTCATATCTAATCTCTCCAGTCTCTCCTAAACAGTGAATGGCTCTGTTCCATGAACTACAACAGAAAGAAACACTTACTTTTGGAATGTGCTTCACTGAAGAGCTTTTCTCCATCTGGATAGTGGGATTGCTGTTTCCTGACTATCTAATATCTAGCCAGAGAGGTTATTACAGAGTGGGATATCATGGTGCATTATCCACAGACATGGTATAAAAACAATCATGGAAATATACGGGGCACTTTGTAAGAACACGGCCAGCTGTTTGGCCGTTTAAAAGAAGGAAAGAGGATACATGCCGCTTCCACATTGCACTTTTACTCTGCTTTTGCCTCTTTGAACTTACTTCAAACATTAGTCAGTGTGTGTTTAGTGTCATGCCAGCCATGTGGATGGCATATGTTACCATTGCAATTGGGCTGGCTGGTTAAAGGTGTGTGTGGTGACCAGTAGCTCTTGGTTGTGTCCCTGAGGTATAACTTTGATGTGAAGTGGTGGATGCCAGTTGTAGAAGGGTGGTGACTGAGGTAAATGGGTGTATGGAAACAATTCAGATGCAGTGTACAACAGTAGCCACATGAAAAGGCCCCTTGTGGGGCTCTGCTACCTTACAGATGGTCAGCCTCCCTCGTCCATTAAATAATAACAGTGCTCCGATCTCTCTCGGGCCAGATGTGCTGAACCTATGATGCTAAATGGAAACAAATCAGCCAGGCTTTACTCTTTAATTGAGCACTGGAGTGTTTACTTTCTTGAGACTGTCATAATAGACTCCAAAATTCCCATAAAACTCAACTGTGAGGGCAGATTAGCCCATTTAGCACCACTAGATAGTGTTTTCCACATGAGACTTAGTCTTAAGTGCAGTTCTGCTGGTGGCAAGACTTCCACATGGGACTGGTCACATCTTTAGTCACTCCTTATTTCTGCTCTGTGATCTTGCACTTAGAGGCACCCCTTGTAAAAAGCAGCAAGAGCGGGGAGGTCGCCCTGACATCTTTATCATAATTGCTCTAAATACCCCCATTAGAGAATCTAGCCAGTATCCTCAATACCACTAGTCATCCCTGGTAGCACTGGTGCATCTAATTGCCTGGGCCTTTTTTGAAAGATTGCCTGACATCAGCATGGGTCCCTGTGGGCAGGCCCTCTTCATTCTCTGCCCAGCAAAGCATATCGTTATCGCAGCCAGCAAACTGACCCGGCCTCCCTGCTCCTGGATAATTAACTGCAAAATGGAAAAAGGAACATTGGAGGTATGGTAGTTATTCAAGCAGGCCTTAGAGAGGAGAAGTATAAGACAACACTGGGGTCATCCATGCTCACCTTTTTTCAGTGGGATGGGTGATAATGTAGAAGGATAGGAAGTTATATTGTAGGCTGGTAATGGAGGATTGGTTTCATATGATAATTAGGCTCATATGCTAATTGCTGAGGAAACTTAATGAATTCCTTCAGCCCGTCTCTTCACTCCAGTGCTGGCTCTCCTATCAGCTGTCCCCAACGTCCCCCACTCAAAGGCTCAAACCAACTTTACATAGCACTACATTCACTCCGTATCTTTCTGTTTCATAACAACAAAAGTCCCTCTCGGTGTGTATCCCCCCTACAAAAATAAAAAAAAACAAAGACAAGAGGAGCAACAGCAGGAGGGGAAAGTAAAGGGGTGTCTGCAGTTGTTTGACATTTGCAAGTCTCTTAGTGAAATGCATGCTGCACATCCCGGTGAGTGTGTGCGTGCAAGTGTAATTAGAACACGGCAGGCATGTGTTTGTCTTTGTGTTGTTGTATGGTGGAGTTATCAAGGACAAGTGCATTAATGAGCACCAGGAGAGGAACAGCTTGTGTCTCCTGGTTAGTGTGACCGCGAGCAGGGCGCAGACTCCTTCCCTTACTCAGATGACGTGACTGATGGAGGGGGAGGTTTCTGTCAGATCTGGGGCACTCCCAGGAGCGGCAGTTTGTCTCGTCTGACAACAGCGCCCACCAAAGGGGCCCCCTTCGCACACCTCAGCTGGAAAGGCAAGAGAAGATGTTGTCCTTCCCTTTGTACTTGGAGTCCTATATCTCCTTTACAGTACAACATATTTATATTTTCTTTGATATAAGTTTCTTCTCTTAATATCCCTTAATTACCTGAAAGAATAACATGTATAGCTAAAATAGCAAAATGTCAAACATAAATGCATATAATGTGCTATGTGATGTTTTATGCAGTAAAAATGATCTAATCTACCCACTTTTAAATCTAGATTATCAAAAACTTAGCTCACATGACGCAATTTGGTATCTGCACAACACATGGATGATATCCATAAATAGATACATAGATTAGATGTTTATTCTCTATTTATTCTGTATTCTAAATCCTCAACATTTGAAATGCAACTTTTGTTTGTCTCCAGCAGTAAAAGCCGTATTATAATGATACATTTGGTTAAATAACGGCAAAATAATTATCCCCCAAATGTCGTATTGATATTTTGTGAATGGCAAAAGAACAAAGAAACAGAGTCATATCCTCAGTTATATATGGATTGAACAGGAAGCATATGGAACCGGAGATATGTGAAAGCAGCTGGATTTTGGAGTTTGGCATCGCTTGAAAGTGTGCTGAGATAGTCCAGCCCATGATAAAAACAATTAAAAATATGAATAAAAACACATACGGAGTCATCCATGCCACTTGACAATCAGAACACCGTGTTTGTGCTGTGACATTGATACTTACTGTCTTATTAGCTTTTGTCTGTGGTATTACATTGCACTACTAATAGAATTACATTCGGACTACTAATAGCATTACATTCACTTAAGTACCTCACATCCTCATCAATGCATATAACAATTTCCCTTGTCTAGTTCTCTGCAGTAGCTCTGACATAAAATACAAAAATGTATAAGCATGCGGCGCAATATGTTAACACTGAAACAGATGGATTTAGCCTGATTTTGTTACATTGCATGTCTCATTTAGAGCCCTCACTAGTGCTACAACTATCTCTGATTCAAATAAGATTTTTGATTCAGCAAAGTTCATTATTGTCCTGGGAACAACAGTTGATAAAATAGCTGTTCTGGAGCTTTTGATCATATCTCATGATCTTTAAACTTTATTATTGCATGCAATTGTATACAGCACAACGTAGTGTAACCTCTGTATTTAACCCATCATAAGCATTAGGAACAGTGGACCGCTGTAAAGCGGCCGGGGAACAACTTGGGATGCTGAAGGACACTTTAACATGTGAATAGGAGGAACCGGGTTTCAAACCAGCAACCTTTTGGTTAAAGGACTACCGCTCTCCCTCCTTTTCAGTCTCAAGAGTGCTCCGAAAAAAATAGAAATTTGAGTATCTACGAATTTCATGACAACTGGGAAACACCATCTGCAAGTTAAGATCATGTAATGTGATTGACAGGTCCAGAACAACTACTACATGGACCTTTGTCATTGTAGTGAGAGTATTTTGTTACTGACAAGATTTTCTCTAGTTAGTGTTCTGTAATGGGAGGTGGCATAAAAATAATGACAGACGTGACAAATACTTTACTGTACACATGTTAAATTTTTACAAGTTGTAGTAAGTGGTGTTTTTTTCAAGTCCCAGTCTGCTGGTGACAGAGCTCCTGGTTTTATAGGTTGAATGTTCCCTCTACAACAGATTTATACACATGCCACTCATTAAAGTAGAGTAGATCTCCTTAACTTTAAAAATTAAGCTTGGAAATTGGAGCAGCACACCACATAGTCCTCCTCTTCTCTGCGACTTCTTATTTCCTGCTTTTATTCAGCACACTTGGCTTTGGTGAACTAAACAGGAAGAAAAGCATCTAGGTGTTGAAATTACATTCTTCAAAGTGAAGCTTTTTGAAGTAAGTTTCCCAACCGGTCTGACTTACTTAGAGGTTGGATCCACTTTGCCTTCACTGTGTTGGTAGTATGGTCTTTGATAATTGCAGAACTGAATCTGCAAGCAATATTTGGAATGCTAAGAATGTCCAGATCATAAGTATCAAGGTATCAAGATTATTGATACAGTGCTTCTTCCTAGCAGTTTCTCTATTGAAAATCCCCAGCTGAGCCCACGGCGACATTTGTGCTTATGTTACAGCTGCCTATGTTTACCATCCTCCACCTCAGGCTCTTTCCACTGAGAGAAAGATTCTCTGCAATGGTGCAACTCCACAAATCCCACCTGGATATGGCATTTGTGACAAACAACCTAGGGGCATGGCTGCCACCCTTTCTCTTTTCACTCCTGGGCTCTGGCGCTCCTCCTCGAGCCCCTTCAACACTGTTCCTAAGCTCCCCAAACAACCTCCAATTTGTGTCTTGATTAGTGCCATATAAATTGTGGTGTATCGTCTCCCAAGTAACTCTAAAATGTGACATGGCTGTTTTGCTGCTCTCTTTTTCTCTCTTTCACACACATGCACATTCTTCATCACCATTATAGCACATGAGGGGGAAGATATAGTTATTCAGGGAATTATCTGCCTCATTGGTGCCATATCTCATCCCATGCTTTTCTGCCAAATGGCCGTGTTTCCATGGAGCCTGCCTGTGTTTACTGTGACGTGCCATGGCAGAGCCCTTTCTGTTACAGAGGGACTTAGCACACAGCAGTGGAGGGTATTTCAGTCCCTGTTTGGAGTTTTGGGGCTTACTTCTCCAGCTCTCCCCTCTCCTCCCACCTGCTCTCCTTGCTGTTCCTTCACTGGGTGCCTGTGTGGCTGTGTGCTGGTGCTCCTGGCCCTGTTCATAGACAGACATGGCTAATTGAAAGGGAAGGCTGCTCTCTGCTGATCAGCACTGACAGCAGTATCTTGCCAGAGGTGGGTGTGCCACCCCATGCTGAGAGTTTTCACAGCAAAATAACAGCGCTGTCGTGAAAAACACAGGCCTTGCCACGATTACCCGGGCAGCTTGCCAAAGAAGCCAGATAAATTTTGCGGACAGAAGAAAGAGGGGAAGCCCACTGTGTCTGCTTTATGATTTTAGGGTAGAGAGCTGTGCCAGCATTTAGTGAAAAATCCTACAGGCATTCACCCATTTCATTTAGGGTTAGAATGACATGAAACCACATTTTTTGGGGGGCTTTTTTGTCTTTATTTGATAGGACAGATGAAGACAGGAAAGTGGGTAGAGATGCAGGATGACATGCAGCAAAGGGCAGCAGGTTGGGAATAAACCCTGGCTGCTGCAGTAAGGATTGAACCTTAGTACAAGGGGTGCACACTCAACCAGGTAATTAATGATAGTGTTTGATCACAGATGTACAGTCTGTCATTTAGTGTTGTTTTCCATTGTTACAGAATAAAAGTAATTGTTCTTCCAAAATTTCAGTAGTTAACAACTCATAAAAACTCCACCTACACAAACAAATTTGTGTAACTATGAAAACACCAACTTTGCCATGCCTTGGCCAAAATAAATGCTGTCAAAGCCAAGGATTTGTATCCAGCCTAGAAGCCCAGAGTTTTTTGGGGTCATTGTGCATTTAATCATACTGTTACATGCAAGATTGATACACTGTATGTAAGAAATGTAAATAATTTGTCCTTTATTTGCGTTATAATGTTCAATATGTTTATTTTTGCACTGGATGACTCCAAATATATAGAACTGTTTTAGACAACACAAATGCTTATGTGGCATTGTGTGTGATATCCATATCTGTGAGATTCATGTTCCATCTTATTTTTTATTAATTTGTCTTCATGGTCCTACGACCTTAACATTCAAGTGACCTCAGTGCAGCAAAAATATTCTATATGGCCCAGTTTTCCTGAAAAGAAATGATGTTCATAGATTGACTATGGACAACAGGGTTAATGTTTTACTAGCTTTTATGGAAAATAAAATCAGACTGACCAGAGGTTGTCGAAAATCCTTTAGGGCTCTGGGATATTTGCAACGGCATTGTATCTCAGACCTTGCGGCTCACACCTCTCAATATTTACTGACGTTTGCCTCCCCACGTTATGCTTTGGGTTCCGCTTTAGCGCGCTCCACTGGTTCACTGATGTTGACTCGCGTCTGGATGACTGGCACAATGAGGCTTGGACCCCGGTCATAACTGCTTGCAGTTTTAGTTCTCTTTATTTTTATGCTCATCAAATGACAATGTGCAGGATTTCTAGGAATGGTAAAGTAACTGGGATAGATAAATGCTGAACAATGATTTAGCATCCATAGAAACTAATATTGATGTATCATAACTGCTTGTTATGTTATGTTGTTAAAATTACTGTTGTTGTCAGACTTCAGTCCCCTCATCTAGCCAATTTTCATTGCCTTTGGGTTCTTGGATAAACAGAACCTGTTTTATACTTTTGTGTCTTACCCCGCTTGCAGGGTCTTCCCACTGCCCATATCAAAGGTGCCATGATCCAGTGTGACTTGATGAACCAGGACAGGCTGGGACCCCTCAGCAGGCCCACAGTGGACAGCTGTGATTACTGCTGACAATAATTTATGGTCCCCTCTGATTGAAAACATGAGAGCTGGAGATAGAAAGGCTGTTGCGGAGTCAAGGCACCACCTTAAGATATAAAACTAAGGCCAGCTGCTGTCAGAAGCAGGACTCCTGCCAAACTCTGCAGGCCTTCTGCCCATCCAGACAAACACAAGCTCTCATTTTGCTCTCATATCCCTTCCTTTATATTTTCCTCCGTTTCTTTGCCTGGTTATAGTCCTCTTCTACATTCTCTCTCTCATTATTACTATCTTTGCTAACACTTCTCTTGTTTTTGTTCTCTATTTTCAACTTCATGCAATGTCAAACTACATAGCCATCATAATATGGAGGTACACTGCTTGTAATAATTGTCTGTAATGAAAAAGGAACACATACGTATCCACTCTGGCTGATCAGGTGTATTTACAGTGAGCTTTTCCATCCTTGAGATTACCATGCTAATCCTAACAATAGCATGTGCTGGTTTGAACAACTATCTGCACCATTGTCTATGTTGTCATCCCTGCTGGATTGCAAGCACGAGGAGTAACCATTTGAGTGGATTTGCATGTACTATTTCGATGCCATATCCAGGGATGATGATCTCTTCCTCTGAAATGATGTATGTTCTGGGTATTATGTTCTATTTCTAAAAGAGGCCTTGAATGAAAGAGAAGGGGTAGCAATGCTTTTGTGGATATAAAACCGAAATTATAAAAATCCTAGATTAAATTGAAATGGAATCAGACAGAATGAAATCTCAAATACACTTTGTCATGGGGTAGCCCCCCTATAAGCCGATGGTAGCATGCCTTATCATGCTAAGCTAACCTTAGTATGAGTAGTAGCATAGGACGGTTAGCGTGAGCATTATCATTTGCATGTGGGCTTGCATCAATGAACACATGGCTTGTCATTTTATTTCAGTTCATTTAAGTACTCATAGTAGTAGTAGTAGTAGTAGTCAAAAGACTAGAAATCATGGTTGGATAAATACAACACATACACAGTTGATTTCAAGTCATTTATTTTAGGTTTCATTCACCTGTTCCCATCTTCAAGCAGGAATCTGGGTTGAAGTGGCAAACAGGTCTGGAGTAATTTATAGAGTGGAAGACCTGGAATGGCCCAAGTGTCAGCTAATGCAGAGGGGTGTACAGGAGTGCCTAGAGTTCTCTGTTTTAAGAAGCTTGTTCAGCATGTAACATGAAATTTTTGATGTTATAGTTGTTATATGGTGTATTAATGTAGCCAGAAATGTTTGGGAATGGTGAATTAACATAATAGTGTTTAATTGATTTCCAATTAACTTTGGTTTGTCTTGTAGGAGGGGCTTCTGGTATAAAGGAAGGAGGAAGCTTTGGCTTGGAAGGGTGGAGGTGCAAGAGCCCAATAGTCAGGGCCTAATATAGCTTTTGATCTTGTTTAGTATCAGTTTATGATGGTAATTTGAATAGGTAGTATTTTGTTTAATTTTTTAATATTTTGCTATAAGTCACCCTTGCAATATTGCACTTCCACGTGGTTGATGAAGAAATAAATAGAAGCACCAAGTGAAGAACTCCTGAATCCATGTTTCCTCCTTCCACCATGGGGCGAAACATTACACACTTGAGTAAAAAGATTTGCTTTTAAAACAGGTTATCTCATAGTCTCTCTTTGATTTTTGATTGCAAATTTCAACTTCCCTAACCCTTATCATTAAGTTTGAATTGATTTCTAGTTATATAACAATTCTAAATAGTTTGAGTTTTACAAATGGGTTCTAGTAGACACATTCAACTTATCACACTAAATCTCCCCACAAGTCTGTTGACCACCTGTAAAAGAAAATAGCCCCTCAATCTAAGGACGGAATATGTTTCCTCTTGGAGCACAATGGTTTGCAACAGCCTCAGAGTTATGTCAACAACAGAGGGAATGGAATCCCCCCAAAATTCATGGCACAGTACTACTTTGTTCAAAGTTATTGTTCAAAGTGAATGTATCATTTCACATGACTAGGCTACATGATATAAAACAAATATGTATTGACTGCATAAAGGTAACCAAAAACAAATCCTATTAATAGAATAATGTAACAATTACTCTCACTTTTGTTCAATGTGTGGGCCAGGCTCCAACTTTCCACAAGCCTGAATGGGATGGATGGGTGACAGAGAGAGGCACACAGGCAGTGGATCTCACATCATAAAATGCATTAAAAATGGAAAGAAAGACATTTTCATTATAAGGGAAGGATATATGCCAGTTTGTGACCTCAGACAAATAAGACATTTATTTTTCAATGATTGGAGCTTAAACTAATATATGTTGCATTGACTCATGTAGTTGGTCCATTGACAGGAGCATAGAAAACTGATTTAGTAAGTAATGGTAGTCCATCACTGTGAATGAAGCCCTGAATTGTAGTATCCATCCATCCATCCATCCATCCATCCATCCATCCATCCATCCATCCATCCATCCATCCATCCATCCATCCATCCATCCATCCATCCATCCATCCATCCATCCATCCATCCATCCATCCATCTTCGTCTGCTTATCTGGTATCGGGTCGCGGGGGAGCACCTCCAGCAGGAGACCCCAAACTTCCCTTGTAGTATGTATAATTGTAGTATAGTTTGTAAGAAATATTCTTTGTAATAGAAGATATAGTACACAAATGCATACATTTCGGACAATTAATGTGCCTGTATAATAATGTATGTGAATTTGAATATAGTATATATTGCATATATTATAATCCATGTGAATATATTTTTCTACCCGGGCTAATAGACATCATGAAAAAAGAATATTAAGAGTAGACTCCTTACACTTGATATTTGAGTCATTGTAAATGCTGTTTACACATGTTTGCTAAATGAATGTGCCGTTATGAAAACACTATTTCTACAGTGTTTAATTGAGAAATATGCCCTACCAGAGTGGCTGCTGATATGTAAGTGTTATCCTCATGCACCTGATTACAGGGTCAAATGTTGCACCTTCTATGCTTGAAAGTATTTTTTCTTAATCTCATATGATTACCCTTTGCCACTATGTAGTGGTCATTTATTCTTTGTCATATAGTGACTGACAATACATTCCTGCACTTTGTCCTAGAGACAGCACAACCATTCATCACTTGGTCACCTCTCACAAGGGACTCCACTGGAAATAAATGCTAGCATCCATGACCATGTATGATAAACTAAGGAAAAAGCAGCAAATGAAAACCCCACAGAAAGCGTAACATGTTAAATTTGACCTATTAAAATGTTGCAAGATCACTTATTAATGATATTTAAGATATCCATTATACAATTAGAGGAAAATATGCAGAAACTAAAGACAACATTATGGAAGGGTTGGCAGTTTTTTCATGGTTGTTGTTAACAGTTGCTTGATGTTTTATAGCTCACGAAGGGCTGATACCATCAGACTTGCTATCTCTTTTCCCCTCTCTCTTACTTTCTCCCCCTCCGCCTTCCTCGCTGACATTCACTCTCTGCCACCTGCACATACTCACATATACACAACGATGACATAAAAAGCCAGCTTTATGATGAATAAATTTGTATATTTTAGAACCTTTCAGCGTTTCAGCAAGTATTCTCCAGAGGTCCTGCCTTCTCCTCTCCTGAGTTCCCCTGCAACCCAGTGGAGTCATTAGTCTGCTTGCAATGTTGAACTCTTTAATCATCTGTGTGTTACATAAAAAGAGGACTATTCCTCAGTGACACACAACGGCATGCTCAGCTTGGTTGGGGCTTGCTTTGATGTGTATAGGCTGTTGTGTCTGCACTATAGGCTTCTTCAGGCTCAGTTTTTTCCATTTCTCTGTGGAGGTGAGATAAGATGTCAGTCTTCCTCTTGTTGCAGTAAAACATGATTGTTAGTGTATAGTTTGCTACTAAATGAAAGCATTGGGCCTTTGTATACATACATCCTACTACAGTGAAGTCCCAGGTTTGTTCCTCTGCCTATGGTGCCTGGA
Source organism: Percina caprodes (assembly GCA_013375575.1). NCBI lineage: Eukaryota > Metazoa > Chordata > Actinopteri > Perciformes > Percidae > Percina > Percina caprodes. Next base: position 8,867,874 of record JABXJD010000001.1, read on the forward strand.
TCATGTTATTTTTTTCCCTGTGTGATAGTGAACTACTTGCATGGTTCTGGTTGCCAAAAGCTCCTGATTATAATTCACATATTTACAACATATTATATACTATTTTCTTCTGGTTAAATAGTTATAACCACAAATGTTTTACAAATCAATTACAACTTAACACACAACACACACACACACACACACACACACACACACACACACATACAGTATACATTCTGCATCAGTGTTCCACAGGGACAGAGGCAGGCGCCTGCTGCCATGGTATCAGGTTGCAGGTCTGTCAGACACAATGGTGAGGAGTTGCCCCACGGCTCGGCCTGAGAGGGCAGAACAATGGAGCCGCAGTGCAGACGGAGCAGCAGAGGGCACGACAAGCCGATCTGTCAGCCTGGCAAAGCTGCATAGGCTACTCCAGCCCCAGCCCCTCTCCTCGCACATACAATGGAGAGTGGGAGGTCAAGAACATGAGGAAATGAAGGGGAATTCCCAGCATGCTATAATAAAATGGAGTCCTGTATTTTGGTGACTGAAGCAATAGGACACAGTTAGGCTACACCCAGAATACAACATAACTTTCAGCGGTTCCAGTGAAGTCATTTCAGCGGGTCAGCGTGCAGCTGGAGATAATCAATTCATGGGTCAGTGGTTCACTCTCTCGGACCACTGCTCATTACTTTTGCATAAAATTAAATGGCTTGTCTGTCTGACAGCTGAACTTGTACCAAGAGACCATTACCATGCTCTCGTCATGGTTATCAGAACGTTTTACCGTAAAATCTGGTTATAAATGATATCCTGTTTTTAAAAAAAAAAAGGTTTTTAAATACAAGTCACATTCTAAATTGTATTGAAATAATGTGAAGCATTTTGTGGTGCACATTTAAATAGGCAGTTCAATATGTTGAAAAATTGAATCACATCAAGCCATGAGAGCCAATAAAGCTGCATGTGTCTGATCTCCTACGCCAGTTACAGTAAGAGTCATATCACTTTAGACCAATTCTACCGTGAGTTTATGCAGCGCAGCCATAATATCTCCATTCTTGCCTTTTATCTGTTGAGCACATGCACACTGCTTCGATCTGTTTAGGGGGACTAGGCGTTTTAGATGGGGCTGTGTACAAACCAAGGTCCCAAAGACTGCTGCCCTCAGAGTGGTGAATAGGGGGCTAGTGAAAGCCAGATTTTGTTAAAGCTCTTAATAAGGCACAGTGTGATATATAAGCCCGCAGGCGGCAAAGCTCTGTGTGCAAACACTTCAACAACTCGTGTGATAGGGCAATCTGTGTATGGAACAGGGGATGGCCTAACAACTCTGTTATTTTACACACGACCCTATTTGGCCTCTCTGATATCCTTAATTTGGGAAGTGAATTTGATCTAGTGCAGCAAATATTTGCTTAGGCACACATTAACTCTGTTTGCCTGGTATTTTACGATAAACAAACCGCAATGGTGTATTGAATGTAATAAATGCTAAACAGTGCTTGCAATTATATACTTCACATATCTGGCCTTCCTCACTGAAAGCACACTTTGTGGATCTGGGCTCTATTTTGACAGATCGTTATTCCCCTTCCTGACCACCTAGGGTTTCGTTTAGAAATGAACTGTTTATGAGATGTGTAGGGTAGATGGCAAATTTTCCTCATATATCAATGAGAGGAAAATATAGATTTTGACGTGAAAATTTCACAGTTTCAGGGAGCAGAGAATACATTAAAATGCACCGAGAAAACAACAGAAAAGATACATGCAGATTTTCATTTAGATCCGAGTATGTACTGTATAACTAGGTTGTTTGTGCTTTGCTCTGCTTTCTGCTTTGCGTCCTTTTCCAGATTTTTTTTGTTAACCACAGGCTCAAGAATGGACTTCTTCTTCTTCTTCTTCTTCTTCTTCTTCTTCTTCTTCTTCTTCTTCTTCTTCTTCTTCTTCTTCTATCTGTAGTCTTTCTATGCCCTCACCACTACTGTATATAGTGGCTAATACGCTCCAAAATAGCCACTGCGCCAGCAATAGAAGAGTTGTTTTAACACACCTTTGTTCCTTTGTTGTCAAGGCAAGCACTGTGGGTTGATGGTATGAAAATAATAAACATACTTAAATGTTGTACCAAAACGTTGAAGGCAAATGCAATGTGTGTGTGTGTGTGTGTGTGTGTGTGTGTGTGAAGGAAAATAGATGATACTCATAGATAAAATAGATGAAAAGCCTGTGTGGTCAACTAAAGCTAGGACTCCTAGGACTTCCCTCATGTTCACAACTTCCATTTACTAATTATATCATACCAGTCATTACTAGCCAATCAGTGGCCTAGCTGTCAGTCAAAAAAAGTTAATCAGAATTTCAACCAAGAATAAGGGAAGTCTTGAAATAACTATTATTCTTTGAATAGAAAAAGAAAAAAAACTGCTATTTTGGCTTCTACACTGTACACCATGACAAATTTGATCTCCTTTGTCTATTAGTTTTTTACACCTCTCTGGTCTCATAAACTATTTTCTTCCTGCCACAGGATTGCTAATTATTCCTATTATGTCCATGAAAACAAGGGAGGTTTTTGTGTTAGATAAGGTTTGTTAGGCTTTTGCTACAAGTCATCCAATTTTGAGGATCATGGAGAGTATACTCACTCGCAACTAACACAGATCTGTTTGTTTAAAAGAGCTGCACTTCCCCCTTGTTCCCATGGAAGTTGAATGCAGATACTGTATATTGCTTTGGGCTAAACGATCAGCCAAATGTATGCAATGTGATGTGATTACAATGTTTTTTATTGAAGTTCAGCTATGACTCAAGAATCACCTAATCACACTCATATATAATCTCTAATATAACACTACTTCTGTGATTAGATTATTGTAAACTCAAGAACCGAATGGAAGAAGTGTTTGTGTGAGATCAGTCCAAAGTGGGGCATCAGTGGTCAGCTGTGTTTGGATTACAAGTCAACATGCTTTTAGCTGTGCTGCTTGCTGAATCAGCTGTTTCCTCGTAAGGATAGGGAATTATCTTAATCCTGTATATCCAGGTAGCCTTCTCTGAAGGAGGAAGAGTAGAAGAATAGTACAGACATTATAGTAAGGCAATGTCTAGACAAAGACCACAACATGCAACTACTCATACCTGAGTTTAGGATTTTTGGTTTTATAGCTTCTCTCCCTTCAGTGACTGGTAAAGATGCTGGCATGCAACAGCTGCCATACTGTGAAGAGGAAAGTAAGTAAACCGTCCCATTTTCGTGTTGCAACTTCATACCTTTCTCTGTGGGAATACATATACACCCTGTAGTTTCAGAAAGGCACTAGCTGTTTCTCTTACTTCTTGATAGTTGTTCTGAAGTAAGCTTTTCTCAGGATGGTGACAGCTTGCAGAACTAGTGTGAGAGGAGAAGACAAAGCATTCTGTACTCTGAGGCTGTGTGTGATTAATGACAGAGGTGTGTGTTGCAGTGGGCACCCTCGGAGCAGCTACAGATCAGTCTTCCTGTAAGACAAATCTGACACTCACCAACCCACCGCCCCACCTGCTACCCCCTCACCACCATCAAACCCTCAGCTCCTCACAGCCAAGTGCACCCAGCACGACATCGCACTCATAAATCATCCCAAACAAAGCATGTTTAATCTGTGACGCGCAGGCCCGAGACGCAAATTTATTACCTGTTGTAGGAAAACTGCATGTGCCCCACTGAGTCAAGCCTCTATTTACCTTTGAGAAAGCAGTAAAATACTGGAAAGACAAAGTCTGCAACAAAGAAAGCTGATGATGGCAGTGTCTTTCAGGCAGAATTCAGGAGACAAAGCCCTGCTTTACTCAACCAGTCCGCTGCCTTTTCATGGCGGATGATATGCTTGCACGACTTTCTCGACTGCACTTGCCAAAAAGATTTAGGGATTTTTCTCAAGCACATTTGTAAAACATGAATACCAAATTATCTCTTGTGGATTACAGTTGGATAGCTGCTCTGTGCGCTGGTATGAGTCATAATGCTAAGTGGGAACTGGGCACCTACTACCTACAATTGTGCGATAGGGTAGGTTTTTAGAAATCAACCGAGCAGTAATAGAGCATTGTAAGTAAATGTGCATGTAATATTGTGCTTATGTCCAAATGGAGCAGTGTAAAAGCAATTCAGAAAATATGATAGCGAAAACAAAAGTTACAATAATGAAATATTCTATGTGTTTCAAAACAATGTGGAGCTACAGTATATATCAGGCCTCATTAGTGTGCCAACTATCAATTAAAAAGGTCTTTTGTTAAAAAAGAAAACAGCATTTGGAGTGGAGTGGAGAACACTGTGTCTTCTCTAAATGCTGCCTCCAGGTAAACAGTGACATTGTACACAGATATCTTTAGCTTTCTTGCTATACAGTCTGACATAGTGAATTACAGTAGCATTAGCTTGATGAGGAATCGTAGCTAAAATGCCAAAAAGAACTGGCTGAAAGGCAGAAATTACAAAGTGGTGTCTCCCACACGTTCCCTCTGGCAGTCTCCCTTGATCCTGTTCATCCTCAACATGTCTTTACACTGTAAATGGTGGGAATGAGAAGTGATGGCACCTGCTGACTGGCTTTGGCGATGTCAGAAACTCACACGTACACACACACACACACACGCACACGCACACACACACACACACATACACACACACGCAAACACACAAACACACAAACACATGCTCATGATGCAATCATCAAGTCAGAAAATATGTGAAATTAGTCAACAGTGAAATGCTTAAGTACATAATGATCGTTATGCCTCATGGAACATCAAAGTTTTATCCCCTAAAAGCCAGAGAAGCAATCATGAATGTTGTTTTTCTTTTCATAATAAGTGTAATCACAGACATTTACAGATGGTTCTTACTTCTTTTTAAAAAGTGTCTTGTTCCATTTCGCAGACAAAATGTACACCTATGTTTGTAAGTAGGAAAACCGCTAATACATCCCAGCAACTTATGACATTGTGAATTATTTGAGTTATTGCAGGTTATAAATTAAATAATACTTGAAATTAGGGACAAAATGAGTAATGGTAAGAGCAGTTTCATTCCTGACCTTGGTCAATTTTTAATGAGCTCAGTACGACAGAGACTACATTTTCATAAATGGAGCTATAGGCTCATGTGAATATTGGAGATAATTAAAGAGATTATGTTATTATCTGGATCTCTGTACATCTGCAGGAAAAATAAAGGGGCCCCATCAAGTGAACTACTCCACCTTGCAGTTGATAGATTCAGCTGTGTGATAAACAGAGAAGAATACTTTAAGAAACCCAAGAGACTGGTAATCCCGAGGGGGATCATCAGCTCATCTTAAGGACCTTTGTATGCTGTCGTTCTCTGCCTCAGGAAGAGCACAGACACTCCACAAAACCTACTGCAGAGTGTCAAAGTAGTACAGAAGTGTGGTATAAACAAGATGAAAAACATCACAGAATGCTTGAGAAGTCGTGCCTATCAATAAACCTGTACAGTATAACAAATGCACTGCAACTTCACTGCCTTGATTTGCAAAAGAACTGTAGTTGACCGCAAAACCTAACTGGACACTTATCTACTGACCCACATTCACTGAAAATCTCTTGGCCCCACGTTTTCTGCTCCACTTTCCTCAGCGAATTGATATCATGAGGGTTTTCATTTCAAGTGTCATTCCCTCACATTAACAGTTGTGTGCTATTCTATGCTATTTGGAGATGGCAGGCCTTGGTTACTTTTAATTACAGTGGGTAATAGGAGAAGACCTCCAAATGGTGAGACATGGAGTATTTTTAGATCTTGATCTTGATTATCTAACACATCGCTGCCTGAGATAACGACTCTGTTGGAAGAGTTTTGTGCCATCAATATGGTCATAATCACTGTTTTAACACCTTGAAACCATCAATTTAATCATTCAACATATTTTAAGTACTTCACTTTAATAACCATTTAAGTTTTTATTTAAACTTTTGTACTTTCAACTTAATTTACTTTAACAACTACTTGCAGATTTGTATAAGAAACCCAACTAGTTATGTATGGAAGTCCTACTGCAGAATGTGTAATGGGTAACTTTATATTTCAGAGTTGTTATCTCAAAAGTCACAGAAACCGCAGTATGGTACTTGTTGGCAGTGTGTCCCATGACTGTAATGTGCAGTGAGTGGAGGACCAGGGATTGGTTAGGGGTGTTGAGGGCTTTTCAAAAAGGCTGTTTTAATGAGCTTTAGATAATGAAATGTTATTTCAGAGCTCGGTGGTCAGATTGCTGTCTCAGAAAATTGGGTGACTCAGTGATCTGATTGTGCTTTTCTCATTTACAAAATAAACATCTATTTCTTTCCTTGCTATGGTATTGCAGATCAAACTTGACTTATATAGCCTAATAAAGCTTGCTGCATGAGACGCGTGTTTTAGTCCCTTTTATAATTGGAGAGGAAGAGTGTCTGGGTCTATTTGTGGTCTGGTGCAATGTTGGAAATGCCAGCTGTCGCGCTTCAGACCCCTGCTGAAACAAACCGCTATTTGGCATGTATCTGCAATTTGTTGAAAAGCATCACATACTATGTCACAAAAAATGTTTTCCCCCTTAATATAAAATGGCAAACTACCTTGCATGGAAATTTGGTAAATAAAGTTTATAAAACATGTACTATGGATACTTATTTTACCTTAAACCAAGAAGAATCACAGATAAACTATTAGCATTTTCTCTTTAAACTGTTCACTATGTTGTAAAAAATTACATTTTTCCATACCTCCCAGCCTTCTGTGGGAGATAGGAAAAATCTTTAACACCTTCTGGAGTTAGGATTGACAGCTGTGGCTGGTCCAGAGAGCCTGGAGCCAAGCCCTGTCACATACCGCATGCCTGACATGTCTATGTCCATCTGAGGTTCTACCTTTCAAACCTCTTCCCCCCTTGCTCTCTGTTGGCAGAAAGACCAAGGGACAAGAGGAGGAACAGCGTGTGAAGACGGGCCTCTTAGGGCTCTAAGGGAAGCATCCAAAGCCAGCTGGTCTGGCTTTGAGGTAAATCAATGGGCAGAGTGAAACAAAGGCAGCAGAAAGAAGAGGAATTGTTGTAGACGGAAATAAAGGAAGAGATAAAGAACGCCAAACCTTGTAGGGGGGGAGTGGAGCTTGGAACAGCAGGTTCTGTGAAGGTGTTTGTACAACAACAACAAACAGGTGAGACACAAGTGTCAGGACAGGTCTTGACTTCTTGCACATTATGTGATGCCAATTAACACTAATGTAATTTCAAGATTGTATTTTTTTTTTTTTTTTTACAAGATTGTATCTTTTGTGTGATTATGTGGATTTAAGAATTTATCTTACCGTGTAGGCAGTAACATCATGTTGAGGAGAAACTTAATGAGCTGATGCAAATCACTACCTTAGTGTTGTTCATATTTTTGCTAGCATCACTGTTCTTTGTTGCTGGTATCACTTTGGGAAGATGGGAGGGGTGTATGTTGACACAAAAGTGCTGCTAAAGGAGATGCTGAGAGCAATTTGGATCCACACTGTTGTCAATTGGCATCAGCCTGAACCCACTAAACCACTGCACAGCAGAAACTTCACTGATTGAAAACACTCCAAGAAAACAGCTGGAGACGGCTTCTCTTATTCTTTTTTTCTGACTATGGTTACTCACATGAAGAGGAAAGAGCAGAATATGTGAGATGATAAAAACTGCTAATAGACTTTCACTTTAGTACCCAATACTTTAAGAAGACGCTAAATAATTTACAAATGTTGCTTAATTATTAGAATACTAAACTCACATGATGTTGCAGCAGTATTAATGACGACATATGTCTTGATTTGTAGATAACAAGAAAAGTTGAATGTGTCTGAATTTTAAAAAGCTAATACTATCCATGTATCCCACAGATTTTTTTGGACATTTAGATGATGCTGGGCAGGGACACTGGTTTGAAGAGAAGTTATCAAAGCTGGGGTCCGGTACCAACAGTTCTTTAGGTTGATACATTTTACAAAATCAGTATTTTTTGTGGTAGTTCATTAAATACCATGTGAATACTTTTGGGTGCCATTGAATGCAATTTGAGCCACTGACATAACAGAGGAAAGTAATTTGTCATAATTGTATCGTTATTACCATTAAAAATGTGCCTGTATATTCTTAATGGAAATGTGTTACTGTTAAGCACACTCTACATTGGGAAAAAAACATAGGGCAACAAGTATAATTCAATAGCTACCCAATAAACAAATAAAAAGTACCACCCTACAATGCAGCTGCAATCTTATAGCACAATATAAAGGACTGGGGTGTGTGTGAGAAGCACAAGGGAGTGCTACAAATCAAGCATCACTGTGGTCACCATATGAACAATAACAGTATTTCGTCTACATGTTTTTTCTTTTAGTTTGAATGGGCATGCATGTGTGATATACACATTCATTTAAATGTAATGTGCAGTTATCCTGGCATTTGTCTTTTGCTTTTGGCGCCTGGTTTTTGCACAATAAAGTTAAAGGGGACAAGTCTTGAGCAAACTGGAGGAATAGTCAGCTCACATCGCCTCATGTGGCCATAAAGCATGCCCTTATTTAACCTGAACATACACATACACAAGAGTCAAGAGCAAGATCATGCAGAAAAAAAGTGATAAGATATGGGTTTTTTTGACAGAAAATTCTAAGCAACAGCAAACTATCATGCAGACTAAAAATTTAAAAAACTTCAAGAAATCAATTTTTAAACTAGAGTATATATATATATATATATATATATATATATATATATATATATATATATATATATACACTCACCTATAAGATTATTAGGAACACCATACTAATACTGTGTTTGACCCCCTTTCGCCTTCAGAACTGCCCTAATTCTACGTGGCATTGATTCAACAAGGTGCTGAAAGCATTCTTTAGAAATGTTGGCCCATATTGATAGGATAGCATCTTGCAGTTGATGGAGATTTGTGGGATGCACATCCAGGGCACGAAGCTCCCGTTCCACCACATCCCAAAGATGCTCTGTTGGGTTGAGATCTGGTGAGTGTGGGGGCCATTTTAGTACAGTGAACTCATTGTCATGTTTGTGACATGGTGCATTATCCTGCTGGAAGTAGGATGGGTACATGGTGGCCATAAAGGGATGGACATGGTCAGAAACAATGCTCAGGTAGGCCGTGGCATTTAAACGATGCCTAATTGGCACTAAAGGGCCTAAGATGTGCCAAGAAAACATCCCCCACACCATTACACCACCACCACCACCAGCCTGCACAGTGGTAACAAGGCATGATGGATCCATGTTCTCATTCTGTTTACGCTAAATTCTGACTCTACCATCTGAATGTCTCAACAGAAATCGAGACTCATCAGACCAGGCAACATTTTTCTAGTCTTCAACTGTCCAATTTTGGTGAGCTCTTGCAAATTGTAGCCTCTTTTTCCTATTTGTAGTGGAATTAGTGGTACCAGGTGGGGTCTTCTGCTGTTGTAGCCCATCCGCCTCAAGGTTGTGCGTGTTGTGGCTTCACAAATGCTTTGCTGCATACCTCGGTTGTAACGAGTGGTTATTGAGTCAAAGTTGCTCTTCTATCAGCTTGAATCAGTCGGCCCATTCTCCTCTGACCTCTAGCATCAAAAAGGCCTTTTCGCCCACAGGACTGCCGCATACTGGATGTTTTTCCCTTTTCACACCATTCTTTGTAAACCCTAGAAATGGTTGTGCGTGAAAATCCCAGTAACTGAGCAGACTGAAATACTCAGACCGGCCCGTCTGGCACCAACAACCATGCCATGCTCAAAATTGCTTAAATCACATTTCTTTCCCATTCTGACATTCAGTTTGGAGTTCAGGAGATTGTCTTGACGAGGACCACACCCCTAAATGCATTGAAGCAACTGCCATGTGATTGGTTGATTAGATAATTGCATTAATGAGAAATTGAACAGGTGTTCCTAATAATCCTTTAGGCGAGTGTATAATATATATATATATATATATATATATATATATATATATATATATATATATATGTGTGTGTATGGGCATTAAAAGCAATTTAGGACAGTTTTGACTCCTTGGCTTAGAGCCCCGAGGAAACAGGAGAGATGAAGAAGACTGTGGCTTTTTCCTTTGGGACTGGGACTAACTGGTGAAAAAGGTAACACAACACACTAGGGACCTGGCTATACTAGACTAATACAAATGAGCTACATAGAGCAGTATCCATGCTTTATGAAAACCCCTCCCCTTCATTAGTGAGCATGCAGTGTAATAAAACAGGATGCCATTAGAGGAGGGTGCCAAAATAATCAGGCAGTTTTACTATTTAGCTGTGGCAATGGTGCCATCAAATCACTGATTATGTTTGCAGAGTCACCAGATTGCTTTGACTGCTATTTCTAAAACACAGAAAAAGAGATGCAAGTATATTTAAATTTACTCTTTGTAGTTTAAAATTTGAAATGACACTAAGGAATCAGCAATGTGTCTATGAAGTCCTGTGATGAAGAAGGTAATTCAAAAGCAACATGACACGCTTTTACCACGAGATTAGGAGTAGCCTAATGTGTGAAGCTTTTTTGCAACATGTAGGATTTGATTCCTTTAGTCCCATGTGATAACAGGTAAACTTGGTTTGCAAGCTGTTGTGGAAGCAGAGGATTCAGATAATTTACTTAAGTAAAAGTAGAAATATCACAATGTGAAGATACTTCACATCTGAGTAAAAGTCCTGCTTTAAGAATTTTACTTGAGAAAACATAAGAATTATCTGCAAAATGTACTCTTTTTTTTCAAAGTACTGATTATGGAAGCAAAATTACCCCTTTTTTATGTGTTATATTATTAGATCATTTTTACTGATAATTAGTAGATTTGTACTAAATCAGTGGAATCTAAGATTAAGATTGTTTAATAATTATACAATCTTAATCTAAGATTTTATATAAAAAAAAAAAAGAATAAGTACAATATTTCCCCATACAATGTACTGGAGTAGAAGTATAAAGTAGCAAATGAAGTAAAACTATGTAGGCATAGTTTAGTAAATGTACCTTGTTACTTCCCAACACTGCATTCAAGCCCTATATGTGAATATGTGTATGTCTTTATAAAATGTGTCCATGTGCATGTTGCTACTCTATCTAAACCAGGCCACACGTTCATCCCATTCTTAATAAATACATAAACATACATATCGAAACAGTAGATCAGAATTGTGCTAATTTTCTCTCGCACCTGCTTCCAAACGCCAGTAGAAACAGCCCAGTTGGCCGAGAGTGGACAAGGCAGGCACCACACCTCCTCTGATCCTGCACGTACACGTGACATGCTCAAATGCAAGTCCCTCCTTCCTCTTCTAATTGGCTGCTTAACAGACGCTGCATATTGTTATTGGCTGTGGAAAAGTGCCCTTTAAACCAAATTCCAGTACTGTTGTCTTAGAAATATGACGTCAAATGTATATAATGTGATGAGGTCGAGCCAAGAAATGTGGGAAAGTAGATGTCCAAAAGAAAAGTTAGTGTTGAAGATAACCGATTGTAGGCTACTTCAGTAAGTGATTCAGATAGTTGTACTTTTGTTTTTGTTATGTCTTTTTTTCATTTTAGTTCGGCCAAACCTTTTATAAATTCATTCTGTTTTAAATGCTTTAACTGACTCCTTCTAAGGGCTATTTGAAACAAAGTTGTTGTGAATGTAATACGAGTCCAACAACAGCAATAGCCTATATTAACAACCAATGTACATATAACAGTAATACTCAGTAAACTATGACACAGTACATATGGCTCAGATACATCTTTTTTTACTGTATTTGTGTTTTTAGGTTTACGAAGTAAACAGGGAGTTTCCTACTTATTTTAATGTTTTGACGGCGGTTTGTGTGTATGTGTGTGTGTGTGTGTGTGTGTGAGAGAGAGAGAGAGAGAGAGAGAGAGGGAGGGAGGGAGAGGAGGGAAGCAGTTTGTCAGATTAGGGGAGGAGTCTCTCGCTGACAAGAGGGACACTGGCTTTTTCACTGAGTTTGTCAGCTCCCCCTAAAATAGCAGTCAGCGTGTATATGTGAACTGAAATAACGTTTATCCACTGGAGCCACCGATATAGCGTGTCTATACACGGCGAGTGACTTGGGAGTAAAGGTGAGTAACGGAAATAGAAACAATGTTGCGAAGTGTGGCAGCGGTACTGTAGCTACAGTGAGTGAGAGTAGAAAAGCGCAAGAGGGAGACGTAGAGAGGATTTGGGAGACTGAGACATTTACTGTACATCTATCTGTCTATTTATCCGTCTTCTCTGGGGTTCGCGCAGAATTAGAGATGTAAAAGCTGTGTCGTGTCATAAAACATCATGTTGTTAAGGTTTTAATACCGAAAAAAACAAACAAAAGACAAAACAAGTATGTGTTTGAAGGGTGCAGTCAGACGCGCGCGCGCTGTTGATATCAGTCAATTGCGAGAAACTTTTACTGGATTCATCGTCAACAGTATTACGCCGGTGATGTCGGTCCTTCAAGATGGTCCATATGTGAATAATGACTCTTAAAACTTCCTCACAGTTAATGCTGGGATCAAATTTGGAAAGGTCAAACTGTACTATGTAAAACAGGCGCGATGCTCTTGCATCTTTTGGGCAAAATAGTAATGTGTATATAATAACACAGTTGGGCCATCACAACGACTGCAGGCTACCGTTCACACAGTGAATAACCTGGTGATAGAAGTTGACGTCTGATATGAAGTTTACAGCAAATTGTATGTTTGCACATTATCACAACTTCTAGAAAAACAAGTTTGCTATTTACTTTTACTTCGAATACAGTAAATTAGGTTTTTATATTAGAGTTTTTTTCCTTTTGGCGGTAAAGCTTGCCAGTTTTGATAATTTCTTTCAATGATACTAAAATCTAGATGGTGCTGGTGCACGGTGACATCACACTCGCTTATTGCCAGTGTTGTCTGTGTATCTGCAACACCCAATTCAACAAGAAGAGACAAGTTGCATGAAATTGTGCCTAAGCTTATTCTATTTTGGCACTTTAACGTGATATACAGTGAACATGTCCTTATACCTGATAGTATATTTCTTGATTATAAAGTAAACCTCTTAGTAATTACTTTATTTAAGAGATAATTTGGGTTAATGGCTGGTTAAAGCGGCACCCAATCAGGTGAATTCATGTGAAATTTGGAGGTAATTTTTTTGTCTTGATAGACATATCAATATCCCACTTTTTTATTTTTTATTATTTAATGTGGCAGGCTATGGGACGTTGCGTAGTACATTTCAGAGAAGCCATACGGTCAGTTTGGTAACAGAGTTTGTGAGAGAGGATCTTTGCTGTCTGGTGGTTCTTTGATTCGGTAGCACTCTTGTGACCTCAACCCCTCGCCAGAGTGGGCAACGGCCAACAGTAAACTGACCTTTTCAAATGTTTTTGAGCGTATGCCTTCACCATGCTCGTCTCTTCAATATTGTACAGAAGGAGTAGATTTTATTTAATTGTAGCAGAAAATAATAAAATGTGCTCTATTTACTTCTCCTTTCACAAGTTAATATTGTTATGAATCAAGTCTTTAGAAATGTATGGTTGTCTGACATGTTGCAACTTGTAAAGTGTGTTTTTGTTATTGAATAGATAAAAGACAGCATATTTTGTAGACTGCCAAATTCAAACTGTGTATCAGCATTCATAGAAGCTGTGTATTGTTGACTTACATACTGTATATTAAAAATGAATTTTTACCCAAGTAGTAAACATTTTACTACTTAATGTATATCCCTCAGTTTCCAGGGTGAACCAATGACAAATTTTACTGTTAAAATAATTCTTCAGGGACATGAGATATTGCAGCAGTATTAAAGCATACTTGTATTTTTTACTGTCCCTTTAATGTTACTGCTGTTCTGATGACATGTAGGCCTACATTACCAAACCAGCTGGTTGTTAGTGATTTCTAAAGCAAAGCAGTAAAGCACCCTTCAATCTGCAGTCATTAGCTTCTGTGCTGCCCCGGGTCTCGCCAGTAATGGGCCTTGTTGCTCATGATCCACATCACGTGAGCTCTTATGTCTAATGTGTGGATGAGGGATTCTTTCAACGCTGCTGAAATGAATATCATTTTAACAATTTTTGTGATGTGTTAGTCAAAGGAATGAATATGATGTCTGTGAAGGCACAGATAGAGCCCTCACATATGTCTCTCTCATGCATGTGGTGAACTGTTGCTCTCACCTCAGAGACCCCAGATGTTCTTCCTTTGCCATTACGCAAACACACATAGAGAGTTTTGAAAATATGTCTATTAGATTCCACCTTGTATCATTTAATCAACGATATGGTGATTAAGGTACATAGATGGATGATTTTCTATGATGACTACCACTGTTTATTAAATGTTTTAGCCTTGTTACATGTTATGTTTGTGTGCCCCTGCACATCTCTGTATATGTGAGTAAGTGCGTGTTAGCGTCTTAGCACAAGCTCTCAGTGAAAAGGGAGAAATGAGAGGTGGTGACGGTGTGAGGAACGGGCAGCTGCAGCATCTTTTACTGCACTCCTCATCCCACTTCAATCTCAGTGTCTCAGCTTCTCCTTCCAGGAGAAATGTGGAGTGTGTGGGCGAGTCGGATCTGCAATTAACGCTGGTTGTCAGAAAGAGAATGCTGGCGTTTACATGATGCCTCTGAATCACTGAGTGAAAGTCTTTCTCCTCCACTCTCCTCCTCCCAGGACATTTTTCCAAGGAGGACAAAAAACACCAGAAAGCTGAAAGCCAAGGATGTATCGGGTGAAAAATATGAGATAGAAGCTGAACATTCTTGGTCCAATAAAGAGGATAGTGTTTCTTTGATTGTTTGGTAAGCCAAGATGTTCTTTTATACTGCAAAGCTATTACTGTAGCTATTAAATTTCAGTGATTATGGATATAACCATTGTTTTAGTATTGTTTCTATATTTCTTAATTTTTGACATGATTGTGAATCTATGTTTTCAATCTACCGGCTTTATTTAAAATGGCATTTATATAGGGCTGGTTTAAGTACTGTTAAGATTTCTGGTGAAGAGTGGACAGTTTCTTGGTTGGTTTGGCTTATGAAACTTGCTATAATAAGGTTCTGAAATCAGATAGTCCGGAGAAGTTCACAGGCATATGCATTGAGATGATTGGAGACACTTTTTTTTCTTAAATGAATAACTGTCCTTAATTTTTCTTTGTGCAGCAATTTTGATTTAAAGATTTTTCTTGAAGATCACAAAAAAAGTGACCTGATAATAATCAGTGTCACATTGTAACTATTCAGCATTCTCTTTGACTAATGAAAACATCTTAGTAATATGATTCATTGTTTATTGGAGCTCTATCATCAATATGGAGATTCCAGCGTTTTCCTGTGAGACCTGGAGGTTGGATGCAGAATCTTGAGCCTGGCAGATAATGTTTGAGTCTGCAGTACTGGAGACCGTCCCCTGTAGACTAAGAGAAAAGGCTTGTGCAAACAAATAGCTGGCCGTTGGTGTACAGAAAACCAATAATCAGACCTAAACTAAACATTATGAGCAGAACATTTGACATAATTTGATTTCAAGTCAAGAGACACATATTTTTCTTAACATTTTTGTAAAGGGTTTGGTTACTGCTATATAGGTCACAAGGCCTTTGGTTAGCACTGGTACCTCACTGCAGAGAGGTCCTGGGTTCCGTTCCTGGCCCTCTCTTTGTGTGTGGTGTTTGTGCTGCCTGTATTAGAAAAGGTCTTCATGTGCTGTGATCATGAGCCATTGGTCTGGGTGTAAACTAGCACAATGTGTCAGACAACAGCAACATGCTAAATACTACTTGCCGTTTTACATTGAGTGGTTGATTCAAAGTTGAAGGAATTGTCATTTAAACTTTATTAAACTTCAAACTACAGTGCATATACAGTACTTCTATACCGTTTTTTTTAAATATCATTGAGTCGATTATTATAGTTCATACTAAGGTTATGCTTATCTAAATATGTATATTTTTACTTTCCAAATGTCTATAATTAATAAATGCCATAGTTACTGCTATAAAATCACTCTTACATTAAATAACAAAATATCACTGGTTTTAGAAACTCTCCAGTAAAATCTCCAGTATTGTTGAGTCCCTCTAATAACTTGAGGGAAGCTCAGAGGGTGAATGTATTACTCGCTGAGGCACTGTTTGTATAGTGAGACAGCCAGCAATGACCTTTCACCAGTCCTGGCCTTGACTGAGACCTCTGGTGGTAAGCCACCCCGTTTGGCTAACTCAGCACATGTGCTGCTTAGCAGGGCAGAGAGCTTAAGGCCCCCCTGCTCTTCCAAACAAGGCCTGACTGGAGGTCCCTTCACTTCTACACCCTGGACCACACAGGAGAAGCAGCAGGACGATCCTCAAGCTCTAAATCTGTCACTGATCTGCTTTCGCCACTATGATCCCAGCCTGTCTCTCACTCCACGACCATACTGTACTGTTCTGTGAATCTGAATACAAACACACAAACGCGTGGTGCCATATAGCCACTGTAACCACAGTAGTGTCCCAAAAATAACATACTCGTATTTTCGACTGGGTATTGCCAATATATCCTAAATTGATCCAAATCTGATTCACAAGGTCTCGATACGATTACATTTCTGATTTGTTTCGATATCAATTAGGTTAGGAAAATTTCAGTTACAATACCAATTACAGTATGCTTGGATATAAAATAGGTTATCTTAGATTATCTAAATTATCTTTTGCTGTAAATTGCACAAGCAAGAAGCAACCCAAAAATATGCGCACAATGCACAAGGTTAATGTTTACATAAAGTATTGACCCCAACAAAGTTTGTTGTGGGTCATACATCCATCGTAAAAAGACATATATTAAAAGATGGATTACTGCATTTTAATAATCAATTTCAGATCACTCAAACACAGATGGATTTTAATTGGAGAATCGATTATTTTAACCCAGCTCTGGTATTTTCTAATTATTGTATTTTTAGCCTCTATTATGCAAAGCACTGTGCATCATGACTTCGGTGTTCCATCAGTTGCTGGCCACATTCTCTAATGAAAAGAAAGACTTGCACATGCACACTATGTGGTTTGGGAGGCTAAACTGTGGAAGCATGTGGTGGATAGGTGCAAAGGTGACAAGAGAAGTCAAGTCATTTAGCACCTTTCTAAGATGCCTCATCATCCTCCGGCTTTTTGTAGTGCAAGAAAAACCACAGTGTTGCACTGTGCATTATCTCAATAAGTGGGCCGCACGTACAGGGCATATAACCCAAATGTGTGTGTCCTGTGGTTTGGTTAGTCATGTTTTTTTTTAAAGTTGTTTTCTTATTGTTGTTTACATGAAACATGAAGCCTGCATGGAGACGTTCTAATAGTGAGTGACTTTGTTGCTATTCAGTACTGTGGTGATGTGAAGTTGAATCATGTACAGAGCTGTAGTTTTACTGATAGTTGAAAAGGAAGTTAAGAAAGACATCTCTTTGCTGAGTTGCATTTAAACTGAATTTTAATGTGCTTCTGAAATAAAAAACATAAATCAAAGGAATATATTATAATCTAATTTACTAGATCAAAAGATCTCCCATGATTGCTAATATACCCCACTGTATTGAATTCCTGATGTTCTACTGTAGATCTTAAAAAGCATCTCTCACTGGAGATTTAACTTCCCTGGCTTTGTACAGAGTCAATTAGGTAGAAGCATCAGGAAAAGAGAAACAATTGAATTGTGTGCAAAGTAAACTTTCTTCAAAGTCTGGTAAGCTCTGTGTGATGAAGCTGTTTACACTGTTGTTACAGGGTGCTAAATTATGTGATTTGAAAACATTTTAATCTAGCCTCCTATTATGTTAGCCAAGATAACAAGAAGTAGAGTCCATGGAAAAGTGTTTATCAATGGCTGGTGTAGTAAATACAGCTGTGAGACCTGGTTGTCACATCTCCTACCGCAAATGTGATGACTTAAAGTCCTGTTGCTGCTGGAAGGAAGAGTTGGATCTTACGCAGCTGGACTAGCTCTGTGGCCTCCTTAGCTTCAGGAAGGAGGTCCGGCCCACAATATCGTTGTTTTTCTGTTTGTCTGAGAAGCTTAAACCAGGACAGCTGGGGGATGTGATTCCTCCCATTATTCTGCAGCTCACATCAGCCATAAGAACAGGGTAAGGGAAGTGACACAGCCCCCACCACTCTCTGGAAGCCCACCACAGGGCTCTGACTTGCAGTTCAAAGTTGTCTTCCTTTCTGCTGTTAGGGCTTAGCTCTAGCAGGGTAAACACTGAAACGCCTCATGTATGTTCTTTTTTAGCTGGGACAGCAGTTTCTGAATTGTTATGCATTAGAACGAGGTACAGTTTGTTACGTTGTGTGTGCCGATTCAAGGATTACCTTGGCCCCTTTAGGGGAACTGTAAGCCAAGTATCACTTTTATTAGCCATGATATAATTTCTACGCTTGTAACAGTTCAGACCGCATCCTAAATGATAAACGTTACTCCTCTTTACTCAATGGCGGACACAATTTCAAAATCTTTGCACTTGGATTTTTTATTATTTATATTCGATTAAAAATAGTCTTTTAATATCAAGAACATTCAGAAAAGTATTTTCATTGCATCTCCAGTCTCTAGATCTCAGCTCTCTAGAGTGTGACTGTGATTGTGAGTAAGGTGTTATGTATGCCCGCTGTTAGTGCGTCTGCCCGTCTATCCTCTCCCCCTTTCTTCCAGTCCACTTTCCATCTGTGTGCTGTGGGCTGCAAATGTAGTTGAAAATGGTGTAGTGTTTCCACTAGTGAGCTGTTGCCAGCCTGTATTCATGTCAGACTGTGTTGTTCTTGATTTAGTTTCCCTCTGCCCCACAACCTCTGTCACTGGTCCAACTGCCGGAGGTGTTCAGAAAGTATATAAGGGTTGAGAAGGGAGGAGCGGGGGGCATCCATCACCAGCCGCTGGCCCTGGGACTCAGGACCAGAGGCTATCAACAGTTTGACTGAGAAGATTCCTGGAGAGGCGAGCAGCAGCAGGGCCTGTGGAGGTCTTTCTCTCTTTCTCTCTCTTTTCCTTTCTCTGTCTGACTCCCTCTATCTCTATCACACTGTTTGCACACAGTGTTCATGTGACAGCTAGCACACATCATCTGATTCGGGAGAAACTATGGGCTGTAGAAATGCCCCTAAGATTATTTGCTTGGTGAATGCCGTTCATTGATGTCAATAGATTTTTTAAATTGAGATAGACAGGAGAAAAAGTCTTTCAGATTCAAGTCAATTTTCCAACTTGTATCAGTGATAAAAACATGACATGCCTTGCACATTCCTTGTACCTTTCGCTCTCTGAAGTGCTTTCAGGTATAGTCTTCTATTGAAACGGCTGTTTACTGCTAAAACATCATCATTCACAAAGCAGACTGATTATTCAAAATGAAAACTGTCTCTCAGTGTGACATTACAGGAACTTTATAATATAAAAACCCATGACAAACATTCACAAACCCAGATTCTAAACACTTTCCATGTTGTATGTGTCATACTGTACACACATTTTTCAGAAATAGATGAGTAGTGGCTTTATTTGAAATGTTTTACATGAAATGAAATGGGTTAACAACAGGCCTGTGTGAGAGCATTAACAGATTAATTCTATGACATGAAATTGTAAGAAAGAAAAAAAAAATCAATGCTACTTTAGCTAGCCCCTTTTACTGTTGTTATGAGTCATAGCCATCCTCACTGCTCAGATTGCATAAACCTTTTATGTAATGGAACACTGTGAGAAAGAGGCATCAAGTGGAAGATAAAAATGGGGAGAGAAAATCAAATATTTATTCTGAGCTTTTTAATATTTTTTCCCATTAAAAGCAGACATTCTCTGAAGTCAAGCAGTAACTATAACCCTAAACAATATGGACATGTATGTATACCAAAAACGGTTGTCTTTCTGCGGCGCTCACTATTTATTTACTTAAATCTGCCGGCAGATCATCAAACACTGGGGGTTTGAGTTGAATATCTGGAATCTCAGTGTCTAATTTGGATCCACAGTGTTTACAAAGATGTGTTGAGATCGGGTAAATGTGCTGCTGCTGAGACACATTATGCATGACGTCCCTAATATCCTTACACTGTGGATTCCCCCTGGAGGAAGATCTTGGTTCATCTTTGCTGTTTACCATTTCTGAGTTGCGGTCTGCGCAACATCAAAAGGCTGCCATGGCACTTAACACAGCTCGCAGGGTTTCCTGGGAGGGTGGGGGACTGTTGTTCCCTATGGTGTTGGCATTACTATTGTTCCCTGGTGAGAAGTCCATCTGATGATAGACAACCATGCAAATGGACTCATGCCATCGAACCACATCAGACAACAGCACGATACTGCAATGCTATGCAAATTTATAAACCTCAAGGATCATGCACACATTAGTTTTATTTGTGCACGAGTGTTTATGTGTGCAAGTGTTAGACAAACAGAGCGGCCAGAATATTTTCTCTACCAGTTTACAGCAAGTTATCTCTCAAAAACAAAAGTAATGAAATAGTAAAATTGAGATTCAGATGTGTAACATGTAAATTGGCATCACAAAAGTGTGACACAGGATATGTTCATCCATAAAGAGTTCTGAATACTGATACTGTGCCATGTCAAGACATTGACTTGTTAAAGTGACATTCTGTCATAAGGAATGTTGGTGATGGAGGGCTTTTGCGAAGAGACAGTTTGTTAAACCGATGGCACTGATACGAAGTGAGTAGTCAGCTATTAGTCTGTCAATTGCATTGTACCGATATAGCATGACTTACTGTAGATTGGCTTATCAGAAATGATGTCTAAGGTTTAGGAGGTTAAATTAATAGATAATTCTGAGAAATACTGTAGCTTTAACAGTTTGAAACTCTAGGAGGACACTAGCCCCAGACTATGTCTCTCGTGTATCACAGAGCTGAGCTTCCATGTTTTCCAAAAAAAGAAATACCCAGCAATCTTTGAAAATTCCAGAAGGTCTTTTAACACTTATTGTTGTTCTGAAGGTATTTTCAGAATGCTCAAAGACTCTTCGAACCATCTGGATAGAAATATGTTCAGTTAAAAAATGTTTCAGCCCTTTTCTCAAGTTGCAACTGGATTTCTTAATCCAGGAAACCGGAAATGACATACCTCTTTGCTCTTTTTGTAAAATACAAACAAAATATAAATTCAAATTTGGTATGAAAGCGAGTAAATATGTCATTTCCAACTACCATCTTTATTTGAATTAGAAAAAAAAGATGAAACAGGTTAAACATTATCTTTTTAAGTGGGGTGAAAGGAATATTTTTTTCTCTATGGTTAGAAGATCGGTGTTAATTGTTAATTGTTAAACAACCTTCAGGTTTTTAAAAGATGGCTGTGTAATTATCTTTTGCGGAAACTCTGATGCTTAGATCTGTGACTCCAATGTAACGGTAATACTAGACGCATAAACTAGGGCTAGTAGGACACTACAGCAACTGTACCATAACGTCTATGATTTCTCAGGTGTCGAGCGCATTAATTTTTAATGAGACATAATTCCTCACCCTATTCTTGCATCATGGAAGTTATCATCATTTTCTTTGTTCATAAAAGTTTCACTCAAATATGCAACAAGGGATTTACGTTGAGGAGGAGAGTAGCTTTTCTACATGAAATGGATATAACTGTTAGGAGAGGGTCATCTCTTTATCCTTGAGAAACTGAGAATCCATTCATTGGCTGGGCTCAAGAACCTGACTGACGCAAATGGATCATTGGGAATAGAAGTGTCCCAGCAGTAATTATGTTACAACGCCGCTACCGCACACTTCCACTGAGGTGGGATGGGATGGGCGCGGGGTGCTTCTTTTAGTCTTGTTTCCCTTACATCTTTCCACATAGTTAACACAGTCATACTGTTCTCACTCTTCCACTCTGTCTGACTCTCCCCCCCTTCTTCTCCTGTTTTCTTTCTGTCTCTTTTTCATACACACACCTGCTATCAAACCCAAACACACACATGAAGCGTAGTGGAAAGTTTCTAACGTTTATCCTGCTTCGTTGAGTGAATGCCTCTTACCTCTGTTTAACGACTCTTAAAGTAAGGAAAAAGTTGGTAGCTGATCATGTCACCTATATGCCACTGTTGTCTTCCTGGCCTCTGGATCCAAGCTGCCTGCACCTCGAAACTGAAGCAAAAATGTCTGTTTCATTTTTTTCCTTGGTATCCAGGGCTCTGTGGCACTAAGTCAGTTAAAAAAGAGACACGAAATTAATGTAATGTCAAAGGCGTTTTCATATGAAACCCCAAGGCATTTAGTCAAAGTCACCTTGCATAGTCCTCCTGACAGTACTGTGAGAGTGAGATGGAGGATGTCTGTCTGGTAATGCTGTCAGCACATGATGTCCTTTGGTTATTGGTTGTTATATCCACTCATTGTCATTCTGATTTTTTAGATTTGATACATGTCCAGTATTTATTTGAAGAGTGACATCATTTTCCATTCAGTTGGCTGTGTAACGTGGCCCAAAGTGAAACATTTTCTCAGTGAGAGCAGTTTCATCCTGTGGGGTTTTCTTTCCTTTTGATGTCATTTTGGAGGTGATAAGTAGCTTCCCGTCTCCTGGTCCCTGTCTTACAGCACCATCCCCCATCCCAAGCAAGGTGCTAGCAGCATGGAGAGTTGTTTGAACTTGCATCGATCCAACGTGGGATTACAGCTGGGTCATTGGAGAGTTGGACTCATCTACCAGTCATCAGGGCAGATTAACCACTCGCTGTCTGCTTGGCTGCCATTTCAGTGCAGGCTCTCACTGCTGTTATTGTGACTGTCCCTACTCTGCAGGTCACTTTTGAACAGTGCTTTTTTAAATCTTACTTGATTGAGTTTAGGTTCGGACTGATTTAATATTCAGAAGAAATGTTTTGCTTAATGAAATAAGATAAGAAAAATCCTTAACAAACTTCTTACATGTCTTTAAATCTGTAAGCAATCATTGAAACATTTGCCAGTCTTGATTTTACAATCTCAAAATTTTGGCCTGCAGATTTTCTATTGTGCAAACCATGTGTATGTTTGATTTTCTCTCAACAGCTTCAGGGTATATCATAATCATTTAACCCTTTCAGTTATTAAAATCATTCTCCGGTATGAGAAAAGTCACCCCAAGCATTGCTTTACAGAGGAAGGGGAAGGGCTGCAGAAGGTCCATGGTTTGCAGACTGCCCCACCTCTCTCTCTACATTTCTCAAAGCCTCCTTTTTCACTTTTTTATTCACATGCCCTTGCGATAGCTCTTATTAATTATATCTCATTAGTTGCCTTGGAAACTGAGGTGAGGGAATGTATAACATGAGTTCAAAGAAAGAGAGAAAGAATAAGGAAAGCAAGAAATTGAAGAAAAGAAAATGCAAGAAAGAAAGGAGGGGGAGGGATGAAAAGAGAGGATGGAGAAAGTGGTTGTTGAGGGATCAGCCGTGTGTCAGATTAGCATCAGGAGACATTAACACTAGTGATGCTGCTGGGGCCACAATCCTGCCTTTCACTGCTGGAAAGGGAGATAAGCGCGCTCTCACAAAAGGGAGAGCGTGAGAGGACTGGCTTGCCTCCGCTCCCCTCAGGCCAACAGCCCCATTTACAGGTACAGCACCTCCTGATGAAAGCGGGAACAAAGAGGTGGATGTTCATTTCCTACTGATCTGGTGTCAAAGCTCCATTGAAACAAATCTGTAAAACTGTGGATTTAGGCTGCTTCGCTTTATGTCTCCAGTCTGCCAGAAGCTAAGCACAACCGAGCCACAGTGTTGACACTTTGAGTTTGATACACTTAAAAACGTTGTCATGGATTATTTCACAGAATCCCAATATGCACATCAGATTTCTGCGTGAGGCTGTTGCATCCTATCAGAAATGTAGTTCTGTCATAATTATGTTGTTTCAATGTATATTTACTAGTATTGTGAGAGCTGTGATTCAGTCTTATGCAACCGGTTAAGTGCTTGAATAACAAGGATAGGTCTCTGCCTACTAATTGTAAAGTGAGTGGCTGAGAGCTAGGAGCAGTGTGTGCACATTGTCCAGCCTGCATAATGATCCTTCCAGTAAACATAATAAGCACACAGAGTGAAGCCACAGGAGATGAGCCTCTGTTGTTGTTTAGTCTCAGACTCAAAGTCAGGATGGTAATAAGGGGAAAGACCAGAAAGAGGTCCCTCCCTTTCTTTCTCCTCTCCATCTCCTACCAGCTCCCTCCGACTCCCCCGCAGAGGGCATGTAGAAGGGTCCTGAATAACAGGAAGTGGAGGGGCAGGAAGTTGAGTCTTGTCTGCCCACGGCCTGTGGTAGGATACTGAGGCTTATTCTGCCTTGCACAGGAAGTACAACTGTCACGGCTATGCTCAAGGCTTTGGCTGCTGTCCATCACCTTTAAAGGAGTGGAGGCATGCCTGCAGCACATAGTGGGGGCTTCTTAAACGCAAGTGAGATAGGATGAATCTATTGAATAACATTTATTTGAGATGTAGAGCGGAAAGGATTATAGTGGTATGGCTGATAGAATAATATATACTGTACGTACACAATAACACTGGCCTCATTTTCAATTGGCCAAATCTGCAACATGAATCTACTATGTAATTTTATAGTACATTTTATATAGGACAACAGTTAAGGGAGTAATGCCTCAACTTTGTGTGGAGTGAACACAGGCTTACAAGCGGGGAGGGAGAAGTTGTGATGTATCCAGTATAATTACACTGGGAATTGAGCATGTTTTATTGATTGTGAAAGGGCCAGGCCTGTCACCAAGCCTCCCAGTGTCTCCATGGTCTGTCTTAAGGGAGGAGGAAGCAGAATGGCCCACCTGTCATTCGACGAGTCTCACACCTGGTCATGGAGGATCAAATTGGCTCTGTTTAGAAACAATTGTAATAGTAACTTTCAAAGATAGAGCGTGCATTTAACAGAAGGTAGAGTAAGGCATGGACTTGTTCTGTTCGACATGTCATATTGACTTTCTGTCTTGCTGATATGGTTGTTCCTATGGCGACGTATTCTCTGCACATTGATTTATGTGTTACAAATGTTTGGTAAGCAACTTTCAGAGGTGCGGGACTGGTTTATATCAAAGTGGACCAGGTGTATTATATCAAGGTCTTTTAAAAGACTATATGACGAGATGCTGTTTGTGCGTGTGTACAAACCAGGCATGTACAAATTTCTGCCTTGACAACAGTTCCAATCCGATATTGTTGAAAAGGTTTTTGAAATTGCATCATTTCAATGTATTAGCCTCATACCAAAAGACAGACCATCAAGTTTTGTCTAGTACTGAATATGTAACACAAACACGCACACAGTTTGTGCTATAGGATTACTGGTGTTGTGAATAGATAGAGACCTTACAAATGGCTCTAAGCTGCTGTGAGCAGGCGTGCTCAGATGGTGCTCTGATGCTGCACTCGCTGTCCTCTGTGCGTCCACATAGAAAAGGCTCCCCTTAGTATAATTACATGGTGCTGCGTCTGTTTTCCCAGACCAAAACTGACTTGTTAGACAACGTAGTTAATCCATAACTGTTTTTTAACTCCAGTTTCTGAAGGTTTGTTAATAATAAGCTCAAAAAGGCCAGACAATGTCTATTATGTGTTAAAAAAACTATCTTGAGTAAATCATTGCTAAATCATTTTAATTAACGTTACCAACATTTCTAACGTTAGCTAACCATGTACAGTAAGTTTCTTCTGATTTCACAGAAATGGCCGGCCACCGCCTTCACATGTTGTGTGATGTATCAGTGGTAGCTTTAAAGCTACATTGTGTAAGAATTTCTCCCATATAGCGGTGAAATTGTATATTACAACCAACTGAATATTACTTTCTAGTCCCTCCCTTTCCGATCGCATTTTAACTTCTACAGTGGCCATATTATTCCAAGAAGTACGATTTCCTCCGTGAGTGTTCCTTTCAGTGTAATAATAGTTTTATGTTTTTGTTATTTTGGTACCATTTCATTGCTAACATCCGCTTTTAGGTTCCCAAACAAATGCAAGCTAATGTTAGTAAAGTATCATTGTGATCCTCAGCTTCAACAGGCCTTAAAATCTGCCGGCTAATCGAGTAATCTCCCCTCGGCATTCGTCACGGTGCCAATGAGTGTAAAAGCATGAAACGTGGAGGTATGTTCCTCTTTGGCTGATGTATTTTCAAGATGGAGGCGCAACATGGCAGAATACCAAGGGGTAAGTGACTCTCCACAAAAGCGTACCTCCTATCGAGCCATTTTGCCATCACCCGCCGTTAGCATTCCACTGACTGCCATTCATTTTGGCATCACTTTGCCAGTGAATATCTTTACATCTGAAGCGTTTAAAGACTCTATTTGTCCATTGTTTATTTCTAAAGAAACACGACAATGAATAAAAGGCTCCATTACCTTGTATCTCACGTTATGGCTCCATAGCAGGCGTTTCTGTAAAAATAGGCTAACGATTTTGTCATAACCACGCAACTTTCTGTCGCATAGTAGAGGAATTACATTACAGGCACAGGAGCTTGTAGGCAGTTTCGACTTACATTAGCTGTTTAAGCCTGTGTTTAAGCCTGTGCCTATGTTATCTCCTAACATATACCTACGCTCTCCGTCTCTGCAAGATTCGGAGTGATTGAGATTTCACTTTGCACAGCTACCAGAAGACTTACAACTTTCAGACAGGTTGCTCACGTCACATCTACGCCTTGAAGCTCAGTCTGCAGTTGTGCAGTAACACTCAGCCATCAATGGAAAAGTGCTTCTAATAGACTTCACTGGTCTCCGTTGAAAGTCTATGGCTTGGCTGTGTGCATTATTTTACTGTCTATGCAGAATACATATTCTGAATGATTCTGAATGGCAGATTCTACCCTTATGAGAATACTTTGATTAGTTGGTGGAAGTAATTACACATGAATGAGCACATATTTTTGAAAGAACAAAGGTTTCAATCATGTGACTGTTATGTATCAATCAAGTATCAATCATGTGGCTGTTACGTCCTAATAGTCTTGTGTTTTCCTGTCTCTGCTTCCGGGCTCAGTTTGCCTTTTCTCTTTTTATGTTTATCTATTTGTCTCAGTTTCACACACACACACACACACACACACACACACACACACACACACACACACACACACACACACACACACACACACACACACACACACACACACACAGAGGGCACATGATTTGAGCCATAAACAGATACTCTGTCCCCTCTGAACACCAGAAAAGTCACCAGAAAGTCAGTATCACGCCAAAAACATGTACTCTGCTACTGTGCAGACATTGTCCTCCTTTGTTATTTGACCATGTTCTGAAATGTCTATCTGGGAAGTAGTGCCAGCTAAAGTTTCTTTTTTTTTTTTTATTGCGTTATTTGACCTAATATGAATGATATGATAAACCACAGCATTAGATAGAGTTATCATTCAAATTTTGAAAAGGAGGTTTTGTTAGTGACTAACTTTTGATGAATGAGGACACATTAAGTTGTGAGCACGGCACACCTGCAGTCTGAAAGCCCTCCCCGCTTGTCATATTGTATCTGTGTAAGAAATGTCATGACACAGTCTATTATGCCTCTAGACTTGAAATGGCCTGCTCCTCTGCATAAAGAGAGAGAAAAGGATGTGTGTAGGCTATGTGTGCATGTGTGAATTTGCTGTGGTTAATTCAGACCAGCCTCAACAGATGATTACAGATTAGTCCTCCTCAGATAAGCTCCTCTAAACCAACACAAGTTCACAAGAAGGCACACGGATACTGTAGAATACTGTAAGCTAATACATTGAAATTCAAAGGCAACAAATAACACTTTATTTAGGACCACTGAAAGCAAGCAGTACAAACCCTCTCAATCAACACAGATCACATACTCTACTGTATATTATAATAACTTCTTGAATACAGTTAGTAATTCACCAGCATGCATCCCGTTCCAGTACATTCATTGAGGGTTTCAATATTAAACAAAAACAATGAAAGTTAATGAAATCACTTCTTGCAACTTGACTTACTATTGCTTTTGGGTGGCTCAGGTATGTCTTTGGGGGAGTTGAACACCCCAAATCTTCCTTTTCTTTGAACACCATTCTGTCAGTGTGTGTTTGAAATGGTGAATGAACATCGTCATTCTCCCTGGTCTGCTCTGATGTGGTTTGGGGAAATTCTTCGTGATCGTTCAGGCGGTTACTTTTCTGTCTCAGACAGCCATGCGTGGGTAGTTAGCGAGGTGATCTCAGTCAAGTTTGCCTACAGTGGAGCCCCGATTCAGACAGCCAGACACCATAATGCCAGTCCATCTGTAACCTATAATGACTGTGTGCCACTGGAACCGGTCATTTTCATTTTCAGTGCCAATTCGGCCCCTGGCTTCTTCACCTCACAACTGCTGACTGCATCTAATGGCCTAAGTTGTTAACCTTTCTACATTTGTACTCATAGGGGAAATGTACTTGTTTAGACATTTTCTATTTGCTGGGTGTAAGTGATGGATCTGCCTCCAGGGAGAGGGCTATATCTCTTTTTGCAAAAAAGCAGAGACAGGACAGAGTTAGATGTCCCCTGGCGAACAGTAGGATCTGAACCACTGGCCAGGTTACAAGCTCATGTGGGAATATAACCCCAACCCTCCTCACCTCCCATGGCTTCTCCTCCAGCCCAGGAGATTTCAACTACTGTCAACGCCAGACTGGGTGCTCTCTTAATCATCTTAAGAGCAAAGCTGGGAAGGGATGAGAATGGGTCAGCTGAGGAAAAGCAAGGAAATGTGGCTGCTCTGTTTCTGCAGGCAGGGGAATATAGTCAAACTATTTACCGTATATTAAGGTGAACATAGCTTTGTAAAAAACAGACATAGAATAAATCTATGTAGCAGCTCTGCTACATAGATACATCACACACTCGGGAAGGAATGTTTTACACAGCTCTTTATTTTGCCGACTTCACATAGACAGAGCGTATTGTGTCAGACAGATCTCACAGAGTTCATTCGCTTTTCCTTTTTTACCACTCTTTATGCTAAGCTAAGCTAACCTGATGCTTTCTGTAGACTCACATTTAACTAACGAATAAAAGTGGTATAATCTTCTCAGCTAACTCTCCAGAAAGCAAATAAGAGTATTTCCCAAAATGTCAAACGGTATAGTTTGACATTAGAATTATCAAGTTACTTGTCGTTACTGTTTCCAACAAGTGGTGAAAGTATTTTGATGTCTGAATGCATACCTTCAACAAGTGTATACAATTTACAAGTGAGTCTTGTATCGCTGCTGCCCTGTAAGAGTGAAGCCGTCTTTCAGTGACTTCAGCTGTGGTTCAAGTGCAACAGCAGAGGAGATAAGGGGACACCATGTGGGTCTCATACTTTCTGAATGTGCTTGAGAACAGAAAGCAGAGCCCTCCGGTGCTTTGAAGTGCTTAAGGAGACATTGTTGAGTGTCAAATTAACTTTCTTTCCTCCTCCCCTCTCTTTCTCTGTCTTTTTCTTTCTGTCCTCTTGCAGATTGTGGTGTGGTCTGTCAAAGAGCGCATTGCAAAGACAGAAGAAAGACAAGAAGAGAGACTGTTGCACGATGTGCTAGGAGAGTGCAGGAAGAAATCGTGTTGTTTTTCTGATATTGTTGAGGTGTCAGAGAGACTGGAACGGACGCAGCCATGGGGCGGAAGAAGATACAGATCACCAGGATCATGGATGAGAGGAACAGACAGGTGAGTGTTGGAATTTCTATCTATCTGGAGCAATAATGTAAATATTATAATCAGTTAACTGCTACTGCATCCTTTCTTTGTGTCTCAGAAAACAGTCAGTTCTGTACCTGTTTGAAGGTTACAGTCTTTGTCTATTTTCCTTCCTGCCTTGGACAAGAGTTCAGCAGCTGTCATAGTGTACATGGATCTAAACAGACATACCTCACTCCCTATAGTCCTGGCCAGCTGAACAGGGACCATGACATTTCTTTGTCAGTGCGGCCGTATTTACAGACATGATTCCCCTGCCACCCTGCAATTTCAGCCAGAGAAGTTGATGAGGCAGCAGGAGCACTGGGCTGAAGCGGGGGCCTCATTGCGTGGGAGTGAACTGAGGGTAGCAAGGAGCACAGCGAGCCGCCTGTGGCCTCCCCACACTGTAGGGCTTGTCCCCTGGTCTAGCAGTATGGCTGGGCCCCTTTGCTGTAGCCCTATGTGTTTGCAGCTGTTTGGTAGTAATTAGGAGCAGCCACTGCACCACAGCACCCTCTCATTTGCAGGGTGGGTCAGCAGGACACACAGCACCCTTCTCTGCCTCAGCTACACTGGTCTCAGCTAGCCGCAGAAAGGCAGAGAGCTGGAATTCACTCTGTCTGCTCATGTTAAATATAAACTCATAAACAGCAAAACACTGTACAAAACAGCCTAGGTCTGTTTGAAAGAAGAATGACAGGCTTGGATATCTATAGCAGGAAGGCTGGGTCAATTTCTTTTTTAGCTACACTCTCTTTGATTTACAGAGCTAAGTTGAAGGAGCGTGAGCACAGTTTTTGATGAATTACACCTACTAACAAAGTATGCGTAGGTTTCCATAGCCAAATAGAATGCATCTTGTAAATGCCCTCCAAATATAATTTGCATTCCTTCACAGGTGGAACAACAGAGCTACAGTGGTGCATCTTCTTGTGAGGGTATTAACATTATACGGTACCAGCCAATCGGTACTCTGACCCTGTCTTTGTCTGTTACTCTGAGCAAGCAGTTCAGCCAAAGTGCAAAACAAAAATCTACACCATAGGCCAATGATCAGTATAACACCTGGCTCTGTGTTAGATCCAAGCAGGACAGCAGGAGAGTAATCACCCTTGGCTTGTTGCTGGTATCTACATAGAATACAATGACCAGGGACATCAGGTAAAAAAGGAAGAGAGAAAATTACATGAAAACAGGTTGTCAACTGTTCGCTAGGTGAGCAAGTTAACCCGTCTGACAATCCTTTCTTCACAATGCATGTACGAAGGGAGTACGAAGGAAGAGATTCAGCTGTATTGATTCACAGAAAAGTGGAATTGCAGAGAGAGACGTTGCTTATTATTAATGTGTCTCCCAAAGTTGAGTGTTTGCTTCAGATTTTAAATGTCTCACTGTATAATTTGTGAGAAAGTTTATCAGCAGAGCACAGGCATTTCCGTTTGCATTTAGTCGCTTCTAGCTGGCTCAGCAGAGAATCTGCTGTGACAATAGGTCGTGGTGCAAAAATAAAGCTTTTCTATAAAGTGATGTATGCATTTGTATCTTTTTCTCTCTTTTTTCCATGGGCAATGAAGCACACAGTGCCATCTCCCTGGGGCGTGCTCCTAACCAAGGGGGAATAACCATTAGCATATGGTCCCCATTGTTGGGAGACAATTTGAATCTTTATCTACGCCACTCTGCTGCTAGCTATCCATACGCTTAGCATTAAAATGAAAGAGGTCTGTAAGTGGGCTAATTAGATAGTATTGCTATACAGGATGTTATGTGGGGACAACGGGGGCTCCCTTGCATTATCACTGCAAGTGCTTTAAGAGAGTTGTTAACCTTTTAGGATTTATAACACACAGTGTGGCAAAGGCTGAGAAGGTCTGTAATTGCACAATCTATCAGGAATTGTAAGTGTAAAGTTGAAACAGGCAGTGAAGGTAGCTAATATTTTGCTTCAAATCATTACTTATAATGTATAATGACATAATTCAGAGTAAGGAAGTGTATTGTGCAAAAATGGCATGTAAGAATAGATAAACTATTGCACAGTGTCATACATCATGTGTGAGGTAGAACTTTTTATGCAGCTTTATGTTCACACAAAAGTGTGTATCCCTGTCTTCTGTGTGGCCTTGCAGAGATGTACAGAATGAGACATGAAGGCAGCAGAGGTCCTGTCATGCATACTGTAAGATGGTAAAAAGCCAGTTGCCTGAGCCATTCCCTGCATATGTTATGGCCCTACAACACAGTGGCACTCATCAGCCAGACTGACACGCTGATTGCAAATGAATGCTAGATAACAACCATCATAAACACCAGCAAGCCTTGGTTGATTCTCGTCATTTACAGTATTCACAGCAATTATTATAGTTTGACTCACAGACAGATATGCTCACATTTATTATACACTATTATCTAACATTCACATCTCTCTCTGTTTCTATTATACCCAAACATACAGTACAGTGCCTTTAAAGGGGAATCATATGGACCAGTGAAATTTGGCCCTAAAAAAGGAGTATCTGTTGTGTTTTGACTTGACAGGTTTGTGGAACTCAATGAGCATTTATAGGGTCTTTTACCTTCTTCTCAGCAGCTGTCATGGTGTGCGTGGATCTGCAGGGGGGATGATGGTGGAGAATGGCGGGTACACATTAGTCTTGTAAGTTAGTGTAGGGAAGAGGCTGGTGTAGTGAGCAGTGTTCTAGTGACGTCCTATGGATGCCATTAAGCAGGCTCACTGGGGGTAATTGCCCAAGTCATTAAAAGTTTGATGATTTTGCTGCTGGGTGGAGGGTTGCCTGCCCTTGCTGGGCTCATTTTGGATTGTACTCTGGCACTCCAGATGCCTGTAGGCACAGAACAGCTCTCTCTCTCTCTCTCTCTCTCTCTCTCTCTCTCTCTCTCTCTATCGCTCACTTTCTCTCCTGGGAGCAACACAGCACATACCTCCCATTTTTCAGCCTTCACCAATTCTTTTTCTGAGCGGTCATCATTATTCTTTTGACAGGTAAAGAGCTTGTTGATAGACCATGGACAGAACAGAGGAACACTGTTAAATGCGACAGCCAGCGCATTGTCAAGATTATATGTAGTTTCCATAAAACTACGCTGAAGCAGCAAGACACGAAGTTGGGTGATGGCGATCGTAGTTTTGCTGTTGAGCTTGCACCATGTAATACATCACTAAAATGCTCACAGATGATGCACAACTATTTACAGTTGTAATAACACAGTACAGTCTCTTATAACCATTGCAGTTTTCAACTAATCGAAAAAGCCAAGTGTCTTTAAACTGGATCATTCTGTTTATTGATTAAGGATATTTCTAGGAAACCTATTTACGTTTAATTAACTAGCATGTCATCCTCTCCAACAGAATCAGTCATGGCTACTGTAGGTTTCAAGGTCAATCCCACCCAGTAGACAAGGCCTTTGTGCCCTCAGTTGTCCACATGGGGATCCTGGGGCAGTCCTTTCTCCCAGAGAGAGTTGATCCAGGCAGACAGTTGCGGTGGCCCTGGCCTGTCTCCCAGGTCTGCACACTCTAGCACTGCATAGCCAGGGCAGCAGCCACAGGGCCTGGGTCACTCTGCCAGCTGGTGCCAGACCTCTCTGACTCTCAAGCCCACTCTCATGTCTGCCATGGGGGCCGTCAGAGGTGACATGAGGTTCTAATAAGGCTGCTAGCTCGTCACCCCTCTGAAGGTGTTAGTGATCCAGGCATCTCCTGCCATGCCCCAGTCACAGCTGCACTCTGAGTCCCAGATGTCTTGTTTGTTATCTTGGTACCCCTGCCTGAGGACAGACATTGATAGACCTTTTGATTGACACATCAACTCTGTGTGGATGTGTTTGTTAAGGTTTGTTGTAGCATATGTTGTTATATGCTATACAGTTTTCTGTGGCAGAGTCTGTCTTGTGTAGGATGGGTGACAGGCACATATGCTTGTGCTATAGATTTTAGAAGCATTTGTTTCAGGAATTTTACACATAGATAGATGCTTATATTTGGCACACCCAGTTATTGGAATTCATTTGTGATTATTCTTTTAAAAAGTGACTAGAGCTAGTGAGCCTGTCTGTCTACATATTGACAATTTCTGCAGCAGCACCGCTCTGTGATTGTGACCGATATGATTTCTAGATTTTTATAGTGCACATTAAAACACTTATTTAGAGCTTTGCTAACTAAAACACATACCCAAAGTATAAAAATAACTGAATTATCAAGCTCTATTACTACAAAAACTGGTAATGATGATGGGGCACTTGGAGAGAAGTTGGTAGTGCAGAAAGTGCAAATTGAGAGCAGAATTAGTACTTCATCTTGAGATTGTGAGAGCCTCTTAAAAGGTCAAGGTGTTTTCGCCAGGCACAGTCTAAATTAAATGCTATAGTCACTGATCTATCTGCTATTGTGTGAGCTACTGTAATGACCTTATCAAAAGCAGAGAAAATTGGAATCACTCCAGTTCATTGGAAGTTTAAATCTGCCCTCCCTTCTCTTTTGCCCTGACATTAGATTTCT
The DNA here is from genome assembly GCA_013375575.1 of Percina caprodes. Classification (NCBI taxonomy): domain Eukaryota; kingdom Metazoa; phylum Chordata; class Actinopteri; order Perciformes; family Percidae; genus Percina; species Percina caprodes. The sequence continues at coordinate 8,902,170 of JABXJD010000001.1, forward strand.
AAGAACATGGTACAACTCAACTTTACCACACTGAGGCTAATCTTCATTATTGTAAATTACATGAATTAGTCAGGGAGCTAGACTACATGTGTACCACATCTTACTATAGGAGCGACTCAAATTTTTTAAACCACATTGAGTGTCTATGTGGGTGTCTTTGACTTGGTAAACCATAGGAAAGCTTCGCCAGTGAACCTCCCACTTGACCTCAAGGATGTTTGTGGGTTTCCACTGTCTCACCAGTCACCCCAAAGAAGATGTGGGTGGATGAAGGTTATATTTGTGTATGTTGATTTTTATGCTCAGAGCTGTTTTGTGTCATGTCATAACTTATCAAATTAAGCTGCAAACAAACAAAATTAGAAAAATAGTGCAAAACTGTCCTAAATAATCTAATTTCCTTATTAAAGGTAACTGTGTGAGTAAAGAAGAGTAATGTGATTGTCGCCTTTAATGGCAGTGTGAGCAGCAGCTGGCTTTTATACAGTTACTGTGTTTGGGGCTGGGGCAAGAACCAAGTCTTGGTGCTGCTGCTGAGGTTGAAATGAAGCGGTGCCTGGGTCAGCAGCCCTGCACTCAGCACTCTGCCAAGCATCCAGGTGGAACAAAGTCCTCGCTCAGCGTCTCATCCTGGGCTTCCTGCTGAAAGGTGACATCTCCATGGCTTAACAGCCACATTCATCTGCTAAAGAGCATACAATTTGTTAATCATTTTCCCACATGACGGTCCCTGCTTTCCAGTTGGTTAGGCGAACAAACAAATATGCAAGCAGGCAAATGAGTGGGTGGGCGGGAAGCCCTGCTGTTTAGTCAGAGGGAGTCTGCCATTGCCAGACCTGTCTCCACAACACCGTGTCAGTAGCGGTGCAGCAACCAAATACTTGCAAAATACTGTAGATCATGGAAGTGGAGGGACTTTCTGTGTGAGAGATGCGCCAGATGTCAGGCTGTATTACAGCAATGTACATTTGTTGAGCCAGACTACGTCAGATGAGACTCTTATCAGCTGCTTAGAACTTTAGTTGTTCTCAGTGGGTAAAAAAAGCATCAGAATGACAAAACCACACATGTTTTTTCTGTTCCACCAAACTCACTTTAAGGCTTTATGTGTCTGATATTTGCAAGGACACGTCATTTATTGCAGCATGTATTTTAAACCTTTCAAGAAATGTCTTGTCAGAATTTGGTCATATGAGCTTGACTAACATCAGTGCATTGAATACAAAATGACACGAGGACAGGCTCCGCCATGTCTAGAGCGGGTATAATGGCCCCATGTAATTACCTGTAGTGTGGAAGATTTGAAATTCATTCATCACAGTTGGAGTGACCCCACAGCTTGAGCGTTACATGGACACTGTGCAACTCATAGGATTATAATGCTTTATATCAGTTAAAATGAGGGTATAGCTGCAAGCTGTGACCAATTAAAGTTGAACAAAGCCAGCTCATCTGCTCAACTCCTCTCTTAGTAGGTCAGTGAAACTGATGGAGAATACAGACGTATGCACTCCTCTGTGGCTCCGAGCACAGCTTTCACGAGTACATTCACAAGCCACATTTTAAAACACATTTGACTAGACACATGTGCTAAAGAAAAAACATAAATCTCTCATGATTTCAAATATACACATTTTAAAACTATTTTCTGCAAACAACCATTACAATACCAAAGGAGAAAACAGCTGCATTTATAGCCTCCCTCCTTGAGAACGATGTTTTTAGCTTGCGAAATGACTGTAGTATACTGTAAAGAGGTGGTGTAACATAATGACATGTGTGTGTGGGTCTGAAGAGACCACAGAGACAGAGCTGCAGAGATACAGGACATAAAGTCACTTTGCAGAGAGGGTTGCGTTACCATTGGAGTGATGTATGACCCAATGTCCCAACTGAGGGCTCATGTTACAAGGCTTATGCTGCACTACAGAGATAGCTTTCCGTATATGGAGTCAGGGGCTACAGTAATGTATGGACCCCTGTTGTTGCCAAAGCTCTGACTCAGCTTACTGACTCGTGCCTCTAACCCTGACCTCTGTCCTGATAACTAGACATTTCAAACATGTACTATGTCATTGCAATCATTCCTAAAGGAGGAATGATCTTGTTATCTGTCACCTTGGTTACAGTAACATTGTTGTAATATAATGAGACTGTTAACACTGTTATTTCCCTGTCTTAGCCTACAGCCCATAACTTTTTAAACGTAGTAGAACTCGTTACTTAGAGATTTCATACTAATTTGAAAATCATTTTTTGCTTAAAGCACCCCATAGTATTACTGCAAGTTGCCACCACAAAGTAGATATACATTTACTGCATTACTGTACTTTTGTACAATTTCTAGGTAGGCCTATCTGTAATTGGAGTATTTTCCATTTCATGCCATTTTTCACTTCTACTTTTTTACATTTCAGAATAAAGTATTGTATTTTTCTGCTTTAGTAATTCAAATGCAAGACTTTTCTTGTGGTTTTGCTACTTTAAGTTAACTAAAATAATACTTCTTTCACCACCGACAATTGTCCAATAAACACAGAGTTGGAGGAATAAACTGCTACCTTCTGTTACATAATTTAGAATCCTGAATTAACATTTACTCTTGTGCAAATTGCGTGTAGTTAAAATTTCTGTTTTGTCCACTTGCCAATTGATCTCCTTTTTAATTGAGAGAAACATTTTTTCTCTGTAATTTGATGGTTTTGTTTTCTGTGTTACTCCTTAGGTTACCTTCACAAAGAGGAAGTTTGGCCTGATGAAAAAGGCCTATGAGCTGAGCGTATTATGTGACTGTGAGATAGCCCTCATCATTTTCAACAGCTCTAACAAACTGTTCCAGTATGCCAGCACAGACATGGACAAAGTGTTGCTGAAATACACAGAGTACAACGAGCCCCATGAGAGCAGAACCAACTCTGACATTGTAGAGGTGAGTGAGCGTTGCTTTCCTACTTTGTGGGGGAAAAAAATTATTTCAAATGCTACCTTTTCCTAATTTCTCTTTCTTTATGATTTGTTATATACAACAAATGTTGAGATGGATCAGATTTAGGCTAAATTCTTTTATTATTTTAGTACTGGATTCAGACTGTAAAATAAATTGATGCTGTGACTGTAGGCTAAAAAGCTCTGTAAATTCGCCAAGGGTACTGTTTTTGTACAAAGAGTCAGACAAGAGTAAGAAACAAGTAACAGTTTCCTTTTAGTCACCATTCAGATAGGGCACAGGAGGTCTGCAGTCTCTGATAAGTTCAGCTTTTCTTGTGCGCATCAACTGACTTGGAAAACCTATCTCTGCACATGCATGCAAACAGTAGCTGCTGGCCACCATTCCTGACCCTGTTTCCCATAGATATTGTACCTGTAGGGCTCAGTTCTCTCGCTACTCCTCATCACAGACCATCAGCTTGGCTATTGCTGTAGTGAAAATACGGTGTTTAGTACATTCCATACTGCACTATAAAACTCAACAAGCACTTGAGTTTCCTGGCAGCTCCTGCATGACCGGCGACTAGCGGAAGAGTAAGCCACTTGTTATGCCAGCACACAGAACTGTCAGCCAAAAGTGAAAAAGCCAAAGTAAATGAGAACGATTAGGGATACATCCTGTTCCAAACATCTTTCATTGGCACATGTGTGGTTTCTCAGCTTATTCAAGATCTACTTTAAGAGGCTGGTGTCTTCATTCTGACTAAATGAAAGCATATACAATGTATGTCAATGCCTATTGATAAAATCCTGATACTGCTAATATACACAGTAGTGTATTTTTTATTTTTTTTTGCTCTTATTTTAAGTACCCTTAAATTAACTTTTTTAAGTAAGATACTTTTTTAGACAATGCAGACTGCTGCATTGCAATGGTGTGTTTTCTACTGCCACCTGCCCACTAAAACATACAGCATTTTTGTTACTGATGCCCAATTAAAAGACGTTAAGGGTTTAAGATGGGTGAGAATCCTAGCTTTTGGATAAGACTTTCACTTGGAGGAATTAGTGAAATTACTTGCAGCATAAAGGAGTCAGCTGTGGCCCATTATCTTTTATTCATGCTGCTGCTGCTTGTGAATTACCTGCTTGGCAGAGCTGCAGAAGAGTGCTCTGGCATCCAGTAGACTTATGCAGTCACTCCTCCATCAGGGGCCCTCAAAGCAGAGCAGGGACTCACCTGCATAAAAAATGCATGGATACATTCCTTACTTACGTAACAGTGACCATAAATTTGTTTTTGCCGTGACTCTGGAAGCTGTCTTATTTTTAACCAGCAAACAACATCTTATACTTGGAATCCTTATAGGGCTCTTCACTGCCTATTAATTTGGTCACTACCCTATATCACACATATCACATATTTCTGTGGTCCACCAGTGTATGTTTATGTTGACAGCATGGCGTAATTGGAATGTACAGTACATTGTGGACAATGTAGCACCAGTAGTCCCATGCTGATTTCCCACTTAGCCCTTCTGGCTACTCTCAAGAAAGCTGCCCTGCTGCACAAAAGGCGAAAACAAGCCACTGTTGTCCCCACTCACTCGGCCAGCATCTTTGCAGATATGCACAAATATCCCTCTGCCTGCTAGCTACGTCGTCAAGGTTCAGAAGTAAGGAAGCAGAGCAGAAGTAACCAACCCAGTCTACTGAACAGCATCACCACACAACCCCACTATTCACTTGGCCCGAGAACCGGTGTCCAAAGTGGTTGATAATCTAGGAAATCTATTATTTGATCATATTTTAAAGTGCTCATATTATGCTCATTTTCAGGTTCATAATTGTATTTAGTGGTTGTACTAAAATAGGTTTACATGGTTTAATTTTCAAAAAACAACATATTTTTGTGGCACTTCACATTGCTGCAGCTCCTCATTTCACCCTGTGCGTTGAGGTCTCCATTTTAGCTACAGAGTGAGGCATCTCACTTCTGTTGCATCTTTGTTGGGAGTCGCACATGCGCAGTAGCTAGGTACGGACTACTAGCCAGTCAGAAGCAGAGTATGAGGGTGTGCCATGCTAGCAGCTAGGCGAGCATTATAACGTGTTAAAAAGTGACGCACGTTTGTCACGAAAGTAAAGGCTGGACTACAATAAAGCTGTAAAATAAAAGCTGTTTGGAGCAGCTTGTCTCTGGAAGATGGTAAGTCCCTTTGGGACTTTGAGCTTTTTCACTTTGTAAACCTATAACATGCACAAAAATGGTATATAACACGATAAAGGAAAGGGAAAAAGTCAAAAAGCATAATATTAACACTTTACGAGAAATCTCTAATATGAACTGTTTTCCTTACTGCCTCTATCTGCAAAGCCTTTTTTCAGCCTTTTGGCTGATGCTGTTGTTGTTGTTGTATTGATGGGGAGAATCCACCCCTCCCCCATTTATCTAGTGAAATGGGCCTCACATGAGGACACTTAGACTGGACACTTATCTAAATTTTTAAATTGTGTTAAACCAATCTTTGCCATGCAAACAATCATGTGCTCATTTGTCCAGTTTGGGAGGCCAGAAAAACCCTCTCCCGCTTTTCATGGAAAGCTTGTTCCGTGTGAGAAACTAAATCAAAGGTCACATTCCTGCTCAGTAGTACCATCTGTAGATAAAGGCTGAGCTGTGCAGTGTTGGAGAACAGTCTCTATGTTTTCCACAGATGGATGCATGCCTGGGCCACAGTTTGATAACCCAGTGGAGGGCTATGGACTTTGTCTTAAAAATTGGCTCGTAGTCCAAAACAGAGCAGTAGGCCCAGAGTGTGTGTTGGTGTGTGTGTTTGTTTGCGTCTGCATGTGTTGATGCGCTTAACCTTACTTTGTCGGCCAACACTTCAGGCGACAGGTGAACTGTCATATGAAATCTCTCTGTTTATGCATTCACCTGTGCCACTTTTTAGACATTTCTAACTTAACTCTGTTAAGGTGGAATGTCATCGTTTGAGCTTTTGTTAGATGTCCTTATTTACTAAGTAAAAGAATCATATAGTAAATGGTTGCAGTGGTCACTATGACTTGCCTGCTGCGTACCTTTATACTGAAGGTAAACTGGGTAAAAATGTGGTCTTTTGTGGGTCACATTTGCCCTTTCTTTATTCTTTTGTAATGCAGATAAGGTACACACTCCTGTCTCATGCTCATCAGAGTAATTTCTCTTTGCAATTTATGGGGTATTTGATATGGTTGTGTTGTTGTGTTTGTAAGGTTTTAGGGTGTTGTTCCTATTGTGTTTCTTATTGAATTCTGTTTATGCCACAAATCCAAATGCTGCCGTTAGTCATTAGATTAATCTAATAATATTTACTCCTCCTTCCCTCTCCGCTAGTTGAGCTAATGAGATTTTGCTCATGCTCCACTATAATCTCACACCATTCTCCAGCACACAGAAGGATCACTGTGTATGCAAGAGAAACCTTGAAATCAGATCGTAACTTCACAGACATCATTTGAATTATCTGTCCTCTCATTGAGCAATTCAATACAATTAAGGTACAGTATATGCTATAGATTAGGATTAATCAGGTTTGCCGGCATTAAATCAACATCTCATTGTAATCTTATACAATCGGGGCTGTTAATACGCTTTAACCTAATTTGAGAATGCAATTTTTGTGAAATACCAAAGCCTCATAATTGTAAATAAATGGACTGCACCATATGCAAAACTTGACTTTTACACTGCACTTTTTTTAAATGTCTTTTACCCTGATGATTTGTGAGAGTAAGCAACCTACATTCATTCATAGGGAAATTCGGCTTATCTTCCTCATAATAAAGAGGGTGGCCATTGTTGTTGTTACTTGGGAAAAACAGACAATTTTCTTTCAACTTATGAAGAAAGCCCCCCACACACACACACACACACACACACACACAAACAGTGAGAGGAAATGAAAAAAAAATGATCGGGTAATTTCCATTTGGTTTTATCTCATGATCTCTTTCAGCTGTTATAATGGAGCTGTATTAATCATTCAATGAGAAATGTAAACTTTGACCATTACGGAATGTCAAGCCTTGTGTTTTCATCTGAATGTATTTTCTGTTTGAATTTCATGACTGCCTTTTGCAGATTTTTCAGTGACTAAAGCAATCATCACAACTAAGGGTTCAATTTTTCATCATGTGCCATATTCTGTGATTTAGTTTTTTTTTTATTCACAACTAAAATAGGAAAACATTTTATTTTGGACTTGTGAAATGAATCCCTTACAGTTCTTTGGGCTGAATGGGCACCAGGAGTTTCATACAGGGGATGTTTATGTTGTCAATCAAAGGCTGAGCAGTGATTAAGACTCATTTCTATCTTAATGAATGCAAATTGGCACATCTGCTATGGTGGGATAGCTGTCCAGACTCTTCAATTAGCATGATTGATCAATTATCCTTCTGCTGCTGGGGAACGGATAGGGTGGGGGTAGAAGAGAGATGAAAAAGCACAAGAAGAAAAAATGAACAGAAAACTGTCCAAAACTGAATCAATCAGATGCTTTATTTGATTAGAGTTGAGAATAATGGAATTTCATTTTGCTCAAAGAGGACTCTCACTTTAACACACCATTTTGTTTAAATAGATAGTGATAAGTATAATTAAAAAAGCTGTACTTTTTTCGTTTACTTTTTTGACAAAGATAAGTACCAGGTTGGCACCTAAAAGGGCAGGTTATCAGAAGGGGTTATTTGACAGAATAAAACAGACATACGTACAGTATAGCACTGCAACTAACTGGTTAACAAAGTTTTTGTGGCTCTGAATGTGTAATCACTTTTTTCACTTTGTTTGTTTTTTTGCATTCCCATTGTGATACATCAACTTTACATGAACAAAAACACAATTTACATTTTAAAAAATGCGTCTGATTCTCCATCAGCTAATTTTCTGATCAAATTCCTGTGAGAAATGAGCATCAACCATGCAACAATTTTGTACATCAGAACTCTTTCAACTCTGAAGTCTGTCGAGGATAGTGTTATAGATAGTGTTTGTGTTAGTTTTACCAGTAAGCAAATATCCGTGAATATCAAAGCACACTGGTGAGACTACTCTGAGTAACAGAGGCAGATTGTCCTGAGTGTGTATTTATAATTGTGGCACAGAAACAAAACTGGACGGTCAAATGAGGCTCTGGCTGCCACAAAGGAAAACTGCTAATACCACCATGTTTTCTAATGCAATAGAGAGTATGTTCTAGCTACTAAAGAACGCAGTAGAGCCTATTTTTAGTCTAAAACGTTCCAACTCATTCATTGTGTCTTTTGTACAACAATTATAGTATATAAGTAATAAAACAAAGATATTTGCTAAAACTGATTTGGGTATTTAAATGAACTAATAAAGGTCACTTTATTTAGTACGTTTTGCATAATAGACGCATGAATCTTACATTAGGACTGTGTTATGCAGTTTAGAGCATTCTTTTGTTGTACTATCATGACAAACAAATAGTAAACATGACATAACAATAACATTTTTTTTTTTTTTACTTCATGGCTTGATTATAAGTTGACCAGAGTCAAAATTGTAAGGCAGTCTGCAGGCTCATTGTTTCTCAAACAGTAAGATAATGCATTTTTCAGTCAACCTCAAACTGTTTCCTATTGGCAAATCAAAGCATTTTTGTTTACTTTTTATTTTTGCAGACTTCTAGACTGTAGCACAATGGAATCAAATATTCCTAAAAAAAAATTCCAGCACTTAAAATGTAATTTGCAATTTATATAACTGATTAATGTGTGACAAACTAATTTAATTATAAAATAAAGCTTTTTAAAAGAATAATCTGTTCACTCAGGGGGGCCCGTCAAGGGTTACAAGACAGGCGACACTGTAGGGACACCACAATGCCACCAAAATAGAGGGGAATAAGCCACTACATGATAATAAATATATTAATATATATTCTCTTTCTGCCAACAGTAAGTTTTAAATCAGTAAAAAAAAACAACAACAGTAAAATTAAATGTATTGTAAAAGAGGAAGATAGTTTCCATTATGGGGCCCCTTGGTGAGTTTGGGCCCTTAGCACAAAATACGTAAGGAAAATCATTGCTCTACTTGAAAAACAGTCAACAGTAATGTTTAGTTATTACTGGAAATAGTTGGATGAATTATTGCTAATTAAATTAAATCTTAGTTGAGCGTAACGGTTATAATGTGTTTTAATGGTGGGATTGCATCATTGTTCAGATAATCTGATTAGGTTTAGTTGCAGTTTTGTAAATAGCAGTCCACTGGCCTTTGTCTTGAATTCAGTGTTATTCATGAACATGTTTTATTTTATTTCAATTTCATGAAATAGTTTAGTTTTTTATGTATTTAAAATGTTTAAAGTTTAAAGCTTGTTTAAACAATCTTAGATTTGATGAGGTCACCACTAAACGTTTTAGATTTTCACAGTTCAGTGTTTGTGCTAACCATTACAGCTGACGTCTTGAGTGGATGTCCATAATGTTGGCTGGATAAGTACAGGAATTACACTGGTGTTATTGTTGTTGGGTATGAGGCGTAGTTTGGATTATTACTGTATATAGAGACCAGTAAACGTTATTATGGTGTTATTGTGGTTTCATGTATTTCTAAAGATCTTTGTTCCTGGTTCCATATGCACAGAAAGTAGTCTTTTATTTGTCTCCGCAGCAGATTTGTGCTTCTGATGTTTTTCTATGTTTATTCTGAAGAAACTGAAGCCCCTGGTGACAGAGACTTAAACAACATCACTTCCTATGCAGCATGTCATTGTTCTCTGGAAAGTCTCAATACCTGTTCTTGGGTCACATTACTTTTTTTTTATGTTCATGGGCAAAAGCCAAAGCTGCTGCTCAGTCTATTTGTCCATACGTTAAGACAATAACAGTGTAAAAAGGTCTCAAGAAGTATGTCATCTGAGTTTAGGTTTTCTCTTCCTTCGTCCCATAACTTCCGACCTGTGAATCTGATGCATTCCCCTAATCTGCTAGCCTGGTTGACACCAGACCCTTCTTGGTTGTAACTGAGAGTGGGTCTGGGAAAGGTCCATTCACAGCCCATTTCCTAAGGGAGCGTCGCCAACGGACGCCGCTCAAAGGCCTCTGGGTGCAATTGGATAGACCTAAAACCAATCAGAGTGATGAAGGCGATGACGTATAGAGAGCGATGGAAAAACATCTCAACTAGCGAGCATGTTGTGCTATTGTCATCATGTAAAGCGGTTGTGATTGGTGCCTCTTTTTTGGAAAAATTGGAAATGGGCTTGAATGGGCTGTTGCAGACGGACTTGCAGAGCTAATCTCAAATTTGCCGGAAGTTCGTTAGGGTTTTCCCAGGCAACTGATCTGCACTATTATCTTCAGTTTGCAGTGAACACCGAAGAAAGGGCTGCAAATGCTTATATCCACATATTTAAACAATTCCCCCCCTCCTTCCCCCCTATTTTGTTCAAACCAACTAACTCTTTCAGTGTGTGTTATTAGTGTTTCAGATCTTTAGAGAAGCATGCTTGTGTTCTCAGTGTTTTATTTCTTCTTTGTCTCTATAAACTACTGAGCTGCTGTTTCTAGAAACATAGACTAGCAATTTAATTAAACATTTTTTATCTGGGGAACATGACACTAGTGACAAGTGGTTATTGTAGTTGGAAATATCCATGATTTCTTATTGTCTGACTGGTCAAATTGCGCATTGTTTGTATATAATTATCTACATCGTTATCTATAATTTGCCAGTCTATTTACAGTCGCTCGGAAAGGGAGAACAGTTGTTCAAATGTAACAACAAAATTGAATTGAGAGTTTGTTTCTTCTGTCTTTTTAATATTTGAGTCAAATGTCACATTTAAATTCTTTTAAAAATGCTGGTGTGTTTCCCTGTACTCATGTTGTCCGCCTCATGCTATAGGTGCAAGGTAGGCCATTAGGAACAAATCCCGCTATTTGAAAAGTTTTCAGTAATTACATATACTGTTTCAGTAACTTTACCGTCAATTCTTAATATCCATCTCCAGATCTTTGCTATTATTTATTTACCTCGGTCTTTCTCTATCACTAAGCCATCTTCATATTACTATATTCTCCTTTTTGATATTTGAGCTCACAGCAGCAATGATGAGAATTCCTTTTTAAGCTAAATCAAATGTCATTGCTATTGACATAGACTTATTGGCTTGATGTTGATTTTTCAGGGCTTTCAATATATGGGAAATTTTCTGTCAGCCCATTTTTAATATTATGTTATATTATAAATAAAGTATGTGCACTTTTGAGATCCAGTGATTTATTGGAGTCATATTCAAATTATTTTCTATATTTTTTATTTTGACTGTGAGTCACACAAAGTATTGCAGATTATATTATAGTATGATAGTATTGCCTTAGTGTGAGTATTTCTATTTAAATAAATGGATAGATTAATTCCCTGAGATGCTGCTTTGTAATAAGGAAGATGTTTCTTCTTATGTATCTTCTGTATGTTGCCACATAAATGCTTAGTCAATTTGTTGTCTCTTGAGAGGTTTCTAAAGTAACAGCCTATAATGTGTTTCTGAAATCATATTACCACCGCTTCATTTGTGGGCTCATACAAACACATGAGTGACTTCCTGTTTCCTATGTGTGTTTTGTATACCTGAGAACAGGCATTTAACCTTTGGGCCACTGTTTCGGGCCATATCAGCTCTCAGAGTTAACTTGTGTTGCTAGTCAAAACAAACACACTGGCTGTCCATACAACACTAGCATCTATTTTCAGACTAGTTCAGTAGGACACGTTAAAAATAACGATCTGACAAATGTTATAGAAAACAGAGAGCAGGGCAATCTGAATACCTCTGATAATGTTACTGACAGTTATGGTGTGTGGTGTCACAAGTGTAAAGCTCCTGTGAGCAAAATAAATCACCCTCTGATTTATTTTCATTCCGTATATGATGTGATAATACTTTATTACCTGTTTATTCTTCTTTTATAAAGTCATAAAGTTCCAATCAATTTTATTTAATTACTCTCTTCCCTACATACAGCATCTTAACATTGATATATCGTATGGAGTAGACTGGTGAGAGTTGTCTGAAAAGTTTTCTCTTGCCACAGTGAGTGAAGCAGTATTAATGGTTCTGTTTCGAGCAACATGCTGGGTTTCAAAGTGCCCCTTTTTGTAGGACAAGGACTCCTTTTCCTCTGGGCTTTTAGTGAAAAAGGGTCACCAGTACTCTTTTGTAGTTTTCTGAGTGTATGAAACACTGGTAATGTTCATACAAGTATATGACTGTTCTGTATCCTCTGCTATGGAACAGATACACAGTAATTGTTTCCTGATGGCAGAGTAATGACCTTTGATCTTTGAAAATGTAGTTGTGATTATTGAATTTAAACGTGCCATAATCAGAACTATCCCTGCTCTTTATTAGCTCTTTTGTTCTGTAGGGTTATTCAGCAGTTTTTTTTCGTTTGAATTGCTGAATGAGTCCATGATCAAGTTTTGGTTTTCTTTCAAATTAAGGAAGACACAACAACAAAAGCCATGGTTCCCATTTCAAAAAATTGGTCTCCACTGATGCTAATGAGATAATACTCTGAGGTCTAAAATTGGATATGCTCTCTCTAAAAATCCAGAATTTAACAACAATTTAATTACCAAAGAGAAAAAGATCTATAAGTAATTTGTTTAAATGTGAATTACACTTTTTTTTTTACATTTTTCACATTTTCACTTTGCAGATTCAGAAATTGATCACAAAATATCATAATGAAAATGTGGAGTTATCAGACATAAGCCTCATGGACTCATGGCAGTGCGCTTCCCTTTTGGCCCATTATGAGAGCTAATTAGCACATATCTGCACTCATCAACCACCAGAGAGAGAGAGAGAGAGAGAGAGAGAGAGAGAGAGAGAGAGAGAGAGAGAGAGAGAGAGAGAGAGAGAGAGAGAGAGAGAGCAATTTAGTTCTTTTTGTCATTGATATTGCATACAGTATATAGCCACAGTCAGCATTTGTAATGATGGAGGTGCTGTCTCGTCTTGTGATCGTTAACAAATTTAATACTTGTAGCTTGACAGTTAACTGTGAAGTATGGATTTAATACAGGGGGTATTTTGGCAACGGTAATGTTATTAGTGTTATAAGTTACCAGTAGAATTAACGGGACCCAGGGTGAGTCTGATGAAAACTCTCAGAAGGGGTGAATGTACAGCTTACAGCAACTTAATACGAAATACTGTAGTGTCTGGCTTTTGTTTGATATTTACAGTAGTGTTGGCAAAATGGCTTTTTATTGAATTTCCTCCTAGCGAAATAATAGACACGGAAAAGATAGCATTATGTGACGCCTTTTTTTCCGACTTCCGCTGTCCGCTCGTGCTCCAGGAGCGTGAAGTTAGTTTGGTATATCCAGCGATCATGTAGTGTTTGAGGCAGGAAAAGTATATTGGATTCAAAGCCGGTAACCCTCTCTGTCTCTGGTCCTGCACTGTGCTCAGTCAGTCACGCATCATTTTCAAACTTTCTTAAAATGAAGATGTTGTAGCTGTCATTGTTCCCTTATTCCTGCAGGTGATGTGTGCTTAGGTTTACTGTATTTATATTATAGACTGATGAACTCAAGTAACTTAACAGAAGTGCGTGGTGTAAGACAGTAATGTGCTGTAATGAGTACTGTAACTACTAATTAACGCATTAAGAAAAGAATGATTTTTTTAACATTCTGCGGTAAAAACGCATTATGTATAGTTTCTCAAACTGAGCTCAAATCACATACCTGTCATAAAGTGTGGCATGAACCACATGAAATAGGTCAGACATTGAGCTGACCTAATTTGGTTTGGTCTAGTTTCCGTACAGAGCAACAGTGATACCAGTTATGTTAAAGATCATTAGAACCACAAGCCGTGAGTCCACCCACTGTGTTCTTCAATGACCTTGCGGGCTGAGCTGCTGAAATGAGACCTTGCTTTCGCGCACAGTGGCTTCTGTGAGTTAGCTCGTGCAACAATCAGCTTGCCCTTGTGCCCCCCTCCTCCTACTGAGCATACTGTGCGGCCAACCCCTCCTGCCCAGGGGCAAGAACAGATCAAAGCCTGCTGGGATAAGGGGGTGGGGGGGGAGAGAGGTGATGGCTGGGGGTTAGCTGGCACTGTGCCACCTTCCCCTGACTGCTTGGCCTGACTGGGGGCAAAAAGGGAGGCTGCTGTGTCTCAGATTGATGAGGACAGGTCTGTGGTCTGGGTATAGAGTGTTGCAGAACAGACGTCCTGCTGGCACATCCTGCCCTCTCCGCCGCACGCCCCCCAGCTCTCCGTACTCGCCTTATCGGAACTCCTAATTGTCCTTATGAATATTTTAGAGGCAAGCAGGAATGGGAGTTCAGGGTTGGGGGTATGGTTTCAAGGGCCCTGCCAGATAATGATCCACTCAATGACCGAGAGAGAGAGAGAGAGAGAGACAAAAAGAGAGACAGAAAGAGAGACAGAAAGACAGGAAGTAAAAACGTTTCAAAAGATTTTCAATAATCTGTATGTTAATGTTTTCATCTGGATTTTAATTCCTTTTGATTTGTAATGTGTGTCACCTTTTTAATGCGGACCTGGAACAGAGAGTGTTCTCATTCTTTTAAATCTGTAGATAATGATGACACTGATTTGCCTTTATCCTCAATTTGTAGTTTAATTCCCTCTTGTCTATACTGAAAATATACAGTCCGCTGATTGAGACTGTTCACTCTGACTGTGGCTGCTAATAGCTTTGTCACATCAGTCATTCACTACAGTCTCAGAGCAGAACGCTCTGAAGGGACTGCTCACTGCACTGCCATTGCCTCTTATTCAGTAACATGGATGGACGGGCTTTTTTAATTGGCAATCTAGTCTGTTAAATGCAAGTAATTATTTGCAGTATACAATATAGAATATGATTAGTTTGTTCTTGTATGCATCTATTACTGGTTTAGATTTAGTGAGCATGACTCACTTTGGATTAGTATTGCACAACCAGACTTTGAGCTACCACTTCATTGTGGTCTGTCCATTGCCATTGTAGTGTCAGGTCTCACCAATACAGCTACAAGACAACAATATCAACATAAGATGCAGACAATCAAGTTGCTCCCTCCCACTGTTCTTCCTGTCCACTGTGTAACTAGACAATGGAGTGAGCCACAGGAAGGACATGAATCCAGCCTAATATCCTCATATCAGTCAGTAATGTGTAATGGTCATGAGATTAAACAAGATATGTCTGGGAATTACAGAGGTCTCCTTATCTAATAGCCCCTCACTCCCGACTCACAATATGTGGTGGAAAATAAAGAGAGGGAAGAAGGATTCCTACATTACAGTAACCGAGTGCAGGTCCATGGCAAATAGTGTCTTAAGATCAACCAAAAGAAGAGGCTTTTATTCCCCTCAAGTGAAGACTACAGCACCACAGGGGAAAGGGAACATGATGGTAGAGAAAGTCTCTTAAGATGTTATATAAGAGCAGAAATATTTCTTAACAGATAAAAGCCTTCCTATCAGCCGTCTCCCAATGCTGATTTCCTAGTGCGTTCACACTCAAAGAAGCCCTTTGATAAGCACATTAGATGGAACGGCCTGGACACAATGGTTATGTCATGAGGATTAGCACGCCTTGCTTAGTGTAGCAGCGGGCACAAGGGCTAATTCACAGCACTGCAGGGCGAGAGGCTGGGAGACCCGGCTGAAATGAGGTGAGCGGAGACCGCTGCACAAAAAACGGTTATAAATATGCACTTTAGGGAAAGCTGGAATAAACACAACATGCATTAAACATTCATGTTGCACTCCGCTTTTGGATCATTTTGTGTAATTTCCTGCTGTTTGGCCATTACATGACAAACTGTGTTGCTGTTAAGGGGGCCTTTAATCAGAGCAGTGGTGCACCAGCCATGGGTCAGGTGGTGCTCTACCAATAGTAAAAGCTGCTGTGATTCAGGCACAGTGGAAGAAGCAGCCTCTTCATGCCTTCCTTTCAGCCATCTCCCCCACAATTTTGAAGTTCAGCTTTTATACCGAACCACTCTCTATCTCCTTTCACCCTGCTTCTATTCACGTACAGTACTGTACAGTACATGAATAAGTTACGTGCAGAAAGCTCTCGTGACAAAAGATAGGTAGAACATCAGAGTGAAATTGTTTTCCATGACTCGCAGTAGCCGAGTATGTTGCTTGTGCCCATTTCACTGAAAGTACTTCTCAAGAAACAGGTGATGTAGGTGGCTTATGCAACGGTTTTATTTTTATTTTTTAATCCACGGAATAGTGTTTACTTCAATTTTGCAGTAAAAAATGTTACTCCAAGACTTTAAAGTAAATCCAAGGTCCAGGATTGAGCTACCTAAATATGTTTATTTTCATTGCTAATCTTAAGGTACTCATTTAGGAAGAATTGCATTAAAAATGTATTCCCATTGATATCAAATCAAAGTGGTAAGCAAGTTTGCGTTTCACTGCACTATAGCTTTCTGTTGTGAACATTTACTGCAAATAAAGAGAGGCAATTACTTTGCTGAATGTTCTCCATGGTTACAGCTAGGTTAATAGTCAGGGCTCAGGTGGAGATGACGGATATATGTTTTCTTCAGAATAAGGAAGCTTCAAGGCCTCCTGCAATGGAAAATGTTTTTAAAAGAAGGTCAAGTATCACACAGCAAACTGATGTCCACACATACATGCACGCTCAGACAATGGTGCCCAGTTGGTTTGACGTCAGCCACTCAGTCTCGTTTTTATTTGAAGAGCCAAATTTCTATCAATACAGGTTTGGACTGCTGTGAGAAAATAGCAACTGGCCTTGTTCCCACTCATCTTTGTGAGCCTCTCAGGACCTTGTGAATAGATTACACAAGTTCCCTTGTCCATACTCTCTCCAGTCCCCCTCCCGCAACAAACAGCCCATATTATTCTTCATAAATGCTACTGGAAATCCCAACCTCAGCTGTATTCACATCCCGCCAACTTTACTTTCACAACTACAAATCCCTTAATTTGATTTAACATTTTGAGGCATTATAAATTGCTTTTTATCAAACTATTCATAATTCAGTGAAAAAACATTATCTTTTTTTGGCATTCAGATTGTCTAGTAAGTTTTCCCCTGTTCTAGGTCAGAACACTGTAGTGTCTGTGTATATAAGAGCAAAGTTGATCTTGGGTCGGGTGGCCTTCAGGGCTCCATGTGGTCCCTTCTACGGACATATCTCTGTGTGGCTGCCTCTGATTGGCCAGTGTGGGGAGCCAGGTCTTGACAGGTGTTTGGAAGAGGGACACCTGTTAGGCCATGTGCTGATTTAGTGATCCATTTACTGGGAGCTGTGGGCAGCGTATGTGGAACACCCTAAAACATGCCAAGTCATTTAACAAAGAATTACAGCAATGCTTTCCCAGGCCTTTAATGTTATATGCATTAGAACGCCACAGAGACTCTTGCACACCAAATCTTCTCCATACACCTTACATTCAGTGCACCTTTTAGAAGATAAAATATATTGTACTGATTTATGTAATGTATCATGGAAAAGATCTGATTCCTGCCTACACTTTTCCACCACTATCTGGTTCCTGCTCACCCACTGTGCTGCTGCAACCCCTCCCTAAATGGCTTGGGCCAGTAGGTGTGGCATACCAAAGGCTGGCCAGGCTTGTTGGAAAGTAGGGCAGCCCAGCCCATCGTTGGCCAATTGGAACAGTTTGACCAAGATATTCCCATAATGAGCAGGTTGGAACCTAAATTTGCAGGTTGAGATCAGATCTTTGACTCACTGGTGGAGAAAGTGCATAGTTTAACCCCAGTAAACACAGGCCTTTAAGGACCCTAACTAAAGAGGGTTTGTTCAGTAAACAGGAAATGAACCAGCAAGGCGTTTTCTTAGAATGAGAAGAATGTCACTGCTCTGTACTGCACCAAACAGTAATGCATCTGTGGTACAGTGGTGGCCATTCATTGCCCAAAGGGCTTCTTTTGTTCTCTCTTTTTGCTCTCCTCTGGGCATTGTGGACACTTATGTTTGAAAAGATATGGGTGCTTTTGTGAACTTCCTTATTTCTGGGCACTACAAGTCACATTTCTGTTGATTAACATTGTTCTTGTACCCCAAAATGTACATCCCTCAGAAATTGTATGCATACTATGAATGCATAGGGATGGAGTACGCAGTGAGGAATAATCTGGTTTAATGATAATTATGATATGAAATTATGCTCATAAAGCCATAGCACAGGTTTTAGGAAGCGTCACTTACACTGAGGTTGTGGTGAGCAGTGTTGGGTTAGCCGCATTGTCTGCACAGACCTAAACGTACTGTTACATTGCTGTCAGAGGATGTAGCAGCTGTAGAAATACCCCCCGCCCTCCCCACACAACACACACACACACACACACACACACACACACACACACACACACACACACACACACACACACACACACACACACACACACACACACACACATTTTCCACCTACTTGGGTGATGAGGACCAGAAACAGAAAGTAAGGTCTCATTAGTGTGTGTAGGTTCCTCTCCTCTGGCTCACACTCTGACCCCTGCATCCACAGGAGTCAGTGACCTTCCTGTAGACACGAGCCTCCGAGGCAGCCCACAGACAGGGTTAGCGCTGCTGTGGACCTGCAGTAGTCTGATAAAGGAACCTTGAGAACCACACATAAATCATGTTTTGATGTACACTGTCTTGATATCACATGCTGTCACATGCTGTCAGCAAGTCTTGTTAACACCGCTATTCAGAGATGTAATGAGGAGCAGAAAACAGTCTGTATGAAAGTGAGCGAAAGAGCACAGTGTTGCATTTACAGTATGTTTTTAGTTGTATGACACATTTTTTATTTTCACAAAGTTAGAATAGGCTCTTTATAACACCACAACACACCACCCTAAATACTTCTGAGCGCTTTGCTTTTACAATAATTACTCAATTTCATGCTCAAATAAGCATCTTTGGCCACATTTGATCCATTTTATTCCCCATATGCATTAACTTTGAAAGAATTCCACGAGTGACAACCATACTGAATTACAGCCTGGGACAGCCTTACTGTAAAGTGCTCTGCCGTATGATCTTCTTATGCAGGGGTTTCTTCCAGCTGGGTGGTTTATGATAACTGAAACATAATGAAAAATGCAAACACACACTAGCAGTAAGGGAAGGAAGAACAGAGAAGGGTAGACGCAGGGAGAGGAGAGAAGGAGAAAGAAAGAAAGGAACAGGGGGAGGACAATATTTTGTTTCTCTGAACCCTTCTGAAGGGTGAAAGTATACAGAGTGACATTTCAGTTTCCCCTTGGTGCAGAACCTTGTATTGAACTACAGTTTAGCCTAGCATTTGTGTAGCAACTCAGCTGTTCATGCAGTCATGTTGTACGCCAACAAAAGAAATAAATTGAAGGACATTCATACAGTAAATGTGGATTTTTGTACATGTTTGATTTATGTTTCCAGTAGTACATATTAGGTAACAAGCAGCAAAAACACTACTATATTGTTTCTTTTCAATTGTGCAATTTCCTTTCAGAAATTGAGAAACAAAGGCCATAATGACTGTGCTAGTCCTGATCCTGAAGACTGTTTTGGGCACAGCCCCCTCATGGACGACCATTTCGGCAAACTAAACGAAGAGAGTGATTTAATGTACAAGCGCTGTGGTGTAAGTACTTCCTTTGTTCCCTGCTGTTTTGTGTTGATTCCTGTCTTTATGTTGATGTTCACTACAGGCGCTAAACAAGAAAGAACACAGAGGTTGTGATAGCCCGGACCCCGATGCCTCATATGTCCTCACTCCTCACACAGAAGAAAAGTATAAAAAAATTAATGAGGAGTTTGATAATATGATGAGAAATCATAAAATCGTAAGTACTGTCAATGCAACATTTTTGCTTGGCTTTGTGGCACAAAGGATTTTCACTCTTTTTTTCATTTAACTTTTTCCTCTTTTTTTTACCCCCCCAGAACCTCTGTCAACTTCTTTCAGAACTACTCTATCTTAAGATTAATGTCCCCTTTACTGGGTGTGCATTTGTTTTAGTTTTTTTATGTTGATTTGTTTTGCAACTGATATTTTGGCCCACCCTGATAAGATCACATTTCATGTGAACAGGTGAAATGTTGCATGCTTCTGCTAGAAAGATTACACCCTTCTATCATGGTCATGTTATCATAAATCAAACAACAGTCGCTATTTAAACACATCAGGAATGCACAGAAATACGTGTGAGTGTTTATCATAAAGCTCTGCAGGTTCTGTGATTTAAGTTTGGGGTTTCTTTCCATCTCAAACCTAATTTTTATCTCATAACGTAGCAAAAATTACATTTTTTGTTTCACAGTTCCTTATTGATGTAATGTTTCCTTTTCAATTCTTTGTATTACCTCTCTCTCAATGCATTCTAGCATAAAATATCTCCTACTCCCGAACAGCTCCAGTTGCACAATTACACTAGACTATCATTTAGCATCTTCCCTCTCCTTCATCAAGTATCACACTGGCTCACCCTCTAAAATACCACAAATCTTTTGTGATCTTATCATGCGTGACAATATTAGAATTGTGCAAGAACATAGTGCTTACTAAGTAGTCGTTTTCTCTATGTTCCTGACATGAAGAACCTCACTTTGCCATTAACAAACTAACGATAACACCCAACTGGCTCACTGGATAATGCTATGATGAAACGTTCTCACTGCCACCTGTGATTCTCACTTACGCTTTGCACAGTCAGCACTTTGTAGGTAAATGCAAGTGAGTCACGATTCCTGTAGTTGTGAATCCCCGCCACTCCTCTCTGCTGTGCTGAGAAACACGTGTTTCAAAAGGCAAAAGTACGTCTCTAGTGCTGACTGCTGCAATGCCAAAGTGATCACCTGAATGCATGTTTTTTGTTTTTCTGTGTTGAACTAAAGAGTTGCGTGTTTCTGCATGTATCATGTTGATGAGAATACACGTTTTTTGACGGTTATACAGTATGGTGTCACTCAATAGCCCTTCTGATGTTGGGCAGAAATGTTTCAATATTTTGTTATTATTCAGCTGCCGAGTTTAAAATGCACTGTATATCCTTGTTTATTAAAGCACACCAAGGGTAGCTCTCTGTGAATGATGCCATGACAACCACTGACCCATCAAACTCAGCAGTAGACCTTTGAGTGGTTTTGACTGTGTTTGTGTGTAAACCTCTATGTGTGTTTGTCTCCCTTTTGTAGCCCACAGCATTGCCTCAGCAGAACTTCTCCATGCATGTGGCAGTGCCCGTATCCAATCCTAATGCCATGTACCAGCCAGGAGGGACTCTGGGTAGCCAAGCCCTGGCAGCAGCTGCGGCCTCTTTGAGCGACAGTGGGATGCTGTCCCCTCCACAGGCCTCTCTGCACAGGAATGTGGGCTCAAGTGGAGGACCCCAGAGGCCCACCAATGCAGGTTGGTAGACAGCAACCCTACTTAATTGGTCAATGGATGATGGAGGATGATCCAGACCACTCAGTGCAGGATTTATTTAGTTGATTAAAGCCCCTTTGTGTGCATTTGTATTTTATTATATCCCCTTTTCTAATTATTCTAAAAACATGAATGTTGTGTTTGTAGAACAATTTGACAATTCTGGTGGGAACTGATGCTAGTCAACCAGGAGGATATTAGCCTAGCATATCATAAAAGCTAAAGCTTTATTAATCTTGAAATAGGAATTTACATTTAATTACATAGGATCAGGTGGAAACAGCTAGCCTGGTTCTCTGCAATGCTAAAAAAACAACAACAACCACTAACTCCTCCAAAGCTCATTTAACACATTAACACATCAACAACAACAAAATTATATACAGTATATATATTCTAATTCTAATATTGTCACGCATGATAAGAGCACAAAAGATTTGTTGTATTTTAGAGGGTATATATATATATATATATATATATATATATATATTCACAGTGATGGTAAAACTACAGAGTTACTTCACCCAGCCAAGAAATAGTTAGGCCGGCTACACGCTGGATGCGTCGCGGGAGTGTGTCAGCTGCGTTGCGTGTCAGCTGCGTGGCGTGTCATTTTTTATTTCAGCTCCCATGTTAACAGGTTAGAGCTTACACACTGCCTATGTGACACGGACGTCTCATGCGCGGCCCGAGCTGCGCCGAAAATGCGTGCATGCTAGAAATAAAACCAACGCAAACTTTTGCGACACGCAAGCGTGTTGGAAGTGTTGCCAGGAAAAATACAATAGGAAAATATGTTTATATGTCATTTTGACACAAATACATTTAATAAATGACATGTTGATGTTTGAAAGTCTCTAGGTTTTGACAACAATGCAGATATAAATGTAAAAAAATGAAAATATTGATTTTCAAATATTGCACCTGTCACACTGAACAAAATATTCTGTAACATATTTTGGCATCAATACTGCCAACATTGTCTTGCTTTAATCAAATTAGTAGGCTATATATTTATGTTTAACAACTCTCTCCCCTGTCGAACAAGGGTAATCCAAATATGAATAACTAATTTAATTTTCCTTAGAAATATATGCATACATGTATATATGAAGATAGGATAGGCTACAATAACAACATATTGTGTGTTCTAAGTGACGGTCCAACATCAGGTAGTCTTACAATATAGGCTCTTTACATCTACACAAAGTTGTTGAAATAAACAGCCCACTTACCAATTTTTTAGAGTTTGAATCTGTCTGCGCTATGTCCCGAGATAGCCCGCTTTGTACGTCACCTAGCAGCAGCAGCGCCGCATCAAACACGTTTCTGATGTGTCGGACATAGAAAAATCCACGCAGCTGCCACGTAACAGAAAGGCCACGCTAATGCAACACAGCCAGTGTGTAGCCGACCTTAGTGTACAGGGCGTAACCCTTTTAAAACCACAACACTTTAGAACTGATGCTAGATTTTTAAACTTTGGTTGGAGAAAGGCTAGCTGTTTCCTCGTTCTTCCAATCTTTGTGCTAAGCTAGGCTTATCTCTTCTTGGCTTCATACTTAGCGCACAGATATGCTTTTGGTATCAATGTTGTCATCTAATCTTAGCTATTCCTAAGGTGACTTCTAGGTTGTTGTTTTTGTCTCTAATGCATATAGAGTTGTATTTTATTTTTTCAAAATGGCATTGGATGTAAGGGGCCTAAGGTCAAGCAGTCATGTCATACTTACAACCTTTAATTGGTGACTATATATATATATATATATATATATATATATATATATATATATATATATATATATATATATATATACTGATGTCAGTCTAGATGTTTTTTTTGTGCAAAATTCAGCTACACTGCATACTGTAGAAGAACAGGTGTGAAATGCCTCATTTTAAAATTGGCTGACACCCACCCATACACAAGGGGTTTACTTGATGGTTGTTTTCACAATAACTCCTCTTTCTGATTATTCCCTGCTTTATCTGAATGTTTTTCTGTTTTTTATGATTCGTATTGGATCAGCATATTTCAACAGCTAAAAATATGCCCAGGTTCATGTGGCATACTTGTGTGATTGATTTAAGTGTATCTCTTGAAAGCATGTAAAGTTTTCATTTCCCTGTTAAGAGAGGCTCCAACTGATGATTTCCATGAAGGAATACCTATTTGTTGTAGGTGTGTCCTCAGAGTGGAATTCTGCATTTAATAACAAAACAAAACACCATGCTGAACCCAGCTTGATGTTGCTGTCTTTAATCATATATTGAAATTTTTCCCACCATTAGGACCCTAGCGAGACCATATGCATCCCTATCTGTGCGCTGTTAAGATATATCTACATGACATTTTCATGTCTGGTCTAGCATCTACATCACATGCTCTGCTAGCTTACAGAAGGATGCAGATGGTTAATCATATCACATCTTATTAGGTGGCATGTTGGATACCACAGACCTTTCAGTGCCAAGTGGTGTGGGCTCCAGCCCGGCACCTAACTCCTCCCGGAGAGATTCATTAGCTCTCTGCAACTTGGCCCAATAGGCCTCCTGCTTAGCACCTGAGCTGGATAGTTGCGTATCCATCTGTGATTGGTTCAAGACAGTTGTCACTATCATTGACTCAGTACCTTTTTTATATTTTAACTGCATGCGAAAGGGAAAAAAGGTGTTTCTCCACTCAACAGAGGCAATGTATAACATATTTGTTAAATGCATATGTGAGAGATGGGGAATGGCTTAGCAGCATTCACACAGTGTGGTGTTTGTGCTTGAAACCAACCTGAGTATAACCAGGCGAGGCAAATAGCTGTCTGACTGACTTTGGCAGGTAAATAAATGCAGCGTTTCCTTTAAACTTGTCACCTCTACGTAGCCCCCACTCATCCTGTTTCCTTCCCTCTATTGACAGGTGCATCTGTTTCCCCCCACTGCTCTGGTAGCCCTTTTAAGGCTGGAGAGGGTCTGTAAGATGCCTAGACCAGCATAACCTTTTAGGTATTCGGGCCATGACATCCAACTAAGTCCTCAGTACACAATGACCGGACAGCCTGTCATGGCTGCAATGTGCTGTGTGAGAGGCGAAGGCAGGTGGAGTTTAACTCTTTCCTTGGCACTTGGCGCTCGCTGTACTCCATATAGTATTTCTAAATGCAGTATGCTGTTAGGAAATGGGACAATATTTAATGTTCATAGCTTGTAAACTACCAGAAGAATATAGGCTTAAAACGGGATATTTGGCTGGGTATTGATTAGAAAGTATGAAGAGCCCCTCAGATTGGTTTACAACATTATAGAGAGAGCGCTGGGTGCGTTTTAAGTTTGGGGCGTGGTACTGGGTCGGGGTAGAGTTAGGATCCGCTGCCAGAGGGTGTCAGCGTTTGGCACAGTGTGAGCATGCTGCAGCTGTTGTTTGTACCAAGTGTTTAGAACAGCAGAGACTACAGGGTGGAGAAACCTCTCCAACCCTGCTGTCAGATGACCATTCCTGACATAGCTCTGATTTTTCACAAGTAGCAGCTATGACCACAGCATAAGGCTTTCAAAGTGACCAGATAATATATGTACAGTATACCGTACATACAACCTCTGGGTTCATGTGGGTCATGATGGCAGCTGTTTTAATTATGGGATCTGGAGGAGGTATTATTTACTTAATAGTTGATAGTGAAAAGTACCTTACTTGCAAACACACATACTATGTTTACCAAAACAGTATGTTTACAACATTATTGGCAAGATTTTCCTAGCAAACACATTTCAGTTGTTATTTCTAAAATAAGCCCTCTATTGTTGTTCATGTTTAGTCTTTGGTTCAGATAATGGCTCTGCTCAGCTACTACACCTTCAAAAGAAAAACAATTTCTTTGTTTCATTTTATATTCTGCAATTCTAAATTAGATCTTTTCTTTCAACAGCTCTTACAATTACATCTAATTACAAGCTGTGGCCCTTGACTGGTGAGCATTAAGAATGAAAGTTGTGGTGAACTGGGAGGATTTAAGACAGAGATGTCTCTTGAGCAAAATGTCTGTAAGCTGTACACATTCCTTCATTTACATTGGAGCATTGCAAGCTCTTAAAACACATGTACATTAAAGCATGTTTGTAGGTTCAGCAGATCACATCAGGTAGTAAACTTATTAGTTTAATGGTAAAATGTAGTTGCACCAAGTTTGTGTTGTTGCAAATTTGACTTTCAAAACGTTATTTTCTTTTTTTGATGATTGATTGAATGTGAAACATGTATTCAAAGTTGGAGGACGATGATGAGTCATAGCCATGCGCTATAAAAAACAACAAGAACATGTATTTACCTGGTTGCCACATGCCTCTTTTCTTTACAAATCACCTTCTGCACATCTATCTGCTCTTAGTTTTTCTGAGACACAACAACAGGACTATGGATGGCATCTATTATTAGAGAACAGTTTTTGGTTCACATCTATTATATCTTTTCATTCAACAAGACATTATCTATTTCAAGACATTTTCTATGTTTCGTTTAACCTGATGCACATGGGATGTTGGGCACAATAAGTCACTGTGTTGTCTTCCCCTGAACTTAAAATGAACTGAATGTTTCAGTTGTAAACACAAGGCCTTATGTAATGCCCCTTCCCAAACTGTGTTAATAATTCAGGACAATGAACAGAAACTAAAACAGCTTTCAACACACGCAGGTTTCAGTCAGAGAGGATTTATTGGCACAACTGAGCTGTTAGAGAAGTCTGAATATGGAATGCGGGCAGACATCATAAAAGCCCACTGAAATGTCCATGCTGAAAGGCTGGGTCTTAACTTGTGGCTGTTACCTTGGCTCAAAATTAACTTTGTGGTCTGAGGATTTGTTCAGACATGTGTTCACTTCTTGGCAATTATTTGAAAGAAGTGTGGGATTTATCATCAGAAGTCATCATAATCAGAGGTACATTCCAAAGATATGTGAGTCAGATAGGTTAATCCAAGTTTAAATTTGCCAGTGGATAGAGCACTCAGTGTCTGTCTTTTCTCGGTGATGCACTGGCAACGCGTCCAGTGTGTCGTTCTGTTATCAGCCCAGCAAATGCTGGTATAGAAGTGAACACAGCATATGGCTGAAATGTTATAGAAACAGGGTGAGTACATTCTTGTTTCAGTCATGTTGTATAATGCAAAATGCACCATTGATTTCTTAATATTACAGCAACATCAACATCTTTACGCACAATGAAATTAGACATTTATTATTCTTTGCTCTAATATGGTTACTTGATTGTATTTCTTACTAAAAACGCCAAAAAGGATAATGCACAAGGCTTGTTATGGACCTACCACAGAGTCTGAAATAAAAACCTTTAAAATAAATACATATAATGTTATAAAGTGTTACCGGAATGTGTCTTGTCAAATTTGTAATTTTCTACATAAAGTTAGAAACTTCCTAACGTAATGCCTTTTGCACAGCAGACATTCTGATATACAGTATCATACAGTAGCAGAAAAAGCACTGATGTAATTCATAACAACAACAGCTATATTAAATTCAGGTTTACCAGTTCCAGGGTATTGTGCATGCTGGTTAACTGGTGTCGCTTACTGCAGTAGATATTGAGATGCAGATTAAACCTGTGCTTCCCCTGCTACAGTATGGCAAATGTTTTATGTTTCAGGCAGAATTCTGATAAAGTACAGCTTGTTATCAGAAGCTCTTAACTTGCCATATTGCCAAGCTGCAACCAATTCCTTTACACTAACATCTCATTCCCACTGAATGACATCTTCACTGCTTTTAATCAGGTTTTCTATTTTTAGGGCCTCGGACATTTACTCTGCTAATTCTGTAAACATTGTTTTCTTGCAGCAGCCAAGTCTCGTATGATCAAAGCCAGAACCAACGGCAATTGCTGCTTGTATATACTGTTGATTCAGCTGTGAGATACTATTGTCGGCTTCATAACTGTTTATTTGACCGTGAATTGTTGCTGTCCTTATCTGTCGTCAGAGGGGCTATTGTTTCATTGTGTTCCTACGTAAGAGCCTGCTCATTGTGCAAACACTTTGTGTTTTACTGGGATACATTGAACGCAATGGAGAAGTCAGCAACTTGTTGAAGTGTTAGTAATCTGTTGATGCAGTGCTAGACGCCATTATTTTTTTCTTTCCCTTGTTTTTTTTAGGATTTTAACATGTATATATTGTAAAAGTAAAGTGTTTTTATACTTGGTCTTACATCAAGTAAACTTATTTTTTCCCATTACAAATCACTGCTCCATTTTTATTCATGTGGATTTGGTGGAATCTGCAAAATCAAAAGTCACACAGAATTTTGCAATTGCAAACAAGAAAAATGTATCTCTTTCTGAAACCTGTTTTTAAAAATGAATCTAGATACTAGGTGAATGCA
Organism: Percina caprodes; assembly: GCA_013375575.1. Lineage (NCBI taxonomy): Eukaryota > Metazoa > Chordata > Actinopteri > Perciformes > Percidae > Percina > Percina caprodes. Next base: position 8,929,977 of record JABXJD010000001.1, read on the forward strand.
GTTTACAGTGGTCTAGTAATGTGTAAGGGATCATTTTTGGCACTGTAGTTTTGCTTCAGAATGCATTATTTTATTGCTTTATTTCAATCCTTACATTTGTAAGCTAAGTCACGAATATACTCATAACACATAGATACTACTATTATACATACATTTTCTTGGGGCTGGTATTTCGAAAAATAATTTGTACAGTATATTAAATTATTGTATACAATATGGTACGGTATCTAAAAACTGTACCAGGAATCAATGCAAGACATATAAGTGTTACGGACTGTACCGCCTATATGGAACACTGTGGAAATGTATTTGCATTTCTTGAAATATGTGTCAAAGAGAATTTTTTCTGTCAGCTCCACACCCACTGATAGTATTGAGCCTTTGCATGGGATGGTTGTCCAGCGATAGAGAGGGAGTGAGGTGAATGGGAGTTCTCAAAATAATTGGTGGGGACTCATCGCTTTTCGAAAAAAGGAAATGACTAATGACGAGGACATGAAACATCAGAGTGTGAATGTGGAATAAAGAGTCTCACTTTGTGTGCACAGTATAAAAACAACATCAAGAGATCTTTTACTGTTTTTATTTCACTGTAATGGCTTCAGCTATTTCTTTTAAACAGTCACAGTACATTTGTCAGTGAACTGCTCCTCCTCCCAAGATGCAAAGAATTGACTTTGATGTAATCATTCACAATAAAAATAAAAGGCTCATCAATTTTGAAATGGACATTTTATTTTTGTAAATGTGCAGGATAATTATCCAAGTCTATTAAAACTTCCCAGAGGGTTGGAAACACTTAGCACTGCATGCTGCTGCAAGCTGGAAAACAACGCTGTGTGAGAGCTTTGCTTGATGACTGGGAGTGTTGTCAGTCACAGTCCATAGTTTGATAATGTGTTTCTGTTGCTGTGTACCTCACAGGGAACGGTTTTGTTAACCCAAGGGGCTCTCCGGGCGTCCTCAGCACACCCAGCGGCAATGGCCTGGGTAAAGTCATGCCCACCAAGTCTCCACCACCCCCTGGAGGGAACATGGGAATGGGAGGCCGCAAGCCAGACCTAAGGGTTGTTATCCCTCCATCTAGCAAAGGGATGATGCCCCCACTGGTGAGTACGGAGCACACCACTGCACACAAGCATCACCAGCTCAAGTACCTTTAAGTACCTCTGCTGCAGGGCGAACCAGAGCTTTGTTTAGTTTCATCAAGACTTTCATAGCAGAATGTTTGGTGGGATTTTGCCACGACCGTTTTTGATGTTATCCCATCAATGCAGCATGCAAAGGACTGTTTAAATCTTTATCTGCCAAGTGGGACTCACTCACAGTGTGCAGGCCACACCTGAGCAACGTTCTTCGTGTGCTGCATTCTTCTTTTATCGCCTCTGTTAACACGTGGGCAGAGAAAGAATCTGGAGCCCAGTCATAACTCGCACTCTAGTATTCACATTTAAATGAGAGGCTTTCTTTAATCATAATAATGAAGGTGCAGAGTGCTCTGACCACAGCAAACACCTGATGCAAAACTAGACTCCCCTGGTCATAAATCAACATTTGGAAAAAAACTACAAGTGTGGGACTTTCAGACAGCGGCCAGCAAATATTCTATTTCCAACTTTGTATGCTGATAGTGTTGCCAGCAACAGGAGCCACTCCAGGAAAATGATTGTGTTTGGTAAATAAACCTTGTGTTACTGTGGGTGCTCCTCCTTAGCGGAGATTCAACTAGCCTGGAGCAGTTTTTAAATATCTGTGTGTTACCATGTCGGCATGTGGAATCGGTAGAGAAGGACAGGTTGTGTAGTAAGAGGTCTGAAAGAGCTGAGGCAGGTAGGTTCTTTTGGACTGGTAGAGGCTGTTGAGGGCGCTGGTTGTGGCAGGTCTGCAGACAGCCTGTCATTAGGCCATAATGGTATTAAATTAATCACATCTCTGTGTGACAGAGTGTAGATGAAGACTTAATCAGGGGCCTAGGGTGTGAGCCAGATAATATCTTGTCGCCCTTGTCGTGTCTTCCTGCCGCTATTGATTGAGTGTGGGTATTAAGACAGCCCTGGCCTGGTCACAGTATGTCCCACAGCACAGAAAAGATGGAAGATGGGCTTCTGGGTCCTCTTTCAGCACAAGGAGAATTTGAAATACTCTTACTAAGTACTATGCAGTCATTGTTGGTACCAGTAAAGAAACTCCATATGTAATTTCTGTTGACTACGAGATGATTGCAGTGTTATTTAGTATCAGATGACTGTTAGTCAGTACCCAGACTAATTCTGTACTTGCTGTTCCTAACTTCAGTGGCATTTGTCCAGGATTTGACTGCTTCTTTTTCATAATTTACAAGATAAAGACAAGTTAATCAGGTCCCTATGCTTTGAACAGATTGATAGATAAGTATAACAACAGACTATAGGCGTAAAATGAGTGTAATTTCACAATGACTGCAGAAGTCATCCACACTTATACAGGGCGATTTACAGGCGCTCTGTTTCTTTTCTGTAACCCTCCCTCTCTTCTTCTCTTCTGTTGAGGGCAGTCGGAGGAGGAGGAAATGGATTTGGTGAGTTTTGACAGATGCCTGGGCAAATGGCTAAAATGTGAACATGCTTCCAGTAATCACAAATGCAAGACTAAAGGCAGTACTCAAAACGGAGATTGGCTCTCTTAGAACTGCCAGCAATAATAATAAAAAAAAATATTAAAAAAAATAAAACGTTTTGTCCCTGCATGTTTTGGGTTTGGCCTGTGAAAATTGCCTCAGCCTGTTAAATTGGCTCCTCTATACCCAACACGTCAATGTTAGTGGGGGGGCTACGTGCTAATTAATGTTATATTTTTTAAAACCATTATATTGTTATTACAATATGAAAAGGTTAGGGATTAGGCTGGAGAGAAATCTTAATATTTTTTAGGAGATTACATCATGTTAAATGACATCATGCTGTGAGATACTTGAGGGTTTGGTGAAGTCATCTGGCTGGAGAGTGTTGGAACAATGCAAGGAAGCCATCAACTAGATCATGATGCAACGCCGCTTCAGACGTAACCGCTGGCAGCTGCACATATGTTTATTCCTTTGTACTCTGGGGAGACAGTATTGTTCTAAACTGTCTGCATTTGATTAGTGGAGTTGGAGTGTGTACATTTGTAGCTGCTCACAGCATAGTTTGCTGCATGACCACACCGTGCTCTGTAGGTGTGTTTGTGTGGACTGCATGCCGGTCCCTGCACTAAAAACCACTCGAGCTTTACTGTACGTCACTCTGGGATTATTCCTTTGCACTCTCTCAGTTAAGAGTTGTTTATTTGATTTGAGCAAAACTGATCTCTAGACTCACGTTGATTTGTCACACTCTAAATGGTCAGGCAATAAATGCTGTGGAAGGCGTTTCTAACCTGCACTATCAATATGACAGTGTTATTTTTCATGTTTAACAAAGTAAACTTGTTAAGCAGATTGTTGTAAATCTGATTAATAATTTGTTGTGCCTGTTGCTGCATGTTGGTTCTTGCAACTACTGAAATCTTTTAATATTGTACACTTTTAAAGCCCATGGTAACCATTTAATATGGCATTTATATATTTATATATATAAATGCCATATAAAATGGTACAGTGTGTATATATTTATATAAAAGTTTGAACACACCTTCTCATTCAATGCGTTTCCTTTATTTTCATGACTATTTACATTGTAGATTACATTGTAAAGGGCCAACAAGTGGTAAGCATCTCTGGGAACTCCTTCAAGACTGTTGGGAAACCATTTTAGGTGACTACCTCTTGAAGCTCATCAAGAGAATGCCAAGAGCGTGCAAAGCAGTAATCAGAGCAAAGGGTGGCTACTTTGAAGAAACTAGAATACAAGACATGTTTTCAGTTATTTCACACTTTTTGTTAAGTATGTAATTCCACATGTGTTCATTCATAGTTTTGATGCCTTCAGTGATAATCTACAATGAAAATAGTCATGAAAGTAAAGGAAATGCATTGAATGAGAAGGTGTGTTCAAACATATTTATATATAATATTTCTTTCTGTGTATTTATCCTATTATTTTCCATAAAAAATTACAGCTAACAATGAGTTAGAATATTGACTTCCATGAAGCTACACCACCACCTAGTGGCCGTTTTTATTATTACAATCATATCCCTGATTGCCACAAAATGTATTGTAAATCCCAAATTAAAATGTGTAGGCTCTAAATTAAATGTCATAAATATAAGAACATATGTCCATTGTACAGTATTAGAGCGTGATGTTGGTCTGGTGATGGGCTTATGCTTTTTCTTTGTTTATGTTTTGTGTCTTGCAGAATACCCAGAGGATATGCAGCTCCCAGTCCACCCAGTCGCTGGCCACTCCAGTAGTGTCTGTCACCACCCCCAGCTTACCCCCACAGGGCCTGGTCTACTCGGGCATGCCCACCTCCTACAACCCTGCTGGTGAGTCTGGCCTGGCTTTTCCCTCAGACTGAAAACAACCGCCTTAGCTGCGACAATTTGTACTTCACATTATTGGTTCTTGCTCTTTTCTCAGTGGCACATTGTGTTGTAGCTGAAATGAGTTCTCACTGTGTGTGGCTGCTTTTGTTTTTTACAGAGTTCTCCCTGAGCAGTGCAGAGATCTCTTCCCTACAGGGCTTCAGCTCTCCTGGGCTCTCACTGGGCTCCATGTCGGCATGGCAACAGCATCAACTGGGCCAGGCAGCTCTTAATTCTTTGGTGTGAGTTACACACCTCCAAACAAAGGCACACTCTCCAGACACCCTCACATAAAAGCAACACCTACTGTGCTCTGTGATATCATGCTGAATCACACATCTACATATTCCTGTCTTTTTCTTCACATTTCTGCACCTTGCATTTGTCATTTTTTGTCACAAAATATCATGCTTATCTTTTCTTCAGTGGTGGAGGTCACCTACCTCAGGGCTCCAACCTCTCCATCAACACCAGCCAGAGCATAAACATCAAGTCCGAGCCCATTTCACCGCCACGGGAGCGTGTCACCCCATCTGGCTTCCCCTCTCAGCAACCACAGCAAGGGTCCAGCCGACAGGACGTTCTGGGACGTTCACCTGCAGACAGCCTCAGCTCCTCCTGTAGCTCTTACGACGGCAGCGATCGTGAGGACCACCGGCCAGACTTCCACTCCCCGCTGGGACTGGGCAGACCCCCTCCTGGCTCTGAGGACAGGGAGAGCCCCTCAGTCAAGCGCTTGCGCATGGACACATGGGTGACATAAAGAGCCCCTATCAAGCCTCCAGTCACCAGCCAGTCAGAGAGGGGGAGGGGTTAGACATGGAGATAAAAGAAAGAGCAAGGGTCCTTAGAACTATCATTATTATACTATTATTCAACTCCATTTCAATTTGTAAGACTGAGTGGCAAATGTTGTAAGACATGTCAGGACATATCAAAAGTAAATTCTCAAACTGACTGAGATTTAAAAACAAATCTCAGTTAGCTGGACTGAATTATATGCACAAGCAGGTGGTATCAGGTACTTGGTGCAATTCAGATGAGGTGTGCAGAAGAAAGATGTTCAAAGGATATTGTTAAACAATAGGCGGTAGATTATTGTAGTCACTGGTCTAGTCAGACACTTACATGTAGTTGCTGTATTGCTGTTGTGCTCGCAAATTGCAAACAATCAGAGAAAGTTGTGTTGCTTTCAGGCTGAGGACCCTTACATATGATGTTCACTGCAAGAACTATCTTTTAAAATCATGCTGTAACCACACAATACCTTTATCTCAAGTGGCCTCTTGTAATTTATTGATTCAGTCGATCAGGAGATACAGAGAACACAGAGTTAATTAAGACTATATACAGTCATTTTGATTACACAGTAAATAATTGCAACAGTTGAGACAACTTTAGTGAATAAATGAAACAATACTGTTGAAGGTCAAAACAAAATAGCAACAGAATTTATTGCAATAATGACATACAATTCATTTTATAATTTAAAAGAGTGGAATATATACATGTGCAATTAAGATAATGCGAACCTTTCCAGTTGAACTGGTGAGAACATCAACATGTTCACATTTGTGTAACAGTTCATCAGTAATATAAGCCAAAGCTGTTCTTTTGTGTCGTTGTGTACAGTTGCCACAGTTTCCTAACAATTCACTCAAATGCACCATTTCTTTCATCATAGTTTTATTTTTATTGTGCTTTATTGCAAACAGTGTAAAGTCGTGTGAACCAGATCTTGAATCGATATCTAAAGCCATGAAAATTTGCTGTTCTGTTTGTTTTAATTGATAATTTGAGCCAAACATTTTCTTGTGTTGTGTAAATAGGGACTTTAATATATATCACCAGGGGGTGAGTACATACTGAAAGTACTGTACGACCACCGTTTTCAAGAAAAGTATATTTTTGTGGATTACAGCCAAGTTTACAAGAATAGACCGGTCAATATTTGCTATTTTGTTCATTTTACTGTAATCTCTTCTAAATTTAATTATCAACATAACCTCCCATGTGTTTTACTTCCAGATAGTCAATTTTTTTTCTCTCTCTTTATTAGTGATGACCTGTTATGTCCAGAATACATTGTAATAACAATGCTGTGAGGTTGAGGTTCCACTATTTTCAAATTTGTGAAGGATAGCCACAAGGCTAAGGGAAATAGGGTTTCTTCCCTCCCATTGTAGTTGTATACCAGCAGCTGCTGAATACACTGCCAGCATTCAAACCCAAGGTCCCAGCCCCATAATGAAGAATAAACTATTGTTATTTTCAACTGAAAAGGCATGCCATCTCTCAACCCCTTTCCACTATCCTGTTATTGGTTCATTGAATCACAGCAGAAGACATAAACGTGGTAGAAATGGCTGCTGAGCTTCACACAAAACTAATCGTGCCTCTGCTCAAATGTGGTTGTAAATATCACAGTCAGTCATAATTATGTACAAAAATACATATGTAATACTCATGTGTTTCCTTAATTGGCCCCTGACATTTTATCTTATATCAATTCCCTATTACTAGGCAGACTACTATATGCCTAGGAACCATAGGAGCTAGAAAAGTGAAAATCTGTAGGCGTTAAAGTCATGTGACGCTGAAAGTGTTGCGACCCTGTTATCACACCGTGCAGAGACAGAGGGGGGGAAAATGGGCTGTGATTTTTTTTCTTCTCCATCATCACAGAAGCAAATAATTCAGCAGATAATTTATTACAACAACAACAACAATTCAATGTCATTGTCAATGACTTCAATCTCACTGCTGGATTGGACACATTTATATGAGATGTTTGCTGAAAGGCATCACTCTGCATTTGCCGTGGCATATCTTGTGTGTGTTTCTGAGGATTCTCCGCCCCATTAGCAGCTCCATGGTAGTTTTCACTATACAATATACAATGATCTATGCAGTTTTTGCTCCAATTCACACAACATATATATATATATATATAAATATATATAATATGATGTCATTACAGGTGACATTTATTCCACAAAGCATCAGGAAGAAGAGCATCTGAGGATTGACTGTTATCCTGAAGTGCCACAGGTTGCTGGACTACAACTTACATATTAAACATATTTTATTAAATGATTGATTTGAATACCCTGGGGCAATCTCTTCATGTTCATATACATTGGTTGATATACTTTACATAATGTATAATAATCCATATTGTAATCCAGTTTAACACAGCAGGTGAAAATAGCAATAATAAATGACTACAACTAAAATAGTCTGCCTGTAATGGCAGCACCACCTCATAGTTGAGTACATACTTTGGCACTTGATAACATATCAGGGAATTTTGTAGTTTGTATATCTATATGCACGGTTAGGAAATGCCTTATCCCAAAGACAAATTATATATACCATTTTTATTTTATTTTCTCTCGGTTAAGAAAAAGCCAATGCAGATATTACTCAAACTTGACCAGACCTATCTCTTCTCAGAAAAGACCCGCACAAGAACATGCACGGTGAATACACTGTGATACACTTTGCCCTTTTCGTCCATGTCCAAATTGTGCACAACTGATGAATGTGAAAGTAAAGGGTAATCAGTGAACCTTTGTAAAGGACTTTCTTCACTTTGCTGTGTAAAAGTACACTGCTTTGCTTCATGGCTTTTATAAACGTGTTTGGTATGTGTTTGTAGTTGATAATTCACTTAACTAAAGAAGCTGTTTTCGGTTTGAATGCTCAGACCGTTTGGCGGCACAAGCTGGACTTTGTTGCCAATAATGAAATCATTTGTTTCAAAATCGAAAGAGATTTTAAATTCATCTACATTTTCTTTCCCTTGAATGTGTTTTATTTTCATCATACAATAAATATTCAAGTGAACTTTTTATTAAACAATTAAGATACTATGGTAGATATTGTTGTACAAAATTTGTATTGACAAAAGTACAAATATTGGCTTTCAATGTGTAATTTAGATTATCTCTCTTATTCTGTATAAAATGAAGTAAACAACTCTTACATAGAATTTGTTCTCCTGTGAAGTCCCAAACAGTAGAAACTGTCAACTTTATTAAACACCTCAGTGTATGCTCAATCTGAACTCAATGTCTATTCATCTTTGAAGTTTGCCTGCATGAAATAGCTAGTAGCCCTTGTCCATCACACAGTGTTACACACTGCAATATGGCGTTAAATAATGATGTAAAAGTAGTAGTAGTACTAGGATACTACAGTGTTAACACTTTTCATTTCAAGCAAAAGTCCTGCGTCTAAAATCTTACTAAAGTAAAAGTCAAAAAAAGTATTATCATTATGAGTGTATCAGATTATATAATTGGATTATTTACATGTAAGCATCTTTTTGATGTTGTTGGTCATGATCGGGATCATTTTAACTGATATGGTTGGTTAGTTTCAGATGTTTTAAATGAACTTCAAGATCTGCAAAGTAATTATTAACTGTATGATAAAATAACAATATTTACATCTAAACTATTAGTGGTAGGTAGGTCTACTTAAAATATGAAGCATAGGCCTACCATAAAATTGAGATAGGCTACTTTTACTTTATTAAAAAAGCTAACTTTGAAGTTAGCTGATTCTGATAATAATTTGAAGACCGTTAAATCAGTATTTAAGTTTTTTTTTTTTGGCTTCTTTTGGACTACACATAATATGGAGGCGTTTACAGAACAAATGCATGCAAGATCGATCCATGTTTTACAGGTGAAATCTAGTGACAGTTCCCTTTTAGGACAGTTTTGAAAAACGACTTCGTGTATGTCCACATATCGCCAGCAGAAGGCACTCTAATATTATACAATCAATGCATCAACACCAATGACAACCAGTACTGTAGGTTGTTGTTCATATCGCGGTTGTGGTTGTTGTGATATCTTGTTAGCTGAGGTAAAGGTAAGTTGGGAAACCATTATTCTCGCATTGTCATTAAAGGGAACGACTCCCAACAACTGGAGAGAATTCAATTTCCTTTACAGTGTCAAATCATAAGAGACGTTATCTCAGGACACTTTACAGATAGAAGGTCTTGGTCTAACGTTAGAACACACTATATAACGTTAGAACATTAGCTAACTAGCTAGCTTAAACTAACCTTCAGGTACTGTAGCGTAGCTAGCAGGTTATTTTAACGTTATAACCTGAAATTAATGTGTTTTAAATATTAAAAGGGTAAGTTTAATCACTTAAAAAAACAAAAAAATGTAACAGTAACTTATGGTAAAATGATAATTAAATTCTAAAGTAAGAAACATTGGGAATGCTTATGAAATATGATGAATTGCTAACTAACTAACTAATTCAACCTAAAGTTGTACAAAGTTAAAGCACTTTTTGTGTTAAAGTAGATTTTACTACTTAGGCCTACATTTGTTTGCTGAAGTTCAATTTTGAATGCTGAATTTTACTTGCATTTTCTCAATTGTGGTATTGAGAAAAACGGTAGCTACCTAGGGAACGTTCCCTGGAGGTTATTTAAAGGTTCTACGAAACTAACCTTTACAGAACCTTTAGAGAACGTTACCTAAAGGTTCTTTAAAAGTTAAACAAAAACGAGTTTAAGAAAACGTTCCAAGGAGTTCCAAAATATTTTACCTTCAGAGAACCGTTTGCTGGGAGGCAACTCATATTTAAACTCAATTAAATTGAGTGACAAAACATACACTGTGAGACCAACAAGAGCTTTAGGTTAGCTGTGTAGTTGACAACCTCAGTATTTCATGGTTGTTTTCCAGTGTAAAGGCTTGCATGTGCATCAGTCAGTATATTTGTCCCAAAGTGCATGTTCTTGGCTTCTTGTCCATCAGACCAGCTGTGCTGTAGGCTGGCACAAGTCCAGTGTGCATGTGTAGAGTAACTGCAGGGTTTTGGGCTTTTTGAGTTGTGTGAGAAGGAGGGCGACAGGCCACCTGCCATAGGGGCTTGCCCTGTTTTGGATCCCTGGCCCTGCCTTTCAACTGGAAGCCAAGTTGAGGTTCTTTCATGTGGGCCTGATCTCCTTAAGACATCAGCAAATATTGAACAAGACTCAGTCCAGACTTAAACACATCTGTTGTCATATAGTCTTCACTGTTAGGCACAGACAAGGAGAAAGAGTGTGAACACCAGTGGGTCTGTTGCATTAGCTTTAATGTGTGGACAGAAAGCTATAGTTTATACTTTGCAAACACAAATGCTAACTTTTGACGAGCTTAAGCTAGACCATGTTCCACTGTAAACAATTACGGGGCTGGGTGAAAGAAATGTTTTGGTATGACAAGACAGCCACTGACTGACAGATTTGGACTGAAGATCTGAAATTAGATAAGACAAACAGATGGCCAACATTTAATATCCCTCAGTCATGTTGTAGAATCAATCAGCAGTATTTTGGGACCGTTTTGGACAAATAAGAAGGACAGTTGTATTTTAGAATTAGGATAGATTATAGAATTAAGTACTTTTCTGAAATACTTGGAGCTATAAGAAAACGCATATTAGAGAAATTGTAATTCATGCAAAACTTCAAACAGACCATAAGCCTCACAAATGAAAATACATATTCAAATCAACAGTAAACAGACTGATGCAACATGCAACAAACAGGTTCATGAACTTTTTGTACTGTGAGCTGAACGGTTTCATCATAGTTGTGGTGTTTCAGTGTGCATTTAATATCCTGCAACAGTGTCTTAATATACTTAATATTTGTTGTCAGATTTTCAGATTTTTCTGATGCCACATAAAGTCATACAGGTCTGTCCATTACAAAAAAAACTTGGGTAGGAGTTGGGTTGGGTCAACACTCACAGCATTCTCATAGTCGAAACTCACCTTGTGTGACTGGTATGGCTAGTTATAACCAGTCTAGCCTCTACACCAATTGCCTGCCTTAAAAGTTGTCTTGACGCAGGAAAGGGCACTAACTATATGTTGTGTTGCCTGCAACCCTTCCTCATTGACCTCATCGTTAGGATGGTTGTGCTACCTCTGAAATTTACTGGTGCTCTCAGTGGAGACTGATAAAGTCTGTGGCTTTGTCAAGCTGTTCAGTGGAGGTTGACTGGACAGGTATAGTATCATGTTTTTGGAATTATTGTAGAACAATCCAGGAGGTAATGTCATGTAGAATTATTTAGGTAAAGTAGTTTATTGTTTGATCAGATATTAGGCCTTAGTATGATAATGATATTGACAATGTAGCTTGCCAACTACGTTTGGTTTTTCTGATTTAATGTAGTTATAGGTAGACATTGTTTAATATGTTAAGGCAGAGAATTGCCCCAGATAGCAGACAAACAATATATTTGTCTTTACTTTTGTCTGAGTATGGTGAAAAATCCTCTGAAGCACTTAATTTACTACTGTGTTACTACTGTTTTGGCCTACTGTACACCACCTAGAGTAATACAGTGCTTTTAAAATTATTGGTGTATAATTGGTGTCAGACAGGAAATCTAATGTTCTAGGACACAGTAGAAAAGTATGCTTTTAAAATTGATCAACAACCTTGAAAACATTTTAAGTTTGGCCTTTGTAGTTGATATAATTTCTATAGAATGAGTGTACTGCAGATAGGGCACCTTGGTGCATTGTCTTAGGCCTGTACACATCTAACACAAGGGATCTTATTCTCACAGTTTAACTCAAGATGGATGTCAAGAAAAAGAACTTCTTGGAGAACTTGCGTCTCAAAACTAAGTTGGTCAACCTGAAGAAGCCAGGGAAAAAGGCCTTTGGAAAGCGTGGAAAGAAGCTGGCTTATCGGCGCAGTATTTCTGTACCAGACCTAAGGTTTGTGCCAGCTGAAACAGTTTCTACAGACAGCGTCCTGGTGTCCACTCCTTCTGATGCCTTCTTCTTAAGCAACTCCCGTGGTGAGAGTGATACTGATTCTGTTGCCAGTGGCTCCGTCATTGATGGACCCCTTTTCCCAGAAAGTAGACTCAAAGGTCCCATAGATCGCACAGCTGCTGCTTTGAATAGAATAAGTTCTACAGTGGGGACACAGAGCCTTCATGAGGAAAATGAACAGGCACATAAAAAAGCCATGGGGAATGCACCTATATTTACTTTTGACCCTATTCTTAAACCAAGAAGCGTTTTTACCAATGCACTTCCACCAAGCCCAGACATTGTAGGGAGAGAGAATCTCTCTGAGGAAGACACGCCAGTAGCCATAATGCCTACTGTTGCTGCAGTATTGGCAAGAGCAAGCTCAATGGGAGAACAACTTAAGCCTTACACAGAAAAGAGGATCACAACATTTGAGCATAGAGAGTCATCTGAAAAAGGAACTCCGCCATCAACCAGAGCAAATGCTCAGGGTACTCCTTTGGAGAGTGCAGATGGAACTTCTTCACCTCCTTCTTGTGGCAGTCCCAGTGAGGAGCGAGTCAACATGCCCTGGACAACAGACTCGGAGGATCTTGACCGAGAACTTTGCTCTCCCACTTTGACGGAAGATGCTCTGCTAGAAGAAGCCCAGCCTGAGGAGGAGCTAGAAGAAACTACAGAGGTCAGTTAAATTACACTGTATTTTACTACATGTATAATAAGACAAACCTATTCTTATTTGAAGTCTGCATATAATGTATGTTATTTTAAATTTGTATACATATGTCAAATTAGTCATATCCTTTCACAGGGATAAATCAAACAGATGGAAAAGTGCATGTACTATACATGCACTGTTAGAGCCCCTACTGTTGTAGAAAGTGTTAGTCTAGGAATTGGATAAAATTATGCTAGCTCTAGTGCTCTAGTCAATAGCATGTTATATATTCTCACATCCGTCATATTTACAGTACATACTTTAATTTCACATTCAAATAGTGTGGTTTGGTTTTTCACACACTTCAGCTGTTATGCTGAGAGTTATCTTCAGCCTCTTATATGGTGAATGCCATGAAATTGATATTTCTTTTCGAAATCCGAGCTTAGGTTTGTGGTTTTATTACACTTAATCCCTATAGTACTGACATGTAGACATAGTGTATATTCTATATCCCATTGTGATGGTAACTATTCATTCTACTGGTGCTACATATCAAAAAGAGCCTCTGATGGTTTGTGTTAAATGTAAAGTGACCACATGGGATTTGACTTTATACAGCCCTTGGGTATAGCTGAAACTAAGACCATTGTGCCCTCTATTGTCAAGATGCTTCCCAGTAACAAAAATCCTGTTTTACTAGTTAGACACAATGTACCGTGGAGTGCCTAACAAAAAGTACACAAAAAGACTGATGATATCTCACTATGCCTAAAAATTCTTTTATGCTGTAAAAGCCGTTCACACACACAGACATCTCAGCTTGACTGTACTATTTTAAGTTTTTGCATTCTGATGGTTCATAAAATGTCGTTACAAACTTTTTCTATGTAGGTTCCCAGTGGACCGAGTTATTTCTTTGACGAAAACATGCAAGATCCTCTAGAAAATTGCGTGAGTACTCCCTAGACTGCCCATTGAAGTAAGCCAAGCATCTGGTATGAATAGTCTGAATGCATATATTCATGTGAGTGGTTCTCCACAGCCGTTTGTGAGAGCAGGGCCTGACGTTGAAGCACTTGAACCATCCCAGAGATACCTCCTGAACATCAACCTAAAGCAGGGAAGGAACCTGGTCATCCGAGACAAGCGCTCCGGTAGGTCAACACCCTGCAGGCAATCCATAAAAATATGCTATGTCTTTATAAGCTAACATCAAACAGTTCTTTTAAATGTGATTCTTTTTTAAACGTGGTTGGATCAGTGCAGATCACAGATTCCCTATCAGATTTATTTTACATCCTATAAGAATGCAATTCCTTGTGTGTTGGCTTTTGGCCACAGTGAGCCCTCTTTGAAAAGCTGCACATACATACAGCACATATAGATAGATAGATAGTTATTGATCCCAAAAAAATGGGAAATTATGGTGTTACAGCAGCACATGTACATCAGTCACACAGCACAGAATATAAATATAAATGAAATACTAGGATACGATATACATACATACAATATACATGAAATAATAATAATAATAATAATAATAATAATAATAATAATAATAATAATAATAGAAATAAAAATATAACAACAAATATTTGAATATATACAGGATGGGAAAACAAACGTGCAACTGCTTAAATAATATGCTAAAATGTAAATAAACCAATTGTCCAGGTTGCACTAGTGCAGTATTGTGGTGTATCATAATCTTGAGATATACATCTTGTTAATCTTGCTGTGTTTATAAACCAGTCAGACAGTGAAACGTTTTGAATGCGAAATGTTTCATTGTGTTAGATGGGCTGTGTTCAGTTAACACATGTGTTTACTAATGATGATGACGTGTCTTGTCAAGTGGTGCCAAAACACTAGAGAAGTATGCAGTCAAACCAGTATGACAAAAAACAGACTGGGATAAAGAAATCACGTTGTGTCCTGAGAACACATGATTTGTACATTAAATTGCTGGTATTGCAACTTTTTCTAACTTGTTCTTTTTTTTCTTTTACTATTCCAGGTGTGGTATGGTATGGTAGTGGATTTGTTGCTAAATTGAATTGAAAATCAGATCATAATTTCCCTCAAAACAAAGCCTGTGACTTGCATTGTTTAAAGAGGAAGAGTTATCAAATCACAAATTTCAGGCCCATTTTTACTTACAATTATTTGGTTGATGTCTATAGGTTTGATGTTGGAAATGAGTCTTTTGATTTTCTATGGGAGGATTAATCTTGTATGATATTTTGTTAATGTAATCATCCTAAAGTAGTGCATTTGAATCTGTAATTATCTTGCAATTATTAATTGTCATATCCAGGTATAAACTACAAGCATCAATTTAGAAAGATAGTTTAGATTTTAGAACGAATTTTCATAACAGGATGATCTTTTGAGAATTGATCAGTGATGTAGATCTATGAAAGAGAAGGACAGAGGGACACCATTGTGTAATACAAATTGCCACTGATCTGGACTCCTCCCTGACGCCCAGGCCCAGTAGAGTTTGCTTACGGAGAGCAACGACCTCAGGTGGCCAGAAGAAGAAATACAACATGAGAAAATTCATGTGTGGTCTTTATAAGTGTGGCTACTGACAGATTTTTTTGGCAATTTCTTTACTTTAGTTTACTTTAATTTAAGTGAAAATGATAGTTAAAACTGGCCATTTCAGATTAATAAGTGCATTCCATAAATGACAATTGATATGATAGTATTTCAAAGCTACAGCAATCCTATATTTGAAAATGTAAACCCTTTGGCTTTGCTGTGGTTTTATCCACTATTATACATTGCTGCCCCCGCGACCCGACCCTGGATAAGCAGATAAAGATGGATGGATGGATGAATACATTGTTGTAGCTCCCATAGCTTTGGGAAAATACCTTACAGCAAAATAGTGCAGACTTCCTTCTTGGAATGATGCATAACTGTTTATTTTGTGCCTGGTGGCAGAAGACCCTCCAAGCCCAGTGCCCTACTCCCTGCTAGTTGAGACCTTACTTTCCCTGACAAGATGGCACCATGATGATGCAATCCCCACACGCCCCCTGTCTCTCCACTGTTTGCCCAACAATCAACACCGTGCCAAAGGCTCACCAATGGCATACATTGTCATTACATATTCTAAAAGGACCCACGCCACCAGCCCCCACTCCTTGGTTTTTGTTCTCCCCTTTTTCCCATTAATTTCCATCGTCACTGTTCTCAGTCATGCCAGAGCTTTTCTCCTTGCTAGCTGCCACATTCTCCTCCTGTCAAGTTGCCTGGAGGTTTCCCTGTCATAGGCTGGCAGGGTGGAGCTGCTGTGGGTCCTGCCTTCCTTTACGAGATGTTCATTTGGAGTGGGGAGCTGACAGGCCTGACAGCCCATCCCCACAGGGCCTTTGTCATGTGATTCAAGCCTCCCTGCAGGCTCTCTCAAGCACCCCTTTATCCCCTATACAAATGAAGGCATGGGACTGGCTTTCATTTTTTGGCCAATCTGCATGCAATCGCAGAAACAAAGAAGTCCCATACCCCCACCCCACTCGCAGACAGACTTTTTTAACAGGCTTGGGAGATTAACACTGGTTGCTTCTAGATTTTGGTTTATGGTTGCCTCATGCTGGCGAGTGTTTCTACTCTTTCACAATTAAACAGCTACATCCCTCTGTTTTTGCTATGTGTGGGGTGAACCTCCTCATCACATATTTCAGTCTATCAGTATGGGGGAAGGGTGTGTGTGTGTGTGTGTGTGTGTGTGTGTGTGTCATACACAATGTAGATTTTTATAGGTGACAATATGTTCCACAAAAAGTAAACATAGTATGAAATTACTCATTTTCACCATAGATTTGAAGGTATTTACCACATATCATTCTCTTTCTAATTTGCTCTTTCTTGTATTAAATTTTAGGGACCAGTGATCCTTATGTGAAGTTCAAACTTGAAGGAAAACAGTTTTATAAAAGCAAAGTGGTTTATAAACGCTTGAATCCACGGTGGAATGAGTCCTTCTCCCATCCTCTTCGAGACAGAGAACATGTCGTGGAAGTTCGGGTAGGCGTTTGAATAGAAGTGCACTATCTTACAATGTAAGAGTTGTCTTGTATTAGAGCACACAATTTCTGTTAATAATCTTAATTATGTTTCTAATATTGTTGCAGGTCTACGATAAAAATCGGACTGCTGATGAGTTCATGGGTTCCAGCACTATTTCCCTAAAGCATCTTCAATTATACAAGTGAGGGATACATTTTAATATTATATTGTAGGGAATAGATTATCATAAGGATATCCATAAGTGGTCATCAGTTTATCATGTCCTTTCTGTATCTACACAGAACCTATGAAATGGAGTTGCGTCTTGATGATCCAAAAAGTAAAGAAGATGACATGGGAGTTATTCTTGTTGATGTCTGCTTAATGTTTAGAGATGCCACCATCAAAAGAAGCCCTGTAAGAATATTTCTGATATAAGAAGTATTTGTTGATGCAGTTCTTTGTCCCCAGTCTTCCCTCAATTGTTAGTCTTTTATCATCATGTATTTTTTCTTTCCATAGAGATGGCGCCCAAGAAAGAATAAGGTATGGATTTCTATACCATTACATTTACTATTTTAACAAAACTTAATCAATTCCAAATATCCAGAATGCCATCCTGACTTCAACTTTGTCATTTCCATGGTAGTGCTCATGATTACCCTGATCTAAAGCACTAGGGGGCAGTAACTGACTGTACTATGGTGCAACAAAGAATGAGATGTATGCTCTGGACTCAGGCTTTTGTGTGTAACCTTGGTTTCAGCACAGCCTATTTCTTTTGTGGTTTTATAGTGAACCTTTTTTGCAATGCTTATTATTATCAGTGGTAGCATTTGCTGTGAAAAAACATGGTACAATATTACATTCTGATCAAAACCAAAATAATATTGAGTGAATACATTGTCATGAAAGAGCCCTTAAATGAATATTATAGAGCAGTTTTTGGATTTGTAGTAAACAAAGTTTCATCTCCTCTCAAGTGGTTTTCAATATATTGCAGCTGTAATTAGATTCAGAGTGAAATAGGGGGGTTGCTGTTGGGGACTCACACTGCGGCGAGTGGGTTTATATTCACACCGATGTAGTCACTACATCTGCCACTGTTCAGTCTCTTGATGGTCCAGTAGACAATCTCAATTTGAAATTAGATGACAAAGGAATGAAGCCATTTTCATACACATTGTAGGTTATTCACTACAGATGGTTAAAGATACTCAAAGGGAGACAGAAATGTGTGATGGGACTCTTCACAATGTTCTGCTGCCTAAATCACAGTGCTAATTTAACAATGTAACAATGCCATTTTTTTCACCATTTCATTTTTGACAAACATACAATATCTTATTGCATTTAACACCTATCCTGGAAGTGCTGAATAGCCAGCTCTTACAGCTTCACTCCCCCTCTTCCAGAACATCGTTTTCTCCCTCTGTGTTACCACCACAGAGACAGGGAATGGCAAGTGCCTAAGTAAAACTCTGCTGTGTGATAGTGTTTCAAACAAGAGGGCGTATGGGAGAAGTGGGAGAGGGGATCTGCTGTTCGAGGCATGTTGCCAGTGTGGGATGCCTAAGATCGGCAATGCTGATAATTCCCAGGCATAGCGGGCAATAACCCAGATGTTAGGATGTAATATCACAGCTGTGGATGGACGGCGCTGAGGTACCAGCCAAATGGACCTGGGTCTGAGCTCATCGTGCTTGTCCCCATGCTGTCCAACCATATGGAAGCAATCGCACAGCCCTTTTAGGACCAGGAATAGATTCTCTTTAGGGGCCACTTACAGTTAAGTGGAATTGTTTTATTGGCCGCTGAGATAGAAATGTGTCCAAGATAAACACTTGGGATGACTTGGCTGAGGCCTGTTTTATATCGCTCCTCTACTCCCTCTGTTCCTCTTCTTTTGAAAGGGCTGATATTTATAGGGCTGTGCCTGTGGTATTCCATGTTAATTCAGGTCCCTGAGATGTGCTTTGATCCCCTCCGGATTGGGTGGCAATGTGGGTTGTGACCCCGTAGTGAAGAGGAGGGGCCGGAGTGGCAGGGGAGTAGTAGTGGGGCTGTTTGAAGCAGCGTTGCTGGGGCAGTCGAAGGAGCTGGGCAATCAAAGAGGCTAGAGCAGATTACGGGCATGCTCTTTAATTACAGTCAGCCCTACACAACCTCTCTGCTGTTTGTTTTTACAGCCCTGGCCTATCACCGCATGGCCTCAAGGGAACTCTAAGATGGAAACATATCAAGGCCTCTCTCTCTCAGTCTCTCTGTGAGACACGGCAGGAGAAGTGGATTATTTGCTTTGCTTGTCCTTGATTTCTAAAGAATCCTCAAATGCACAACATCTATGTTAGTTCCCTCGATTTACTTTAGTAGAAAATATTTGTTATTTTGCTGGTTAAATAAATAGTGGATGAATTTGCCAACATGCAGTAAACTGGTGCTGGCCATACATACTGCATGTATGCATAATTTGCTGATGAGAGAGCTGTGCGGTTTGCATCATTACTCACTGCTGCCTGCTGTCTCTTGTGCAGTATGCCAAGTGTCCTGCCTCCCCACACTCAGTCTGGAAGCCAGTGATGAGTGGGACTGTCACAGCCAGGGACATCTGGCTTCTCGCTGACGTCCCTCTCTTTCTCGCTCTCCAGGAGCCTCCATGGTGTGGCTTACCTGTCAGTAGAGATGTGCTAATGTGCTCCAACAGAGATGTGCTGTATAGTATGGACCTTTGTCCTACTTTCACACACTCTGTGAACATGATGAGGTGCCAGGGTAAGGCAGGAGTAGGTAAACATTGTGGAGAGCACAGAGCTTCCACACATGGAGATTTAAAAAAAAACAAAAAACTGTCACAGTCTGTGTGTATCTTTGCCCTGCAGCAGAACCAGGCCGCACTATCCCCACGGCCAGCTGAGACACAGAGGAATCAGCTGAAGAACCAGATGTGGACTGGGGTGCTTGGTATCACCTTGGTGGAGGGACAGGACCTGCCACAGTATGGCCGTGGGGACATTTATGTCCGCTTTCGCCTTGGTGATCAGAAGTACAAGAGCAAGGTTGGACTTTTTTAAAAGTCTTTCTCTTTTCCCACTTCTCCTATACTCACTTTTCTCATGCTACTGTCTTTTTAATGTCTGCTCTTTATACTTCAAGTCTTTCTTCCCAGCCCCTATTTCTTACTTCCCCCGCTTCTTTCACAGCAGGTGCCTGTCAGTGACTCACCTCCACCTTGGCTCACTGGGCCATGGCAGAGGCAGCTCATTAGACTGGGTAAGGCTGCCACTCACTTTTCCCTGTGCTTTGGATGCTGGGCTTCATTGCCTTCATTTGCATACTCAGCATGGCCTGTTCATCTACCTGTACTTGTTGGCCTCCCCCCTGATGAATCCATGGTGCACTTGTCTTGTGTTGTCGTGTCCTTTCTTTGTAAACCTCTCTGCTTTCCTCTCTGCTTGTTTGTTTGTTGGACAAAGCTGATTCTAATTGGAAGCTGTCACTGTTAACAATCCCAGAGTGGCTACTGAGGTGTACACATACAAGCACACATAAATAGAGGCACATACACACAACACACCTCTTTTTCTCCTCTCCTGCCTCATTCTGGTTTGACTGAATAAAGACTTTATCCACATGTCATGCAGGAGATGCTCAGTCTGATAACGCATTATACCTGACATTGCGTCAAAGTGCGTGCGTGTGTGCATGCGTGTTTCCATGTTACTGTATGTGCTGAATCTATGTCTTTCTGCCCTCAGAACCTTTGCATTCAGGCCAATCCGCAGTGGAGAGAGCAGTTTGACTTCAATCAATTTGAAGATAACCAGGAACCTCTGCAGGTTGAGGTGTACTCAAAGAGAGGAAGGAAGTGTGAGGAATCATGGGGGTTGTGAGTATTTCCTAGTGGCTAGTGTTAATTTAGCTCACATTGGCTTCTCCACAGAATGAATTGGCCTTATGTGTTTCAATGGAACTATTTTCCTTTTCTCTCTCAGGTTTGAGATTGACCTATTGAGACTTCCACTTAATGAGAGGCAGCTCTACACTCATGTGCTGGACCCAGGAAAGGGCAGGCTGGTGTTTCTGGTCACCCTGAGACCCTGCTGGGGAGTCTCCATCTCTGACATTGAAACAGCTACCTTAGAGAACCCTGACGAGAGAGACACAGTAGTGGAGAAATTTGTAAGTTATTTCTTGTTATGGATAATTTTTACCTAAAAAGAGAATCCCCACATATTGGTATAACATCTTGCTGCCATTTAAAGTTTAGTCATGTCAACTGATTCAGTAAGAAATACAAATATGTCATATGGATTTTATCAAGTGCTGGTGGGCACATTTACAATAACATGAATATTATTATGTTACTTGCCAGGTGTTAAGAATCCAATTTCATGTGCTACATTTATTAACCATGTTCAGCAAAGGTGTTTTGAATAAGTTTTTTTATATTATTATTTTTTCAGAGCTTAAAGAACTCACACAAGTGTGTGGGAGAGGTTGGCTTACTTCAGGTCAAAGTTTTAAAGGCAAATGATCTTCCTGCCACAGACCTTAATGGTAATCCGTAACAATTTACTTCTCTGTTTTCTATCCTTATGGTCATGACTTTTTTTTTTATTTACTTTAAATAATAACATTTATTTGTCATTTGTAGGAAAAAGCAATCCTTTCTGTGTTGTTGAGCTCGGTAATAGCAAACTTCAAACTCACACAATTTACAAGACCCTCAATCCGGAATGGAACAAAGCCTTTACGTTGTAAGTAAGACATCTGGAAAAAAAACGCACATCTGTCTTTTTCTGTTGTGTATTGTTTTATATTTTAATGTGCATAACATGTTTCTTAACTCTCATATTACAGCCCAATAAAGGACATTCATGATGTGATAGAGTTAACTCTCCTTGATGAAAATGGAGACAAAGCCCCAAACGTTTTGGGGAAATTAGCAATCCCATTACTTACTGTAAGTTTGTGGATGATCAGCAACTACATTACTACTGTGACAGGATTTGTTTTACAGATGTTTTACATATGAATATCTGATATACAAATTGTATATTTTTTTTTAATTCTTAAAGGTTCAGAATGGGCAGGAGATATGTTTGTTCTTGAAGAAAGAAGACTTGGGAGGTACATCAAAAGGAACCATCACACTAGTCCTGGATGTTATCTATAACAAAGTAAGGATCAAACTAAACATGTTCAAGCTTGTTCAAAATGTGATCATGTTCCATATCGTATAGTGGGAAGTAAAAAAGCTGTTAAATTGCACTGTTTATTTTGTTCATTTTGTGTCCCAGGTCAGAGCTGGAATCAGAACCTTTCAACCGAAAGAGACAACATTAATGGAGGAAAACGTGAAGTTCTCCAAAAAGGTTATCGCTATTGATGTTTTTAGCAGATGGAACGAAAAGACTTGCCAGTATGTTCCCCTCACATCCCAATAATATAGTAGCCGCAACAAAGCTTCACATGGTCGCAGTGTGGATCAGCCATTGTCAAACTAATTTATTTAATTGGCTTCAAACATCTAACTTCACAAGTTGCAAACAAGGGATTGTAAAGCTCATTGCAAAGTCATAAACATTATGTCCAGTATCAAATGATGCTAACCGGTGTTTTGTTCCAATTATTTTCTATTAGGTTCTTGCCCGGAATATTTATCGGGTTCGAAAAATCAGCACAGCAGTTCTGTACACGTTACAGTACATTAAAAGCTGTTTTCAGTGGGAGAGCACGCAACGGAGTCTAATAGCCTTTCTGGTAAGTCATTGCCTCACGTTAATGAACTCTCTTTAAGCCTCAGGGCAAACAAGTTTTGTCCCATTTTACTGCAGCCCAGTTTTAACTCTTTCACTTTATTAGAATTAGATGTTGGGGAGAGTCTTTGGTTTAGTCATTCTCTTTCTCGCTAGTCTTTTTCCCATGAAACACAATGGCTGCCTTCTGTTTTTATCCCATGCGTATGTGATGGATGTGCTTTATCCTTTAAATCAAACCCCACTTGGCTTTCCTTCAGTTCTGATGACATTAGAGTATATTTGAAGGGGTGGGGTTTGGGCGTTTGTACATCTGACTTCTTAGCAAAGCCTCCTGGCCCGGGGGACAGTGTAAGCAGGATCACAGTCTCAGCTTCCATGGGTGGAGGAGTGACAGTCTGCCTCCAAGATTTGAACCTTGTTTAAATGTCTCTGTTTAGCTGTTTTTAATGAGGGTATGTGATCTAAGGTCCTAAGCTTAAATAATCTTAAATCACCCTGTGAATCCCCCTCAGTACAGCACATGTAATGTCATGATTAAGAGTGTACACTTGCCACGAAAGCCCTGCCAGTGCCGTGTCAGGGTGAGGAAGCGGTCACAGACAGGGTGTGTGAAGAAGTCTCTTTTCACCGCCTTTCTTCTGTCTGTTCTGTCTCAGAATGACATGCAATTCATACCTGGTGTATTCTGTAAGCCCTTCTCACTGATCCTAAGGTGCAAATCCCCCCAGGCAATGGCCAGGCTCAATGTATCACAGCCTTTAGAACAGCAAGGCACACAGACAGGCAGGCGGACACACAGACAGGAAGACAGAGAACAATGCAGGCGATTGTATAAGGATAGAGTGGGAGGCAGGCTACTATCTGGGAAAGAAAGTTGGAGCAGAGAAAGAGGAAGACAGTTGGGTAAGAGTGTGGTCTACAAAGGCAGATATGGGAACTTGGAAGTAGGGATATGGGCAGGAGAGCAGGAGGATAGGCAGGCTGACAGGTGACAGGTCAGCGGGATGGGGCCATCTTCTTCCAACTATAATTAGATCCTCCTCAGGCGATGGGAGTGTGTGGTGGCACACTCTAATCTTTCATTTCCACTTCTACTCCACCTGCTGTTTAGGAGTGCAGCACACAAATAGAAATCTTAGAATGAAGGAAAAAGGCTCACACACTTACTATTTCCATCAGGGTCATCATTGTTACTGAAGTATAGTGCTTTCCAATTCTTTATTATATCTTTGTCAGCTGCGTGTGTCGTCTGCTCCCTGACAGTGAGAGACATTGACTGTAGCTGCTTTGTCCTTTTTATTTTTGTTTTCGGACACAAAAATCAGCACACTGGTTGAAATTTTTAAAAGCAGACAGTAACAGAGTAGTTAGTGTTCGCCTTTGTCCTCGACAGGGTGTGCTTGAAATAGAAGGTGCATTGCGAGAATTGCCCAAACAGAGTGAATCTGCCACTGTGTATTCATCACCCACTCATTAGCAGACTGAGAGTTCAACAAGTGAAACGTTTTTTTCAATGAGTTATTATATTCTCAACAAGTAACAAGCACAGTGAAACATGCAAATCACATGTAAATATTGCATGTGATGGATGGTTACCGGAAAAACTCACTTCATTCAGTGAGGGCAACAACAAGGTCTTGACTGACTGTCATTACAAGCCTAGTGCCCCTAGTGCCATGCCGCTATCCACAGTAGTGCCCCTGCTCAACCCAAGGGTAGCTGTACAGCCACTCCTCCTCCTCCTCCTCCTCCATGTCATCATTTGCAATTAAGTTAGTGTTTGGAGCTGTCTGAAGCAGCATGCCACCATGTGCCTTAATGAAACCAGCTCCCACTCCTATCTTTATATCTTTAGGCAGTGGTAATAAGGTAACTGATTCAGACATTGACAGATGGCCTCTGCTTGCCTCTCAGATGTGCATAATTATACCACTAGTGTCTGCTCTTTTCCACAGTGGCAGGCAGCACAGGGCTTCTCAGGGTATGCCGGTAGGAAACGCTGCACTGGTGGGTCTAGCTTTAATATACATTACAATACATTATTTATCAAGCAGGCAGACCGGGTCTACCCTTTTACATCATATACATCCTGTAATGCATTACCGCTGTTGTGGTTTCTACTGGGACTGCGGGATGCTCGCTAGTGCTTTACCAGGAATACTTAGCCATTCTCAGTCCCACAGGCCAATTTTCTGACCTCCACACAGCATGAAGTCTACATTTGTATCCTGTTTATGTAGATTCATGTATGCATTATGAAGTGGTTGTTGGTGTGTGGTGTGTAAGATATTCAAATTTTGCATACGGGATCACTGCTTTGGTTCATGTTAACTAAGTGACTGGGATTAAAAAAAATTATTGGATTTTTTGCTTTTTTTTTGTTTTTCTTTGGAGAAGTCTTCTTTGTTCATTTTAAGATAACTTTTCCCTTTGAGTGGCAATCAGAAAGCTGCACACCCAGGAACATATACATTTTGCATTTACAGATTGATGGTTTATTTGGTTTTATGCTGCTGTTATTGTTTGTGGAAAGTAGATTCTGTACAAACTCCTTAGTATTGTCACTGTTTGCGAGTGCAGGAGATTACTTGTTGTGATAGTGCAGTCTCATCAGCAGAGTCCATACTGTTTGAAGTCTCTTTAAATTTCCCACCAATGTGTAGCAGTTTAAAATAGAAGCTCTCTAATTAGGTAATGTAACAAAAAAAAGTCTTTCTCACACATTTAAACAAACTTTTGGCAAAAACGGAATTACAAACAAATTTTGATTTTTTTTTTCTCTCTCTCTTCTTGTTTATGCTACGGTAATGAGCCTAGGATCCGCACTTTTCAAGAGTTTGACAACAGCATGCTCCTTTCTCTGAGAGAGAGGAAATGTGACAGCTAAAATCTTCATAAAATAATGTCCTTTAGATGTGCTTTTCACTAAGACTGAGCGAGATGAATGTGCTATACATCAGCAGTGACTGCAGAGGGGTCACCCAGAGTTCTTTGCTGCACACAAGAATAGGACCTGTAGATGGAGCTACAGCACTGCTGGAAACGTAAATAGAGGCACTTAGGAGATCAGTTACTTTTCCCAACAGGACCCATTCGTGGGAACAACTTGGAGTGAAATCCTCCATTCTGTGCATTTTTAGGAACACAAGTTTTTTACACAAAAAATAAATAAAAATTAGCATGTATTAGCCAGCCAAATTAATCTTTTTCAGAAGTTTTAAGTTGAGAACAATTTTGATTTAGATGAAATGGATGAAAGTTAAAAAAAGAAAAAGGATCATTTACACTTGAAAGCTGATTTTGAGCTTTGCTGTCATTAGACCGCTTTAAGTATTTAAGTAGAATTAATATTTTAACACATGAGCTACCTCATCTGTCAGGAGTTAGACTAGAAAGAAACCTGTATACCTTATGTGAGTATTTGAACCGTTTTCTTTTTGTTACTGCCAGGTAGCAACCGCTTTAGACATCATTTGACAGCCTGTGAAATGCTGATTGCCTCACATCACACACTGTAAAGATGGCATTTGATGAATGTTTGATGCGATGCAGCTGTAAACACACTTGGCAGCTGCAATGGGCACTTTTTGGGGGCTGATAGAATCATCGTCTCCCCAGATGAGGGCAGGACAGGGTCAGATCTGGCTCCAGAGGTCTCGGGAGACCACCTGTGTAGTGCCACATCAGTCGGGGCCATTAACAAGAATACCAGCCCTGCCGAGATCAAAGCCATAATCAGAGTTGTCATAATTGGTCTTGTTAACACTGTCCCTGAAAATGAGATGCTTTGTGAGTCTTGGATCTGCCTATTTGTGGTTTACTGCATTGCAGTGTGGTCGAGCTTTTGTGAGAACAGCAAGAGGACTATGCACGCCTGTGAATTGTCTCTGGGTTTCTGTTCTGCATCTGTTTTCTCTCTGTTTGAAAAAGTTGGAGGCCTTAACGGAGTGGGTTTCTTCAGTCTCATGGGGGTTACACTCTCCATCTCCATGGCTGAGGGAGTCCTCACAGACTGTGTAGTGGGAATGTGTCTAGTAGGAGAGAAAAAAGATGATAGTGATGGCGATTTGTGTATTCATGGTTTTGAGCCTGAGATATATTAATTATTAAATGATAGGCTATGACTACTTGCAAACTGCTCAATAGTGTCTCCTGATTGTACACAATGTTATCATTTAGCTGCCCTGAATGTGTCAGTTGATGCAGTATTTAACCTTGAAACATGTCCTCTTATTAATGGGCTTAATAAGCTTTCTTTGCTTATATTCACTTCATTAGATCTGTGAAATTGTTCCTACTTTTATATGTTTTAGGACATGCATTTTAATCTTAAGAAGAAATTTGATTCAATTTGAGCAGACTAAATTCATCATTTTTATTTAGTATTAAGTAATTTTTAAGTAAAAGTGTCCTCAGATTAATTAAAGCTAACTGCACTGAATAAACATGTAGAGCTTCATCTGTCGTACTTGGTTGTTTTATATTGTGTGTGTGTTTCTTGTATGCTTTGTGTTTAACCCCATTGTGTGTGCGCCATATCATAACGACTCCCTTAAACATACTAGCCACCTTCCGAGTCACAGAGGACACTTCTCCCTAGGCAGCCAAAGCGGCGACCTGCCCACCCCTGTGTGTGGCTGTTCCAGGGCCGGCCTTGGCCCCGGCGCGTTAACGTGTGTGTGAGCTGAGCTGACAGGGAGAGAAAGTCCATGCCACTCCCTCCCCACCTCCTCAGGGGAAAAGGCTCACATGGCAGATCTGTCACCCAGGAGGTCGCTCAGTGTTAACGCTCCTGACATGGATTAAACACTAGTGGCCAGTGCTGGAGTGCAGGGTCAGTGTAGCCACCACTGACAGGCACCACGGGGCCCCCACTGACTGCCCTGCTCCAGCCTCGCACTGGCGCTACTCGAGCCCTGGCATGTGTCAGACAGGCAGGGAGACAACGGCCAGAGCTGGCCCTGTGAGCAAATGCTAATGCTTTGCCTCGCACGGCTGCTCTTCCTCAGTGCTTTGATAAGAGCTGCTGTCACCAATTTTAAAGAATTTTTTTTAGTTTTGAATTACCCAAAGAATGTTATTGTTTCTGCTAATATTTAGCTTTGGCTTTACAACCTAAATGTGCACTCTTGTTAATATTTTTAACTAAGCTTTTATAAAGCAATATATTAGTAATTGTAGTAGTAATTGTAAACAAAGTGGTAAAACTAACCACTTAACTTAAGTAACACAAACACAGTAAATATCAATGTTACTATACTCTATTAGATTTAAAAATTGAATTGTGGATTACTTCACACTCCAAAAGCTGATTTCTTCTCGCTGAAGAGGGACATGAGATTCCACATTTTATTGCTCTCACTCATATGTAGCCTCTCTTCCCCCCTCCCCTCCTCCTCTGTCTTTCTCTCCCTCTCCCCAGTTGATAAGACTTGAGCTGAGCTTATGTGAAATATTTATTCAGCGTTAGCTCAAAGCACCATGGTTGCCCACACACTCTACCTGCCCCGAAGAGAAATCTTATCTGTGCTTCCTCTGCCTCCGACACCCCCTGAAAGCCTGTCCCCACACTGGCCCAAGCTCAACACAAATTACATGTCTCATTGCTCTGCGTTTACAACTACTTTAAAGCCTGCCGCTCCTGTCCCAAACATAAGCCCTCAGCCAGATTCTGTTTCAGCCAGGCTGAAAAAAAAAAAAAGACCTGCGTGAGCTGAGCTGATACTTTGATTCATTATTGATCTCTTTTTTAATACATTTAATTTAGTAATGTAGATTAATTTTACTGCCCCTGATTTCACCCAGAAAAAAAACTATCAAAGTAAAGACTATTCCAGTTTTTTGTAGAGGATCATATGTTCATGTTTTTTAAATAATAATTTAGATTTTTTTTTCTTGGTATTTCTATATTCCATTTTTGCACATAGTCACATGCACAGACTGGCTTTTTTCTGTCCATTACACAAACAAAACACACATACACAGACACAACCATACACATACACATACAAACCCTGCAGCCTGTTGTCAGTTTTGTTAAACTCTTTCAGTATATGTTCACGTAATCTGGCATCCATCCACAGCCCCCATGACTGACCCTCATAATGCTGGCTGCCGCTATCATTGCTTTGTTTAGCTTTCCAAGTGGAGTGCAACTGAAGAGAGTAGGGAAGATACAGCCAAGATTAAATCTTCCGTGTTTTTGGATGGTACATAGTCTTAAATATAATGGTATTTTTGAAAGGTACCACGTTAGAATTTTTTTTGTTTTTAGTTAGCTGTTTTTTTACAGCAACAGTAATGGTATTGTATGGCCCCATGTGCTCTGACATTACTCCAATTAACAGTATTATGTGTGTTATACTGGTGTGACACCTATATTTATAGCCTGGTATCTGCCATAGTGTATCAGGAGAGCATTTGGCACCCTTGCAGTCTAATAGTATGTCTGCCAGTCAGTAGTTTGGGTTGGTAGACTGGGCAACCCCCTTCTCTGTTAATCAATTTACAGGATGGTAGCAACTCTTATAGAGGGTGTCTTTGTCCCTTTGTTCCTGCTACGATCCCTTCTCCCTCTCCTGGGAAAGTGTGGGTGGTGGGAGTTGCCATGCTTGCTCAGCTTTAAGTTATTTTATTCACACTTTTAATCGCTGAGTGCTTTATTATTAGGTACTGGATTCTGCTGGCCAGGGGATCTGCATGAGGAGGCGCAGAATGCATTTAGTGGAATCATATTAATGGCACTATAAAACAAATCTGTCAGGCCGTTCTTAACCCTGCTGGCAGAATTGCTCTGCCCGAGGTTGCCCCCTTCTCCAAGCGCTTACAGGTGGCTAAGGAGAGTGCATCTCCATCATCTACTCCACTGTGTGCTAATAATTTTATTAATTTATTCTTTTTTTCTCCCTAGACACCCTGTGCATAATCATACACACATTTTTCAGCTAAATGGTGTTTATCAAGGGAGGTTTCCTACATTAGAGACAGTCCTCCTAGACATACATACCAACACTTGTTAAATTACAAGTCGTCCGTTATCCAATTCTGCAGTGTGTAAACCTAAATGCTCAGGTATATCATTAATTATTACGTCCCTTGTTTTAGTTTGTTGCTTTATGGCCTTTTTAGGTAAATAAATGACCACCACTCATGCAACATATTATTAGCCTTTTCGTGTTTAAAAAGTCCTACAGTTTTACTTGTCATGTGTAATTTGTTGACAGGTGAAAAAATACGCAGTCAGGCCCTTAAGACTGAAATGGAGCCTCTTTGATGGCAATTAAAATGTGTATTATTTTTTATAGAAATTTACACTTGCGTCTGAAAGGTTGCACTTTGTCTAACATGTCCTTTAATCACTCAGCTGCTTGCTAATAAAACATAAACCACTTAGTGGGGAATTAGTTCTGTCTCCATTTCACAGAAACTCAGGAGAATGTGGGGAGACATGGGGAAGGGTTAGTCCTGCCTCTGCTCATTACTGTGGGATGTCTGACGGCAAAGTCTCAGTCTGTGCACCTGAGTAAAGGAATCCGAGAGCTTTTCCCAGATGTTTCTCTGGATCGGTTAAAAAAGCATGTAAATCTTGAACACATGGGCTGACATACCATGAGGGAGGAATTGAGAAGATATTCCTGACAGTTTTGGTTTATACCCTCATTTAAGCACTCAGCTTAGACACAAGGCATTGTATTTCTGTAGGCTTTTATCTTGTCCACTGAGCCAGAACATGGTGAGCAGAAATTTGCATTAGTGGGCGATTATGAATACCTGTGACAGATTCTCTCTGCCGGCTCCCTGGGCGGAAATGAATTGGCTCCCTCTGTTGACTTGCACAGGAAGACAGAGACCAAGCAATTAGACTTTAGTGGTTAATGTAGCAGCTTTTGCAGGGAGGGCAAGGAGGTTCAACATTCCTGCTGGGCTCATGTCAGTTTCCAGGCACATTTCCCCCCCTTTTCTTTTTCCTTTTTTATGAGAATACTGGGAATATGACAAGCTACCTGTCTGCCAGCCAGCTGAATTCCTCTGGGGTGAGGATAGCTTCGCTTTAGAATTGCCTCATGGGAACTGAGGTGACAACACATGACGTAGGTTATTCATAACAGAGAGAAGATGTACGGCAGCTACCTCTGCACATCATGCATATTCATTGTTTACCTGTTTTTATCCCCCACCAGCTCTAGTTTGTTGCTGTATACTGTATGTCAAATGAGCTCTTACAAACATTAACAATAAAATATTGTTTGTTTCTTTATACCTTGGTCATCCAGCTGTGTTTCTGCATGACACTTTGGCTCATCTCCCAGGTTGTATTGAGGGATAATAAGCAGTACAGTGGTAAAGCCTAGGGCAGTTTGGCCACAGTGTTGTCTGTATTACTCATGGTTCACGTTTCCCTGGAGGCTGTTTGAACCTAGGCCTGGTGTGGCAGTAGGTAGACTGGCCCCCAGAGCAACATACACAGGCTCTCTATGGTTGCTATGACAGGAGCAGTCTGCTGTTTACAGGCCTGCTATTGAGGCCTGAAGGTCCCAGTGGTTCACATCCTGTCTCGGGCTTAACTCGAACATATTGTTCATAGTCTAAGCAGCCTCCAGCTCTTTGAGTCAGACTGCACAGTGCTACCATCGTGTGGGTCCAGCTTCTCAGTTATACTTAACGTTTTGAAATAAACTTTGTAAAAAAAAAAAATGTTGGAAAAGGATGCATTAATTATAGAACAAATATACAAAGAATGAGGAAAAATTGACATTGTTAAAGATGTTGGTGGTAAATAGAAGTGGACCATATGTTGGATACATTGGCACATAATCACACTATAATGGATTTCAAGATTCAACTTGCTGTTGGGGACATTTTTATTTCATCCCTGTCAACCGGTTGGCGTGATCCTCCTCACACATTCCTGATCATTTCAGTTGGAGACAGACTCATTAGGCTGTCACTAAATGGGTTTAAATGCAACCGCCCAATTAGTGTTCTGCTGTGAAATGCAGTGGGTGTTGTGCAACGTGCTTAGCACCACTCATTTACAGAATTATGAGGGATTACTCATTCAGTGTGATCCATCTTATTTCTACTAGGGGTCTTGGCTTTTCTCAGTATCATCGCCACGGAGGGGGTAAATGTTGCAAATGCTTCTCCAGTTGCCATATGCGCCTCGTCAGAGAGCCTCGCTGCCTCTGAATATAAGCGGATTTGATGTGCTAGTTAAAAGACAGCATACCATGCCTATCCATGTCATGCTTTCTGTTCTGCAGTAAGGCACTCTGCCAGCGCAGTGTTATTGGTGTATATAAATAGGATTTCAAGATATTAAAAGTTGTCCCTGAATGTCTGTTACTTTCAAACCACTAAGAGTAAAATCTCTTGCCATCGGCTGTAAATCTTACAGGCTTTACAGTCTGTAGTGCTTTTCATGAGATTTAGAACGTGGTTAAATCCATTATATATTTTGTTTTGGTAACAGGCTTGCTGAGATTTGAAAGCTGGGTCCCTGCTATGGTGTGATTGGCTTTGCGTTATACTGTCATGTCCTGTCTTCTCAGATCTTCCTTGTGACGGTATGGCACTGGGAGCTTTTCATGCTGCCCCTCTTCCTGCTTCTGCTCCTTGGCTGGCAGTACTTCCAGCTCACTGGGAAGAAGGCCAGCCCAAACCTGGACCTGGTGAGTGACACTGATGAGGACTATGAACACTTTATTATTCATCCATACACATCTATAGATCCATGCTGTTACAGTGTATATTATATCTATATGTTAACCCAAATCTGGTCAAACCCTGATGGAATGAAATCCTTTTGGCACACATTGGGAAAATTGCAGTTTTACAGTAATCTCAATTAACAACTCTTACACTTGCATGTACACTTTCTAATATAGGAGCTGGTCTATAAAATGCACCTCACAGTAAGCCAGTTGTAGGAGCATTCCACATGTTTTATAGCTGGTTAAACTAGTTTCAACATTTTCTCCAGAGGTCCAAATAAAAAAACACCAAGCAGTAGCCCTTAAATCAATTCACTGCAAATGTATGTGTAGCCTATAGTCTGTTGATTTAGTCTCATCGTTGATTTAGTCTCATCACATCTGTAAATGCCGGACTGTGGTTCTCTCCAAAACATGCTACTATTTCTTCTCTATCTACTGTTATGGAAATTATGTTTGCCCTACACATGTCTGTGAAGGTTAATGCTGTTCACACTTCTAACTGCCCTCCAATTTCACTGTGTTGTAAGCCTCAACACCGGCCAGCCAGGGGCCTGGCCTGCTCACACACACGCTTCCCAAAGCAACATCCCCGGTCCGGTGATTGTGTTTATGGCTGCTGGCAAAGATGCCGTCCCTGGGCAATGTTAAAGCCCAGGCTCACCCTCATATCCAGTGTTGAGACACTGCCACCCCTCTGTGACCCTCTGGCCGACAATGACACAGCTCTGTTCCCAGGCAATGTCACAGTGTGCACCACATTGGGGTCAGGGATGACTTGATATAAAGTGATCTAGGCAACAGCATCCACATTAAATGTGTTTTTTTTTCCTCTTTCTGTTTTTCTGTGTGTTTATGTTGTTGAGAAATGAGATTGCTTTGGTGTGACAGTGCTTCTGTGAGGAAGGCCCTCTTTCACCTCTCCTTTTGTGTGAGGTCACCCCTGTGATGCAGTCTCTATGGAAACAAGCCTCTCCCAATAGGGGTGAATGTACTCAAAGAAAATTTCATTACTAGGTGTTTGTTAAAAATGCTCCAGTGCCCACGTGTCCCGTTCATTTGAAATCACCCTCTACCCTTTATTTTCTCTTAGGTGAACATGAGCATGGGTGACGACGAAGAGGAAGACGAGAAGGTAATTTATCTTGTCTCTTTCTAAAAATATAAGTGATAATATGTTTTCATGGAATGTTAACACTTATCAGTTTTCACTATAAACATAAATGTTAAACCCTGCTAATATTTCTTTCTGAATATCCAAAGTTAAATCAAACCCATAACAATGTTTGCATTGCCTCTGGTGGGTACAAATTCCTTGTTCACCAAGTAGCTTTTATTCTTATATAAATGAACATTTGCTTCTGAGAAAATAGAAAATATTTTACCAAAGAGCCATACGCGTTCTAGTCTATATTTTAGCATAGTCACATTGGCAGTTGATTCTCAGAAGCTCTTTTCTAACTAAGAATAGAAATAATTTCATGCATCCTAAATGAGGGCAAATCAGTGTCACTCTACACATGCACTCCACCGAGAAACTGCAGCCCTTTGAAAATATATAAATCAAATTTAAACAACGCTTTCAATTAGATTTTGCACAGATTTTGCCCAGTTGTTTGGAGATAAAATCAGTAGATATTTGTTTTGTATCATTGTTTTCTAAATGGGATAGTTGTGTTGAGAATGACCTTTTACTACCAGAACAAATGGACGAAGTCGAATAACACAGCAGTAATCTTATACTTTGCCCCAAAAGGTTATCATCAGTCATTTTCACTTGTTTGTTTTTGAGAAATCATAAAGGATAATGTTTATTAATGTATCTCTCTAGTGTCTCTTGAAAAACAAAACAACAGGAAATCTTTAAGTAGCCTGAAAATTATACTTCCCCACAGCACATAATATTCAATTACACTCATCCTGCTGTTTTCTGTAAAGAAGGAAGAGTTAACAGGGATGTGTATTATTGCTTTATGGCAATGAAGTGTGGAAATAACGCAAAGCCTTCAAGCAATGACCCTTGTGCTGCATGTCTAGGCCCAGGATTCATATCCATAATGCGCTCAATATATTCTGTTGTGATGACCTGGGGCTATGAAAAAAAGCCAGCTTCTTTTAAAAACACAGGCACATCCACCAAATCTTGTCTGAAAGGATGGGCTAATTCACAGATGAAACTTGCATGATACGTCTGCACACACAAAGTTGGAAGCTGCACTTGCTATCATTGTTAGAAACAGGCAAACTGGTGCTTAAACAAACTTTGAAATTTGGTGTATTTATGAATATTGAATTGAGCAGGATAGCCTTCATGCACTGAATGTAAAGCCATTGCTATATAGAATGATTATTACTTATTTGTCTTTACCTTGACACTTCAATATATAATAAAGTATGTTTACTTTCTTAGTTTAGGAAATGTCAGTGATTTTAGAAAGGTTTAAGATTCTCTCAATATGCTGCGTGTGTTTCTGAACTCTTAAAGCTTTTTGAAAGGTTTTCCAAGAGCCTCCCTAAGCCCTTTCACACTCTGAGGAAATTAAATATCTCCTTTCATTTACTAATTAACCAGTCACCCATGTTTGTTTTAAGCTGTCAGCTTTAATTTAAAGTGGCTTTTTTGAAAGTCTTGTTATGGTCTTGCTGTCACTTGAATGTGATATCATGCAGTTAGATCAAGCAGTGTAGCTTTACACCTCCTATCAAAGTCGTCTTTAGAAATATTTGGGGTTAAAGAGTGATCAATGTTAAATTTGATGACTTCAAAGCCTTTGCTTTTTTCCTCTAACATGTGAATAAAGGCTTTTCCCTCTGAGAAGGTTATGATTACCACTCAAATATGTTTTTATCCCCCTTTTTCCCCCTTGAGGAAGGAAATAGTTAAACCTCAGACAGAGCAACAAGAATGTGAAGGCATGACGTTAAAGAGAGACGAAAGGCAAGGCAGTGTTACAGCAGGATAATACAGAACAGATTCTCTGCCTGTGACAAATCTGTCCTCAGGGAAAGAGACAGCTTACAAATTATGTGTGGGCAAAGTGACTTCCCTTTGGCCTTAGGTATCAATTGTGCAGATAGACAATATTTAATCATAACATAAAGAAACAGAGAGGCAAAACAAGTCCATATATCTCTAATAGAAATGAAAAGGGAGGTTGAAACAGTCCTTTCATTGCCCCCTGGCTGGCAGTGCTGGTCTGGGGTTGACTTGTTCCCAGAGCCTAGCCCAGGGGAGATGGGGGGAGGGTGAGGGGCTGGTTGTTGGGGTGCTAGACTGGGCTGGGGGCTTCATCTCTCACCCGATAGTCCACAGTCACCGCTGGGTCTCCTTGAGCACACCAGTCAGACAGACTGCCCATGTCATGATCTGTTGCACGCATTACAAGAGCTCCCGCTCATAGACACACCACCACATTAAAGCCTATCAAAGTTTTATGGGGGGTTTATTGTAGCTCCATGTGAGATAATTTGCCTGGAACACAGGTGTTTTTCATTTAGATGCACTTCTTATCTTTGTCAAAAAAGTCTGTTGAAAAATATTCAGTCTGAGAATTCATATTTGGAACCGTTTATTCTAATTAGAATGATGCTAAATGAGCTTTTTCCAGCCTTTGATAACACCCCACATGTCTATGAGAGTATGTTTACCTTTGTGCAGGAAATCAAATTGGTTCTCCATTAACACACCTTAAAAGGAAGCTTTTACAATTTTGTCTGAAATGAGAATATGATTTCACACAGGTTTTCTAATCAGTAGACATTTAGGATTCATTTAGTCCATCCCCAGTTTACCCGTCCTTTTCCATTTCAGATGGAGATCTTTTATTTATTTATGTTTTCTCTGCACTCATGTACATGCCAAAAGAGAAATGAACAAAGATAAAGAATACCGTCAAATGATTAACATAGGAAGGACTTCAGTTTTGGTCGCTAAGGAGATAAAGGATTTCAAGAATCTTAAAGCACATGAATAATGATAATCATGAGAGCTCTGCCTCTCCATCCACACTTCAGAGAACATCTATTTGTCTGTTTTTCCTGTTGATGAAAGCCGTTATTGTTTCTTTTCCTTTTTGCCGGAGCTGTATTTCTGGCTAAATTTACCTTGAATGTTTATCCAGTGCAGTTAAATAATGTTTCATAGCTCTTATTAGATTTAAATTCTAAATTTCATGTAATGTAGTTCATGTAATTGAGCCTGATGAGGCATCTGTTGAGGGTGTATATTGAGTGAGCTATCATTTCTTAATGCGTGTCTCTCTGCTTCCATCAGGAGCTCACAGACATGGATTGTAATGGCTTTTAGCAGACTATAACAGTGTTCACCTCTTTCAAAATAAACTAAGGATAAAGAACTTAATTAACACCTGATGTGGAGTAAAGGACAGGACACATGATGGTTTGCTCGCCTCCCCTCAATGCAGTAGAGTGGAGTAAGATGATTCATAAACACAGATAGTCCTCTTTCTCCATGATGAGACCATGAGATGGTAATCTCAAAGAAAGCATATTTGTGATAGTTTTCCCTTTTTTGGACAGTGCTGAGCCTCCAGTGTCTGTCCAGTCCAGAGCCCAGTGGGGGTGGCTCTGCTAGTGTGGGAATTGCTCTCTTCCTGCGCCTTTCGTGGAGAAGAGTGGGCCTGACAGTGGGGAGTCTCTGTGTGCTGGCAGACAGTGTGTTCCCAGGGGCTGCCTCATGAAGCTCTGATAAAGGCATTTTGTCTGGACCCTGTCAATGCACACAGGCTGTGGCTTCGGCTGACTTGTAACATAAACATATAGACATCCAAGCCTCCTGCTAGGGTCCAGAGTGCCCTCCCCCAACACTCTTACTCCCCTTCTCCCTCTCACTCTTCCTCTCCTGCCCTCTGTCATCATTCCTGTCATTATTTCCTTCCTTTTGATGTGAGGCTTCTCATCCCTCTTTAGCTTGTGTAACTTGTGTTATCTCTACTCACTCCTCTGCCTCTGGAAGGCTTTACACTCACATTGTTATTTCCATCCTTGATGTGATTGCATTTACTGTATTTCATTTTGAGAGCCTCCAACCCCCTCACGTGCTGACATATTGCTTTGCAAGACCCCGTCATCAGTGCATTAAAAATGAAATAATGCTTTATGTGCAGTGTTAGTTGTGACAAGAATCATAGAAATGAAAGAGCAAACACATCCAACTGGTGTTCTAAGCAGAATGAAGTGTTTTTTCTCATACAGAGAAAGTGTTAGGAAAGGTTAGAAATCCTGGCCTGACAGATTTGTAAAAACATGTTCAAACTTGTCCTGTGCAGGCTGCTGGAAAGGAATCTTTCCTAAGTTGTGAGGCCCCTGCACTCCTTGTCTAGGTTGTCTAGTCTGCCTGATTGCAGATGGCCATTTTGTGTACTTTTCATCTATCTCGAGAGTCTTGATTGTACTGCACTTGTGCAACAGCTCTATTGTGTGTGGCGGACAAAAGCTGAAATCTCCCAGCCATCCACATAACAGCCTCTGAGCACTGAGTCTGTCTCATCTTCAAAAGCATAGTCTGAAGATGTACAGTGTTTGCTCATTATGGACCATTCAATAGATAAATCACACATAATAGCACAGCAGAGATAAACTGCTCTTTGTCTACCCTGCCCAACAATTGACTTACAGTGTACCTCATCAGTGTGCATTTTTTTTTATTTTTTGTTAGGAATCCGGGAAAAAGGGTCTGATGGATAAGATACATATGGTGCAGGAAGTAGTGCTGGCTGTCCAGAATGTTTTGGAGGAAATCGCAAACATTGGAGAGCGAATCAAGAAGTAATTTGAACATTTTATATCTATCCCACACAATATCCAGTTTTTTTCGTTAATTAACGGTAATAGTTTTGTTTTTATAGAACTCCACATTAATCTGAGAAAATTATTCTTTTATAGCATATTCAACTGGTCTGTCCCATTTGTGTCGTGCCTGGCCTGCTTGGTGCTGTTTGTGGCAACAGCGCTATTATATTTTATCCCACCACGATATATTGTGCTGATATGGGGTAAGTTCTACATCTATTCATTCATATAGTAGTACAGTGAATAAAAGAAAAACTTTTTTTGAAAGTGTATTGGACAAATATCTAAAGCTGACAAACTCCCACTAGCTGTTGACCAAAACATACTGACAAATTGTATAAAAAATCAACGCCCAAACCACTGTTGCAAAACACACACAACTGTTCAATCTTCCGAACTGCAAATCCACAATTTAATGAAGTACAGTAATTTGAGAAATCTGCCATGCCAACACCTCTGCAGATGCACAGAGATCAGACAGCTGCAGAGGTTTGCTCTGCTCAGTGTGGGCTGATGTAGCAGAGCCTAGCAGAGGCGAGGCCTAAGGTTTGTGTGAAAACAAAGCAGAGGTATAGTAGCAAGCTGTATATAATACATGATGTCCTTGGGCAGTCTGTAGGCTCCTGGTCTAGCCTCTCATTATCTGCTGTAGTCATACAGAATAGACAGTCATCTTAGTGGTCAGGGAGATATGCTGCCCTTAACAGGCTCTCCTCCTCCAGCTGTAAGCCCACAACCACTGTACTTCCACACTGCCTTCAACACAATCAATACCAAAAAACCATCATATCAAACAAAACACGCACAGTCTGAGACACTCCTCTGCCTCCCCAGTTAACCCCCATCTCTGTGGTTGCAAGGCAAGCCTTTCAAGTTGCTTGCACATATTTAAGTCCTTAGGTTCTTTGTCTGCATGTTGAGGTACAGGCAGTACCAAGCTGTGAATATAATGGTCCCATTACATGACCTCAGAGTTATATATGTTCTTCTCTGGTAAGCAACCGTGTGCAAAGTACATATACAGTAGATGTGCTAGAAATAATCTGATTGAAGCAAACAAAAGTGAGGAAAAGTTGTCATAAATGGGTGCCTTTTTTATTATTCCTCATCATTATTCATCTGCTTTAATTGATTCAGTATCACTTTATTCATACTTGTCTCCATTATATTTATCTGGCTTGAATTCAGTTTGGCTGAAAGGGATCAATTGAAACTGCATCATATAATGCAGTTACGGATACACCGGTGGGAACTTTATACTGTACAGTACTTAGATAGGGTTACACAACACTTTTTCTTATTATTATTATTATTATTATTATTGACACTGTAAAATATACTTGTCGGTATGACACCTTTAATTATTAATGTGTTCTTGTTTTCGCAGGCGTTAACAAATTTACCAAGAAGCTGCGCAACCCATATACTATTGACAATAATGAAACACTGAATTTCCTCAAGAGGGTGCCTTCTGATGTTCAAAAGGTAAGAGTCCAATTTTACATACAGATAGGGAAGAATTCCCTGAAGATGTCTGGATTATTTGCTGTACCAGAATTCCCAAGTGTTGCAGAAATATATCCCCTGGCTTTGTTTGATTATTAATGGACTCGCGCCTCTAAAGAAGCCCTGGCCCAATTATTCCTCAGTGCAGCTCCATGTAGTCGTCTGATTGAGGACATGCTCAGATCTTTCCTCAGCAATATTGCTGCAGCCTCGTCCGTTATTAGCAATTTTGTCTGTCAGATTGAAATGCTGTGACGTTAAAGTTGGTGATTGGCCGAGGGCCGGCGGAGGGCTCCTGACGTCTCTGGCCGTTGTGTCAGCACAGAAACTCTGATGTAGCCTCAGTCACTTCAGGGTGGTAGAGTCAATTAATGTAGTTGTGAGCCCCAGTTGTCTTGCTGGGTGCCATATGTGATTACATATTAGCCATGGCTGATATATCATTTGCATTTACATCACAGAGCTGAGGAGAGCTGTCAGGGTGTAAGTTGTACTGGGTGCTTGCCGTTCTCTGACTGAGAATTTTGCTCGGCCAGGAAATGAAGTGCCACACAGTGCCTTCATCTCCCAGGTGACTGAATTCAGCGAGAAATCCTGACAGTCTGAATCTGGGAAGACACTCTCACCCCAGTCTGTTTCTCTGCTGCACCCTTGATGTCCCCCTGCAGCAAGCCATTGCTGACTTCTCTGTGATGTTGGAGGTAGCCTGTGTTGTTTGAGATTTGGCTGGCTGAGTTGGCAAAACAAGGTGGTGAATACATTTTGATTCCGAATCCTTTGTATGTGTTCTTCCCCATTGGCATACAATGTTTGAGCTTTGAAAATGATTCACTTTCAAATCTCATGGAGACAATACTTTTTAGCCTGGTTTAAAAGAGAAACTACATCTTGAAAATAGCTCCAATCATAAAAAACAAAACACCCTTAAGATTCATCATAAGTACGTTTCATTATGTACTGTAAAAGAAAACCTTAACATCATATACACAGGAGATTCAAAACAATAAACCACATATTTTGTTTTTGTTGACTTAGAACTTCAATCCTCAGATAGGTGTGGACACAAAAACACCACAAAGGCTGAAAATTGACTCCTGTCTTTCTTGCAAATGTGACTTGGCAATTAGTGCCTGTGCACATCTACAAAGTCTGCCTCAAACAGGGACTTCTGACAACACTGTGTCTGTCCTGAAATAAGAAGCATCTGTCAGTTCTGAGGACAGTTTCATGTTCTGATGCAGAAGGCAGTCACTTTGTTCCCACATTCCATCTCCCATTCTAATAATGGAGACCAGCTAATTAGCATAGAGTTCTTACCTTTATTCAACAGATTCACCGTATTGTTTCAGCTCAGCAAGCATGCTTCAAAAGGAAGTTTTCAAATTCCAGTTCAGTTTACCGCATGATCAGTCCTCTTTAGATTATGGTGGCAGTTTTGGGAAAAAAAAAAAAAACGGACAATTGAATGTCAAAGAGAACATGAATCTGTAACATACATTTGTTTTGTAAATCCATTTGAACATCAAGAAATTTCTGGAAAAAGAAACAGTGAAACATCTATCTTGATTCTACAGATCAACAACAAAACAAGGTTGTAAGTTCAAATGTCACATCTCAGGTCTTGTTTTCCCTGGAGAAAGAAAAGTCACACCAAAGGTCTGCAAAGTCGCCAAGAAAGTAACGCGTCAACTGATGTCGGTAACTGAAACAACAAACTCGCTTTATACTATTCTCAGACTTGAACAAAGTTTTTCTTTATGAAACACATCTTAAGAGTGAGTGATTATGCAGTTCACAACTCCCTCACTGGCCTGGCAGGTCATCTCAACAGTTGATGTCTGTTTCTAATATTGTGATTGTGGTGCAAAATGGGGGGGGGGGTACACTGGTACGGAACCCTTGACTCTTCAAATCCTTCCTCCCTGTGATTAATCCCCTCTGCTCCTGTGTTTAAAAAATGATTCATTACAGGCGAGCCCGCCTCGCTTTCCCCTGCACCAGCTCTCCTCAGGGGAGCCATTACCGTGCGCTCCACTGAGCTCGGATTACCTGCCTCTGACCAAACTGCTGTTTGTTTTTACAGGTGCAGCACAGCGCGCTGAGAGCGCCCACCAGCCAGAACCAGCCGCGGAAGAAAAAGTAAGCTCAGCGGACACGCTGGATGAAAGGCTGGTCTCCCTTTGAATATGGTACGACGCAGTCCACCTGACAACCATGCTCCAGTGCCAGCAGAGCCCATGACCCTGTGCACCCCCACCATACCACCCTAACTCTGCCTCCTGCTGCTAAGGGGCAGCCAGCCGCTCTCTGGCTTGTGTGTTTGCCACCCCCCTGACAGAGGCTGTGAACTGCAGCAGCTAGGAGGGCAGCACATGGCGCTGTCAATCACAAGCCTGGAGGTAAAGAAAAGAGAGTGCTGCAAGGCTCAGCCTTCATCTTTGGAAATAATTTAGAAAAAGGAATGAAAAGCGTCGGGTTTGGCTTACCTTGGACCTCCACGGCTTTGCTTTGCTTTTTTTTTTTTCTTTGGTGAAACTAAGAAATTTGACTTCAGGTTAAGTTAATACAAGCAGTTTATGAAAAACAAACCATTGCAATCTTTTTTCTATATCCACGTGTTAATATAAATAAAGGTTATATATCGCAAAATATTTTTAAATATTTAAAATACATTTATGTATGTTTTGACATACATTCAAAATATTGGGACAGAGTACTGAATGTTACTATTCTCTTTGTGGTAAGGATCTACTGAATATAATGATCTCAGCTTTCCTAATTTATTCTCAGCAACAAAAATATATTCATGTACTGCACGTTTATTATTTCCAGGAGACTTTATTTGTTACTGTTTGTTAGACTGATTAATTTGAGAGTTTAATTTGATTCACTATCTTGTCTGCATCATTAAATAGAGAATTTGCAGGAATCCTGAATAAAGAGTCTTGATCAGTTTGAGCTCTTGTTTTTGGCCATGTTTTTTCAATAACTGCACTCTAGTGAGGATGGATTACACCACTTCTTTACTTGAATACACAGTAAACACATCTGATTACACAACACAGCCATTGAACAGAGCTCACACACCGGCCACCGCTGCGCCTTGGTTACCGAGCTCACATCAAAGCTGTGTGGCTCCAGTGTGCTTCCTAATGCATTGCTTTGTTGCCTTCTCACAATAACAGGGTCCAGATGAGAGAGAAAGAGCTCATCTCACAGAGAGTACTTTCTCCATCCTCCGCACTTGGTGCTTTACATTTCCACTAAAATCACCTGGCCTATCTAATGGTTACACACACATTTTTCCATCTGTCTCCCCTCAATAGGTTTTCCCAAGAAGAGGGGTATAGTATATCCTCTATCAATTTCTCATCCATATTTAGTTTACATACAAGAAAATAATATTTATAGACACCTTTGGCCATTTTTTATTTTTTTTACAAAACATTTGAGACTTTATGATTATTCTCACATGAATGCCCTATTGAGAGAAATCAAATCCCTTCAAAGTTTGTACAATTCAAACTGCACTGATTCAATATATTAGCTAGTCTACAAGAGGCAGTTCACCACGCTAAGACATGTTTGTATGAAAACATTTGTTTCCTTCTTATCCTGCTTCTTGTCTTTCTGATAGTAGACAAATAACAAAGCACTCTTTTTTTTAAATATACATAGTTAGAACTGACTTTGGGCTCAACTGAGGCTTG
Source organism: Percina caprodes (assembly GCA_013375575.1). NCBI lineage: Eukaryota > Metazoa > Chordata > Actinopteri > Perciformes > Percidae > Percina > Percina caprodes. The sequence continues at coordinate 8,973,451 of JABXJD010000001.1, forward strand.
GACCCCACCATTGGGAGTTTGTTCTAACTGATTGGGGGACTGAGTATCGCGGCCGGGTGCTCCCCTCCTCAGCAGTAGCACGCTGGTGAAAGAGCATCCATCTGTGCTTTGTGAAGAGTTTGATTGGCTCAGGGGGACCTGGTGGAGCCCCGGGCTATCTCTTTTGACAGGCTGATAGAGACATCACTGGGCTCTCCCAGGAGCTGCCACCAGGGGTCCATTTCAAAGTAAGAGGGTGTGGAGGTGACCCTGAGCTTCTGACGAGCTAAATCCCACACACCGGCTGAAACACTCCGACATTCTTGGCTCCATTGGGGCTGGTTTTGGCTGTGCTGGGAGGAGGGCAGAGCTGGGGAAGGAGGGGTGGACGGTACAATGAGATCACTGGCAAGAGCCGATGAAGTGTCCCCAAGAGGTGAAACCAATTAAGCAATACTCCCAGGGTACTTTAATCGACATTTCAGCAAACATCCAAATTTTAGCACCAGGACATCTAAATCTCCTACAGAACATGTAAAATTAAGAACCTGGCAATTAGTGGGCACATAAAGCCAAATAAAAAATTGATTAAAAAAACTCACTGGTAAAAAGCTAATTTCTAAGATAACACAATAGATATACAATAATATTACAGATATATCAATATTACAATATAACATTGAGCCAAATGCTACCAATGACATTACGAGAGGTCAAATGGGAATATGGTTGCCTGCCTCCGAGTTGTCAAATCTTTGAAGCTGTGGCACTGAGAATGTGGACATGGATATTCCCTGTATCATTCATAGTCAATGGATTATACAGTAAAGTCTGACAGGGTTACAACAATTGTTGATTCGGCTCTGCATGCACTAGTGCACACTCATGCTACCTAATATACACACAAACAGTGTGCACACACAAACACACGAGATTCCCTTCAAAGAGGTGTAATCATATTTAAGGAATTATTCATCAATGTATTTTCTCCTGGGAAGGCTACAAATCTCAGCAGAGGAACGCACTGTGCAATATGGTCCCTGGATGCAGTGGAGAAAATCCCTGGATGTTTTACAAGCTTGCTAATGAACATTTGAGCCACACAGCAGTTAACATTGTCTGATCACATTTTTTCTCCAGTAGTTGTTGTTGTTGTGCATAGTGTGGCAGTGATGTCTTCATCAGGCTGTCAAAAAGGAAGTGCCTGCAGCTGTGGCGGATCCCCCCAGAGCCTGTCACACTCCTTGTTTCCATGGCAGTCCTTCAGGCAGCACCACAGGCAGGCTGTGTGCAAGGACCCATACAACCTGTTTTTTCAGCAGCCGCTCCTCTGATGTTGAGCCCCGGAGCGGGCGTCAAACTACCAAGTGCAGAGAGAGAGAACACTGCACGCTTTCTCTGTGTCGCAGATCTGCGCTGCTTTACAAGGAAATGCATAGTAAAAAAAAAAACTAATTTGAATAAGCCACTATTCCCAGCACCTCCTTAGTAATTGTTACAAGTGCAATGTCGTTAAGGTTCTCTGACCTCCTCTCTGAGAGACATAATGCGCACAGTAGGACAAAGTAAGAGAAGTACAACTCCTAGTTGACTTACATGTGTTAAAGCATTTGTGTGTGTGTTATTTGCTTTGCTTGTACCACCTGAGAAGCAGGTTATGGAGATCAGTGGCTGCACTCCAAGTCCCAGCTGGCCTAAATTAAAGGTGCAGAGGTTACAGTCTGCCTCCAGACCCTTATACCAATAAAAAGCAGAATTGCCAGGGCATCATCTCAGTGGCAACACAATTCAAATGACGGACCAGACTGAGTTTGCTACAGTTAGATTGTTTGCCTATACTGCGGTGCCCGTTAAAAACGTGCCTGTTCGAAACAGGCTGATTGCTTGGCCTTAGGTAGTGATGCTTGCAGCTTTCTTGAGAATCACTCATCCAAAAACGTAACACTGTGTTTCTTTGGGTCTTGAGCAATACACCTGCCATGACAGTTGCGTCTCTCACAATGCTAGCGTATACGGGTTATTTGCTAACAGTTACTGTTGCTATTTGGGACCAGGCTATTTCCGGAAACAAATACAAAATTCATCTGTTCTTTAATGTACTTTAACAAGCAACAGAGAGCATACATACGTACTACTAATAAATATGTACCATAGATCTCAACAGCTCACACTCAACACTGCACTTCCTTTGGTCCACCCACCCACCAAGTGTGAAGGTGATCGGAACGGTTGTTGAGAAAAACAAAGGATAGACCGAGACAACTTCCGTAACGCATCTAATACCTGAGGAGACTTCATGGAGAGCTTCTAAAGCCTGTTTGTTCCAGATTGTAACTTAACCAGTCGGCACATTGCTTTAGTCTCTCCCGATGATGGAATATATAAATCATGGTAACCAGGATTGATGTTGTCTGAGGGAAAAGGAGAGGGAATAAGACTGAGATAACAACAGAGAGAAAAATGGTCGCTAATAGCAGCTGTTTTCAGTAGCTCCAGTTTACCAATAATTCATTTTGTGGCCCACAGTACACACTGGTGTTAAGACATGGCAAAAGCCCTAATTCTTTATAGCATCAAGAATAGAAGATGGCCTTTTAGAGCTGAAATTAAATCATTGGCCTTTAAAAGCATTTCTCCAAGGGGCAAGCTGCATTAATAAATTCAACTGATTCTGCTTTAATATTATTCAGAGTGCATTAAAATGAAGACAACAGCTGGGATCATGCCCAGTCTCGGGAGTATTGCTCGGGCCAATGAGAGCTGGTGAGATGCAAAGCATGTCTGAGCACAACCCTGCGTTGTGGACGAGGGGAGACACAAGGTCTCAGTGTTACAGGTGCAGGCCTGACAGTTGCTGTTCCCGGATCAGAGGTTGTTGGGTACTGACACCAGCCACAGCACAGGTACTGCTTGCCTCAAAAACAATGTCACATGGGAACAGACAACCGGCCACCCAGCCAATCAGGCCAGCTACTGCCACAATCATGACAGTAATGCTTATGAGAACTACAAGAACCTTCAAACTATTAAATACTTTGGTTTATTGCCTCTGTATGGAATAGTTATGGGCTCCCTTTGTTATGTTAAAACTGCACTGGCTTTGAATAAAGGAGAGGAAAGAAAGTGTTTAGCTTTCTAACATTTGGTCTTACTGTACATCAGTGCTCTATAGTTAGCAAGAGCACATGCGTCAGGAAACAATACAAAGAATAATTGAACTGCATATTTCATTCTAATTAACGGTGATATAACACAATGTGACTCTCAGCCTCCTGAGGAAAGAACACCATATTTTGTTTGATGAATCTGCTAAAGCCACAGCTAGTCTCGCCACTAACCCCTGGGGAATCAGGTATCATTAGAGATATGAACAGATCTGCTTTTTGTCTCACTGAAAGAAGGGGAAAACGCATTTCCTCCATGCTGGCACATGGGTAAATGTGAAAGTGTTCAATATTAATAGCCTTTCATCAAGGACACAATTAGGACACCTCTATTTGACGCATTCTTTAGGTCCTGAATGAATATGGCTATATGCTCCCAAGGAAGGAGCCACTGGCTGAATAACAAAGTGAAATCTCCGGCAAATCGAGCAGGATGAAGAATGCACAACATGACAATTGGGGATCTGATGTATTTTGATCCAATGTGAATTAAAAGAAGGAAGAGAATGAAAAGTGGATTATTATTAGCCCGATTTCTAATTCACAGCCAAAGGCAAGTTATATATTTATCCAAATTAGCATACATGCCGCTATGCAAACACACAAATGCAGCACATATTTCTTTCATCTGGTGCACTTGAAGTATTACTCTTTATACTTGGAAAACACATAGACACTACTGTGTGTTTTTCAGTATCTCTTTTCCTTTCTAGAGAATAAAGAAACGATTAAACCTTAACACTGGTCATGGATCAGTCAGAGGTTCACAAAGAGCCGATTTGATTAGTGAGTGCGTTTTTGGATATGTAATTTTCTACACCAGAGGTTTGTGTTGCTGACTGCAAAGCTAAGGTGTGAAGAGGGCTGTGGTGAAGTGAGGAGACTAATCACATGTGTTTCACCCCTGAGCACCGTCTCCTCCAAGCTCTGCCACATTATGACACCAGAGAGTCATGTAGCACACAAGCACAGTTAGGCCCATTAACCAGAGCGGCTAATTACCGGCTTCTACAAGGTCTTCAAGCTCTCAGGCAATGCATGCTCTCATTTCTGATTAAAAACACAAATGCATGCAGAAAAAAAAAGAGGATCAATTACAGCGAGGCAGAATAGATAACAGCCCCATACCAGAGGAATTATGCTGGGTGTTTCATCTGAGCCGCTTGCTCTGTGATGAAGGTTTAAAGAGTCCAGTGGCAGAAACACCACAACTGTGTTTGTTTTATTTATGATGCAGCAGTGTCACCCACTGGGGCCCAATTAGCCTGCGACTGATGCCTTGGAAAGCATCTCGCTGCGCTTTTTTGACAGGAAATGGAAACTGTACTTGGTAATGTCCTTCTAGTGACCCGTGGGTTTCAACCTGTTAAGGGTAGACTGGCCAACAGCAAAGATTCAAACATGCTATCCCAACCTCCTTCCTTCTTTCAGGTTTTTTGCCGGTACATTTTATACCATTTAACTGTGTCAGCAGAGGACATCATGGGGATTCAGGATAATGTGTCAGTTTCGGTATTCAGTATTTAGGCTATAGATTCACTTCCATGCCACTTTTTCCTGGCTGCTTGGATAGTGATGCTCTGTAATGTATGCATCCTTCTCAGCCTTCTTACCCACATGAGGGAGCACCACCATAAGGAATGGACCTGATTGCAATGTTGGCTTGAGCTCTTACACCAGCTTCAAACAGTTTGTCAAAGTAATTTTCTTAATTAACTGCGTTGTGCTCTGATTAAAATAGTATTTACCAATTTACGTCATATCAGGCAGCACTAGGTTTAAATTGGCTTTTCATGGACTAAATGCATATGACAAGAGAGAGAAATAAAGCAGTAAATGATCTAGTCAAGCTTTGATATGGTATTATAAATACTCTCAGATTTTTTAAAGGACATGCTTTCTAACAATAACAACTGTTCGTGAAACCACAGTCATAGCAGTCCTTCACACCTTTCTCATTTCTCCATTAGATGTACACAGTGCTTCATGAAATCCTTGAATTATCACACACACACACGCGCACACACACACACACGCACGCACAGCACAGCACAGCACAGCACAGCACAGCATACTGCACACAAATACAGAGAGACAGTTTATTAGTTTCAATAGGCAAATGAAAAAGAAAGTCTATGGTCCTTTAAGCAACCAGCAAGAGACCAATTAGCAAGTATCTCTATTCACTTTCTCCATATATCTACTTAGTGAGTGTGAGGGAGAGAGAACTGGATGGGGTGTGTGTGGGGGGGGAGGAGTTTGAGCGGCACAGACAGGAAGAGAGAAAACAAAGCCATCATCTCCCAGTGCTTGCCCTCCTCTCCCCTCTCCTCTGCAGCTCCAATTACTTGCTTCTCTCCCTGCCATCAGTATGCAGCAGGGCCGCTCTTCTCCTCCACTCGCCCCAGGCCATTGAATACGTTACCTCCGCTATGGGGCTCGGGGCTCAGGGGCACTGCGCCCCCTAACCCCCTGGATAATTTCGGATTCCTGCTCTTGCCTTGGAGAGCTGAAAACAAATAAAACACCTAGATAAATAAAGAAATAAGGTTGCCTCACAAATATCCAGAGATCTACTGATTTATTGATTTGTTCATTCCTCTACTTATTATTTGTAAATCATTACTGATCCGCAGCCACCCACACCTCCATCCTAAACCTACACGAGAGGATGAGAATGCACTTTACTCAAAGTTTTGAGCAGTTGAGGCAAATGGAATATAGTTTTTAAAAGTTTGTAATGTAATGCCATTGTTTTGTAGATATTCAAAATTGAAATGTATTATTTAAATATTCATATTTTGCTTTTTTTATGTTCTAAATTACAATTTACATAAAAAAACATTTGACATGCTGATTTTCTATCTCCTCAGTCATCACTTTGTTTCCCACAGAATGAAAACATCCATCTCAAATCTCTTTTACTTGAAGCATTCTGCAAAAACACAACCCTTTTTTGTTTTAAGCAAAGATTATTGTCAGGTGAGAATAACTATTTCCATTCTTTTGCACCTTAAAATCTGCACAACACACTCGAGGCAAGTCTACAAAGCTGTTCAAACTAGACTGCCTTTGGCTTAGATTTCTTTTCAATCTCCCTGTCTTTGTCCAAGGTTTAAGGTTTAAGATAGCTCACAGCTACAGACCATACAATTCTTATTAACTCACTTCAGGTTTCATGCACAATACAAAAAGGTGTGTTTTAAAAATCCTTTTTTGAAAAACGGACAAAAAATATGTTATGGAGAACTAAAAAAGCCCCATAATCTATCCCCCCTACATACCATTGGTATCCAGTGCTTAAGTGGAGCTGAATATACTGAAAACGCATGCAATCATGAGGTGGAATGAGAAGCAAAAGAGTCCTTTGCTGTGAATCTAAAATTGTGAAAGGGCATCTCTGGCTTTCTCGAGCCTTTTACGTTGATAAACACCTACACTGTAGTTCTCATGCAGTCCACAGCTGCTCTTCCCACTCGCCTGCGAGCAGATGCACGCTTCGCTCTTTTGGGTCTCATGACTGACTGAATTGTTTTGGGAGATAGGGATAACAATGAAATGCAAAGAAATAGGGTGGAAATGGTGGCGTGAAAAAGGGAGATCTTCCACTTCATTGTACAGCTCGAGGAGGTAACTGAGAGCAAAACCCCAACGTGGGCCGTCCAAGTCAGATAGCACTCACATCGCACCCAAACCACTCCATTCTACTCATAGTGACATTAATGCCTGTTTAATATGCTTCTGTTTCTCCCAAAAAACAGTTGGTGTAAATGATTACTAGATTACTTAATGTAGCGCTGAATCAATTCTCAAATGTGCCTGTCCCTGCTATACAGAGCAGGCAGGCAGTGGGAGCAGAGAAAGATAGTGAGTATGATAGTGCCACAGGGGGAATTATGAGACTATTATTTTGTTACTCTTGGCTTCTTACAGAATTTTGTCAGTGGATGTATCTCCATTTTAATAGTTGCCAGCAACTGGTCAGCCAATGTTAAATCTGCTGGCCACATTTTATTTTGTGATATTGTCAAATAATGTGTTCACAAATTCAACCGTGATGTAATGTCCAGTGAGGTAATCCACTTACAATGATTAAGAGGCCCCGTGTTCTTTTTTCTTCCATCACCAGCATATTCCAGTTTGAACTTCAAGGCTTGTTGACCGTAATGAAGAGCTGCTCCATAATGGGCCATATGCAGAAAATTCAACATTTGAAACAAACCACATACAAGGTGGAATTTGACAAGCTCATAATGTATCATCTGCTTAAATACCTTATGACAATGTAAGATTAATGACAGTCCATTCAGTGCTATAAGCAGCAAAAGTAGAAGAGGCACCTGCTCCTCAAAGGCCAGCTCTAATCATTGTCATCTGGACTCCCCGCTGACATACTAACCTGCTGCTCCTAAGGAAAGGAGATCTGCCTCCCAGATCCTCAAACGCTTTCCTGGGCCCGCCGTATTACTTTCCTAATTCAGCCCAGATGTGACGTCCCCACTCTGCCATCCTGTTTTTTCCCCCACGCTCTGCTTCATCTCATTCCCACCTGCTAGCTGACCTGGGGACCCAAGGCCCAGACTCTCATTTGGTTTGCCTCTCTCAAAGTAAAGTCCTGTTCTTTGAATTGCAGCAATCTTTTTTTTTTGCTTCAGCCTGGAGGGTCTGTAGTGAAGTGTGCGTAACATTGAGAGTACTGGAATCTTCCTACTGTCACATCCTTGTATGTCTTCTGTTGTCTTAATAAGAACCCCTTCCCTTGTTCATTGCAGAGTGGTCAGCTATGCATACTGATGGTAAATGACTGGTTTGGACTCCAGTCTGTTAGGCTGCATGCATTCTGCAACATCACTACAGCTATTCTTCTATACCAACAAATCTTATGAAGTGTAATAAATGTGTTTTGACCATTTCAGTCTTTGGACTTCTTCTGTTCTTGATACAAACAAATGATCCTGCATACATTACAAAAATACATTAAAATAAGCCCTTTAAAGGATTTGAATCAAAAACTATTAAAGCAATGTCATTGCTGGATGATGAACACCACTGGTTAGCACTGACCGGCTGAAAGATCTCTACTTTAATTGGATTGCTTGGCTTCCCCAAGCTGATGGACATGCTTGTCTCTCAGGACCACTGAGCGTCTGTCTCCACTGAATGGGCCCCAGTAAATAATCTCTCTCCCTTAAACGCTTACCGTTAATTGTGTTTTTTTTCTTCTTCTTCGTCTTGAGATGTGGTGGACGATGGGTTTGGGAGGGGCATAATTAAGACAATGCCTTTGCGCTTCACTTTGGAGCGGGGATCCCACCAGGGCTGAGGCAGGTGCCTCTTACTGGAAGATACTTACTGACAAGGCCTGTCAATCAAGCCTGCAGAGCTCTCCGTTTCTTGAGCTCTTAGGTGCTCTGTTCCCTGTAGTCCGTTTATTCCAAACACAGTTTTAAAATGCTGGGGATTAAGCAGGTAGCAAACAGGCCCAGTCTGTCGGAGGGAATCTGTTTTCCCCAGCCAACAAGTACATCGTCTGTCTCAGCCCGTCTACAGCTGCACTCATAGTGGAAGGTTTGTATCTTGCAATTGATTAGAGAGCTCATACTTTAGAAGTGGAAGTGTTACACTAAAATAAAAACAGTGCAACAACATCTCTGCGTTTTGATAAAAGCTACTGGGAATATGAATATCATATGGCAGTGCAATGTATTTTTATGTGTTTTAATTTCAGTGTTTTTGGCCAGGGGTAGGAGCCAACTAAACTCCTTGGTTCTAATGCCAAACATTGTTCTTGCATTTTTGTTTTCTTCTTTGTTTCTTAATTCTTGTTGAGCATTTGCATGGAGAGTAGTGCAACTATACAAAGAAAATTTGAGCAATAGAGAAGGAGACTCTATTTTGTTATTGTTATACCTGGCCTGGAGGCCATTGTCAAACTGTGCAGAACCGTGCGGATATACCAAATAGCATAATAACATAATCAAGGCAAAAACATAATGGATGTGAAAAAAAATAAGTATCTCTTTAAACTTGGTCCTCATCTAGTAGACAGGCTGGAGAGAGGTGCCAACAGCTATTCACGACGAAGCGGGAAAGCAGGTCATGGAGTCACGGCCACTAAGAGCCGCTGTGCTATAGAGTGCCACTGACAGGCTTGTACAAGGCCAGGGCCTCATTTGGCTGCAATGCCAAAATTTAGGCAGTGAATATGGTCTACTGTTGAGACATAGAAAAGATATCCTTGCACAAATGGAAAATAATATTCATATCCATCCAGAATATTTGCACGTTTCACAAATGGAAAAAAAACAGGACTAGTATATTTAACTCACATGTTTCGTTTGATTCTCATGTACCATATTTTTATTTTTGAAAAATGGGCAGCTTCTCACTTTGTGCTAAATGTGATATGGAAGTTAAGTGAATGGGAGAGTGGGTCTGAATTCCCCAGCAACCATAGCCACTCGTCACACACAGACAGGAAATGGACAGCCACTTTGGGGAAATTCAATTCAGTTGTCGTCCACTGTGAAAAAGATTGAATCATGTAGACATTTGAGGTGATTTAATGGTGTTAACATACGCACAGTGGAGCTCCATGACTTAAGCTGCACAGGCTTTGGATTATTGAGTTCAGTGTAAAATCAGTCACTTCTCCAGAGTCCATTTGACTGGGAGAAATGGATAGACATTAGCAGGAATTCTGAAAGTGATCCACTTTTTGGGAGGATAAACTAGTGATGGATTTTGTCGCTTGAAATTCACTGGATCAAACTTCTACTTTGTCTTTTTTTAACAAATGTATTTGGGTAATGTCAGAATTGGACTTTTTTATGGTACAAGTTCAGATATGTAGTAATAGAATGGGCTCGTTGGGTTGAAGCTGCTTTTGTCTTTTCTTGATGTGAAGAGTCAGAAGTTATGGTGCATTGGTGAGTCTGGCCAATGAACATCAATGATGTCATAGAGGACATTACATTCTTAATGGACATACTGCATTTTCTGATTTCCCCTGCCAACCTTTCTCCATTAATTGTTGTTATGTATATTTGCTAGAACAAATGTGGCTGAAGGTTCCTTGGCTTTAGAGTAGGCTAGAAAATAAATTCTCTTGTGATGGGTGCAGCATTTCTTCTGAGGAAATTCACCTGAGCCTGATGTGTGAGCCTGATACATTGTAAAATAAAATATTTGCAAGGCGTAATGGACAGTGTAACTTCTTTAACAAATGCAAATTTCTTCTGCCAATCAACCAATGTTAGAATATATATTTGGCATACATAGTAGCCATAGTAGACACAGTAGCTGTAACCCTAGGGTAGATAAATTTGCTTTGGTCCAGCTTGTCACATCAAGTATTTTGAAGAATTTAAACGTTTGTTGTCAGCACTTTGGTCATGTAGTGTGTGAGAAAGATGGCCTCCACTGTAGATGGTGCTAGCAGGGACTTGTGCTGTGCAAAATTGTTCACTCATTCAGTATTGAGCTATAAACTATAGTGTGTAAGTTCATTTTGTTACTACTTGTTCACGCTACATGGCGCAGGGCTGTTGGTACAATGCATGATGTTAGGCTAGTTAGCATTGGTTTTGTGGCCATTACATGCACATCACTGTTTACACATTCAAGTATTTACTGTATGTAGCACAAAATCACAAACAGCAAATTTGCCTCAGAGGGCTTTACAATCTGTACAGCATAAGACACCCTATATCTTTAAATTCTTGATGAGGAAAAATTCCCTCAAGGGGGACAAAAAGGATAAATACTGGTACAAATAAACTTTATAAGCCATTGTCTGGTGGAAGGGTTTGAGTCTTCTCTTTATACACATACATAAGACATAAGATCTAATGTAACTATTATTTATTTGAATTTCCCCTTGCAAGATTAAAAATTATACCTTCTTCTTTTTCTTCTTCTTCTAACTATTTAAAAAAAACTTTTCAGTCTCATTTAGTCAAAAAATCTAATTAAAATCTTAAAATATGATTTAGTTATTTTTGTAATTTTGTTAATTAAATATTCTTTTTCATTCAATAAAAGGTCCTTAAAAGATAAAGAGAAAGTATCAACACCAACTCCTCGCACTTTATATACCGTGTAATGACTCCCACCGAATTTTTCCGAAGAACAAACTGACCAGCAGACTTGACCTTGAGCTTCACTTTGTACACTTGCAATGAATCAACATTATTATAAAAAGCAGCATCCTCGTTATTGTCAGTTTAAGTTTGCCTAGTGTTGAACAGTTTTGTCCTCCTCCCCAGCAGAGATATGAACAATGTCCGTTTCTAAAGACTTCCTCATCAGCTGCACAGAGCGTGGGAGTTCTGGTATCTGGAAACAAGCTTTAGCTGACTTTTTTTCAGACTATAACAACATCCTCCTCCCTGTGCTCCATGCACATGTCCTCTCACTCCATGCATTATAACCCTGATGAGCTGACCACATCCTTGGAACACTTCACAAGATAAATAATTGAACCCTCAATAGCCCTTGATGGACAAAAATTGCTCCTCCAGCTGCCACTTCTTCTTTTGCTTTGTTCTCAAGAGCAACAACAACAAATGGGCCTCTGCAGAATCCCAAACTAAGAAAACACATTTCACGATGATAACACATTAGAGCTGGGGTTACATTACTCTCCTGCTCAGATGATTTGTGCCATTAGAGGTAGCCTATGTGTTGTACAAATAGTAATAAAGAAGCCTTCAAAAGAGATATGTGATCTTAAAAGAGTGTTTTATCCCAGCACATGACTGATGTCACCATCATCAGTTATCTGTTACCAGCTAACTTGCCTTTTCAGCAATCAAGCAAGAAGGCAAACAAAGGTTTCAGAGCAAGACATGAGGACTTTGAACAATAGGTGGCAGTGTGCTACCACAGAAGATGGCTACAGTATCTGCAAGTTGTCTGAATCCAGTCTTGGCAGAGGAAGGCTTGAGGCTGTTCTGCGGATTTAATTAGAGAGAAACAGATACTCACATGTTCATTTCTCAGCTGCCTCCCATCCATTTCTTTACAGTCTGTTGGGGAAAAACGCTTTATGGTCCAATTGTAACTTTAACTGTGAGCACAGAAAGAACCACACATTCATTGTGAAAAGCCAAGTGTTAAGACCTTGTTTCACACCTCCTGGAGGCGACCATTACAGCAGGTAGAGCTGTCAGAATCACAGACCAACTGTTAAAATACACAAAAGAGAGGGCAGACTTTTTTTCCATGCAGAAAGAAAGTATTTAAAAAAAAAAAATTTAGGTATCCTCCTGGCTGAAGACCACACCCATGCTTCTCAAACAAAGATGTATAGAAGCCTTTGTATTTGTAAAGACAGAAAAACTCATAATTTGTAAAGTTATAATGATATCAAGACACTAAACTTTGTCTTTCTTCTGAGGCAAGCTTGTTTAACATAGCATGACTTTTTATTTTAATATATATTTCAACATTCATTATATTTCATGAACCATTTGCTACAGTATAATGTTCTGGTTATCTATCACATTACTCATAATCAAACAAATCCGTACAGTCAAAGTTTTATTCCATGTGGCAGTGGGGTATGCTAACACCGTGTATGCTAACATACATGACGAATGCATGCAGAAAGTATTAAAAAAAGGGAAAATGTGGCGGTGTTAGTGACAGTAGGGGGACAGGGAGCTGGACCAACAATAATTAGAGCAATGGTAGTTGAGAAAGTGGCTTGGCCTACTACTAACCTTCACATCCATATTAAAAGCAAGGTGTCGTTGCATGCAAATTAGAAGTAGCCGGGTAAAGCACTGTTAATGAACCGAGCCATTGAACTCCGTACAGCAGGCTTGTCGTCAGATAGGTGCACCATAAATAGTCCATTTGGCCGAGAGCCAGAGGGAGAGGCTAAGGCAGAGTTACCAGCAGTAGGATAGGGCCTTTATTGTGTTATGACAGACAGAGGGGACGATCAGACAGGATAGAGATATGGGCTTTCCTTTCCAGATTAATTAAAGAAAGGATCAATTAACAGTGATGAAAACCATGGCGGCATACTGACTAGCTGATAGGCCAATCAAGCCTTGAAATGCAGAGTAGTTGGCATGTTTTATCTCTCCAAACTTAATTGCAATTTTCCAGAGGGAATGACGTGATCAAAATGGCGGGGGGAAATTAGCTCCACATGAATAAAGTATTTATTTGATGCATTTGTAAGTCTGTATTATATTTATATAGGGGACTTTTTTCTTTTTTCAGTGCCATGCACACAGAAGTTCCTAATTTCACAATTTATTCTTCCCCTGCTCACCTTTATCATGGTAATTGTGAACATGGTTCCACTCCTCGACATTAGCTTTTGCTGAGTAGCAAAATGCCTCGGCTGAGGACAATTTGTCCCACACTGCCCAATCATGCCAGATGCATGCGGTTATACAATATGGAGCATTCATGAATTAATTTGCATATTAGGACATACATTTTGTACCCCCTCACCGCTGCTGCTCTACAACACATTCGAGGCAATAATGACCTTACAACAGATGAATAGAACAACGATTTGACAGCTCACTTGTGGAGGTAAAATGAATGCACTATGTGCAAAGAATTAAAGGAGGGAAAATCATGCATACAAGAATGTGAAGAGGAAGTTTACTTGAAGAATTTGTGTAAGTAATGTAGCAATGGCCTATAACCCGAAGAAAACAGAGGTTATATTTTGTAACTATCTAACCCCCCACACAAGGCTCACAGTTGGGCAGTAAAGGAACCGCCACCGTTCTGTTAAAAGTAAAATAATTCAACAAATTCAAGTTAACTGGTGGACTTCAGAATGTTACCATTTGCTTGTTTTTAATAATTTATCCAGTTATTATAACAATATTAGCTAAGATTAAACACACACACACACACACACACACATTGCTCATTGCCTTGGGAACACAGCCCACCAAAAGCTCATTTCCTGTTGAGGAAGACTGCCTAACCCCGATTGACCCTCAGATATTCCCATTACCATGGGCCAATGTTTAAGGGAAAGCTTATTGAGCTACCTCAGCTGGAACACCCGCCAATGATTTATGTGCTGGAGACTACTCTGCTTTTAATGATTATCTGTTTATTTTTCCCTCCACAAATCACATCAGAAACAAGGAAACGGGAAGTATTATTCAAATGTGCCAAAAAAGGAATCAAAGGAATCACAATATTGGAGTCTTCTGCTTGTTGAGAAAAATCTGAAGTGCAAAAATAAGATGTACAAAAAGAGAATATATTCTAAAATGCCCCCTCGAGGAGGGGGATATTTTAAAATGAATTCCTAATTTGTTTTAATTTCTATTTTGTATTAGTGTTTTATTTATGTGTGTGAAGTCAGTAATAAAGACATGTCAATGTACCTGTCCGCCTATATAGTCTATGACTAATTAATCTAATCCCTGTCAGTATTTGAACAGCATCCCGGAGGAATATATTCAGTCCACCTACGTTTCTCTGACACCTTTCATTACAAGAACAAGGTCTAAACTGTAGATTCCATAACCTTCCTGCTTTTCCTGCTGGTGTATGACCATAATGCACAACAAGAATCCTGAGATCTATCCATGTCAGTAATACTGCTAGATGGAGGAGAAGCTTAAGTGAGTCTGTCATGGTAATTATGGTGGATAGTTGAGGACTATCAGGTCCTCAGCTTGCTCACTGCCAGTCTGATCTATCCTGAGCATAAAGAGTCTCCTGTGAGCTTGGGGGAAATTGAAAAGATGCACTTATCTACCTAATGGCAATAGCTGAGGCAAATCACATGCATTTCATGGCTAGGAATAACTGTATTTGAGGTATGGTATCAGTGTGTGCCCCTGGCCATATTCAGCTGCTATGTTTGATTATCCATCAGGCTGTGTCAGAATGTGAGTGAATGCCACTGTAACCAGCCAACTGGTTAAAGCAAATGCAATGTCACAGAATTGTCATTCATTTTATAATTTGCTTACTAACAATCCATTCAGTCTTTGACAGAAAGAGTGTCTGAAAGCAGCAGCCAACATTTTTCCTGTAATAGTAGATGGATCGATGGATTCTGCACTGACTGCTTCCATGCTATTGCTGTGTGTAGTTAAGAAATGTTTTTTAATCTACAGTGATGGTATTGTAGTACATTATCTCATGTATAAGTTACTTAAATGAGACAGTCAGACTCTATGACACCAGAGTAAGCCAGTATATGTAATGTGTTTGTGCATGGACATCAATGGTGAGGCAGAGCCATTTTGCAGTCATTTGTCTGAAAATGGCAACATAATGTAATAACATTTGGGAAGTAAATGTTTTGATTGGGATGGGATAGTCTGCCGAGCTGCAGTTACATGCTGAAAACACAATATTAGTGTCCATCATTTGAGGTAACTAACAGGGTTTCAGTTTCAGGGTTTTTGGGAAATCAAATTAGTCTGCCAGACATCCAATTTGTGTTTTGGTTCAGTCAAATGTGGCTGCTGCATATGCATATGCTGCAGGCCACAAGACAAGAGAAAAGTAGCTCATTTATGTTACATAACACAAAAAATGTGATGCTCTTCAAGTGAAATTTGAAAAGTGAAACTTTTATCTTGCTCAGCAAAGAAATGACCTACACTTGATGTACTGAGGACCTTGTAATCAAAAGGTTCTCACACAGTGAGAGGCTCTGCAAATCCAATGTGAATAATACATTACCATTAAAAAGGCTCATTAAAATAATTGTTGGTCAATAAACTAGCGGGAGTAGCCACCAAACAGTCAGCGGGATTGTCGAGCTTCTGTGGTGAGCACACAGTTCTTCCACAGCTAAATCATATCAGATGGACTATTGACAGCCTCCTGTCAATAGCTGAGCCCTTGGAGGGTTAGCTATTTGCACATTGACTGATTGACTGCTTCTTAATAGACACATAATTGGTGACAAAGACCTTCCAATGAAGTGTCATTTGCCAGAGCATTTGTGATAATTCACAGCCTGTCCCATTTTGTGTTGGACACAGTCCCAAAGTAGGAGCTGTGATGAGAAACATGATCCACTAGACACTGACAAGAGAAAATGTACCGTATTTGTAGCATGGTGAAATAGCTCAGCAGTCATCACAATGAATACAAGACAAACAAACCAGATAGCCGGTATGGAATCTATAGCTGAAAACATGGAGGATGCAATATGGAGCAGCTCAAACTTTGACCTGATATAACATTATTCATTGCCAGTAATATTACAAGCTATTTCCTCTCATTCCACACTGTGGACAATGCTGATGGATAGTAATTTTCACATGGCACTTTTGTTTACCTTATTTATCTGCCCTGGCGTCTGACATAACAATCATTGCCTTCATCAGGGAGACAAAGCATTTACAGCCGGCTGCTGTGATTGCAGTGTAGTGTAGACATTTAAAGTGGAAGAAAGAGAAGAAGAAAAAAAAAAGAGAACATTTTTAAAAACGCTGCCGTGATCCTGCCGCATTTCATGAAGGCACTGCTTTTCAACCCAGCTGCTTGGAGGATTTTTAACATCTATTAATGCAGAATTACTCCAATTACAAGCCTTCTTTGCACCAAGGCCCCCTTCCGCTGCCTGCGTTAGATAGTGCACACCTCTGGGAGCCAATCACAGCCTTCACAGCCACTGGCAGCAGATGTAAGCAATTTACTTCTGATTTCTTCATATTCAGTGTGAGACAAGCTCCTGGTGACCCACGACCCTGGAGCCTGCAGGATTCTAACCCTATCAAATTAAAGCTCTCTGCTCACTTATTCCCTAGCGCTCCTCTGGTGCTAAGCAGCCATCTCGCTGCATAGCAACGCCGGTCGGGCGTGCTCGCTCATACGCCCTGCCTCATCAGCTGCTATTAGGGAAAATATACAGTGCTCTAATTGGATGAGATTCAGCTAAGGAAGTGCAGTTAAAGGTCATTTTCCACCGTGTGCCTCCTGCTCTTCAGAATAATTTCTGTGTCCTCCGTCTTTGGAAGCTGTTAAACAAAAGGGCCAAAGTTACAATCCTTTCTCTCTTTCCCTGACAGAGTGCCACAGTCCGTGATGAGCAGCGAGTCCGGTGAATCATGTAAACACCATAGCCTGGTCCTGACTGATGTGCTTTGTGTCAACTGCACATCTCCTCCACTGCTTTCCTTCAAAGTGTCCTGGTGCCTATGTCGTAACCTTGTTGTTAGCCAATTTCATAAATTTGCAAAAGGTTAGAGAAGACCAACTACTATTCTAATAAATGGTCATTTTGCTGTATTTTTTCTTCATGGTGTCTGTTTAAAGGCTGATTTGCCATATGTTTTGTCTAACAATGGATATAGGAGTAGTAAAAGACATAAACAAACATTTACAGTGTTTTCTCAGATCTACTATGATGCTTTAAGATGGTCAATTAAAGCAATATAACACGATTACAGTAGGCAATTTCAACCTATAGAAAGTATTAATTACTAGAGATGAAACAATCATTCAACATCATCAACAACCATTAAATTGTCAAATACTTGATTTAATCTTCAAAAACATGTACATACATTTTGTCAAAATTCAGTCACATGGAAAACACAATTCCATGGCCATCTGGCCATTAACATTCTGGATTTAGCTTTTCAATCTCTATTTTAAAGACATGTTCAAGTGTCAAACAATGTGTAAACAACAGAGTACTGGTGTGAATTGTAGAGCACCACAAGAGTCTGATGTTAAAGTTAGTGTCACTTACTATTACATGGTTTCATGGTACCTTGAGGGATCTTTGACGTTATGTTTAACACTTTGTAATGGTGACCTGTTACTTAGTTTAAATGTACATCAGTTATTTTATCTTACATTGGGTACTGTTAATCCCTCATAAGATCCATGATCCTCTTAAGTCACGGGCCACTTCATAAATAAATGATATTCTCCACTCTCCAGTTTAGTTCAGTTCACCAGCTTGTGGTGCAATAATGATGAATGCAGACCTCCAGCACTTTCACTTAGTGCTCTTGTGTACAGTATGGAGACTTACAACACAAGGGTCACTAGACTGAAGCAATGTTTAAGTAGCAAATGGTGCATATAGACACAATACATTTTTTTAACTGAAAACTAATAGTGTGTAGTGATATGCATTGTAGTGTGTGATACTGGAATTATTATGTAAAGCAGGTTGTTGTAAAACCAAAACTTTGACTGAGAACTATTTAAATATCAATTGTTTGCTTTTTTCATTACAGTAATTACTCAAAAAAGTGTTGATGCAAAACATCACTTAAAAGCACAAGGTGTTAAATAAGAGTACATTCTAAACTACTAAGACCTCTATGAAATTGTGAGATTCTTTTTTGTATAATCATAAATCATAGTTTTAAACAATATCCTCAGATCTGTAAACAACAACCCATTCAGTATAAAATGTAACTGTGGTGGATGCAATGGTATACATTTCTTTCATGGCTAATAATACCTCCATCCATTTCATTCACTATTATGGAAGCACCAAAGATTACATCAACCATATGTGTAAATACACTGCTACTCTTAATAAAAGTATGGTAAATATGTTGTTTTTTGGTCCCTACCACTGCTTGATATGGGCTGTGGTGAAGCCTGCTTGGCTCCTTCAGAGTAAATGCTACAGTTTTGTGTGGACTCACAGTGGTAGGGGATTTTAGAGGCTCCCTGTCTGCCAATTTTACAGCTGGAAGGGCAAAGGCCTTTTGAGCTCCACTGGAAAACTGAGAGACATTCACCGAAAGAGAGGGCCCAGGCCCTGAGTCCCACAGCTTCCACCACCTTTTGTCCTGCCTGAAAGGCCTCACTGCCTGAAACGCATCAGTTGACGCCCAGTGTTTGCTGTTGGGGAAACTGATTAAAGGAGGCGAGACGTACACATACACAGCCTAAGCCTATCAATGACTCTCACAACCCCCCCAAGATACTGTATTTGTCCTTGCAGCTCGGGTGCTCAGAGTGAATGCTGCCGTCCATTGATCTTTGTATGATAAAGCCGCTGGCGTGGTGTGCATGGTGCCTTATGGGCTTCATTCCACTCAGGCGAGTCCATTTCAGTGAGCTGTGGTTGAGCTAATGTGGGACACGCTGCGCCAGTCACGGCCTTTGGGATTTGGCCTAAGTGCTTTGTGTTGTGATGCTTTGCTCTGAAATTCTCAAGCACAGGCAGCCTTGAAAGTCTTTTACACTTCTTTAACAATTCCTTCCAGTTTCTCACAAACATCTCGGTGAGTGAAAACAAGGCTAAATCAATGGCAGATTGATTACTGTTCAAGGTTTATTATTTTTAACAGCTATTTTATTAGTGTTTGAATAATTGGCCTTTTCACAAATGGTCTTGTAGCTATCGCACAGTATCAAATGGCATTAGATAATATCTTGTTTTCCACAAATTGTGTGTCTTCAAACGAATTCCATCTGATTGCTGAGCAAACACTCCTGTCGAAGACATCTGATAGATGCACTTTGAGTTCTATTGGCTTAGATCCTGCTGCCTGTCACCTTTCACATCTCAATGGGCCAAGATATGACCCCTCTGTTGCCTCGGAGCTCCATACGTTATTGGTCCTAACACAATCAAATGCACGTTCAGCATTTGGGGGTCGAAGCAGTGGCAGCCACCAAGGTGCCCTCACGCACAGAGAGGGCCAACTCCTGTGACCTATTGCACCTAAACCATGACCCTCATTTACAAGCAGGTCACCTCTGCAACAAATGTATTTTACGCAGGGTCAGCAGCCAGATCTCTGTACACCAAAAAGCTCTAAAAAGCAGACGGATCTTAATCATATAGTGTTGCCTAAGAGTGGATACACGACCAGCAGCGTAAGAGAAAAGGTGCACAGCTAAGCCTGGTAGTCAAAAGAAATTCAACACTGCAAAAAGAAAAAAACACATGCACACACATACTCATGGGCCTACGGACAATTATCATCACGGGTGTTAAAGTGAGTATTGTTCTAAGCCTCACATTTTAGGTCAAATGTGTTACATGTAGTGGGTGGAACAATGTCACATTGCAACAAAAAGAATGAAGCTAGTTCATATTTCCTCACATCACACAACTTCTTAAAGTCTTGATCTCCATATGAATGAATGCAAACTCTGTGATGAATCTTGCTCATAGTGTATGTATGAAATAAACTGACAATACTGCCAGTCAAATTAGAACATTAACACATTTTTGCAAAACTATTTGTAAATCTAATTTGTCAGTACCATGCTCCAACCATTTCAGCCATGAACCAAAACCTCTTTTCCTTTGCAGCAAAGTCTGATATGTGATGGCACAGAGACATTCATTGTTGCTGATTGTCCTGTCTTGGCATACAGCTGTGCTGAAACAGTGCCCTTATTGCTGAGACTTCTCAATAAAAATAAAAACGGGGTCCTTTGGCTCTGACCTTCTGGCAGCTCTAAATCGCATAAATAGGGATGACATAATGCACGGTTTTATGGTTAATCAAATTCCCACAAAGCAGAGAATCCGAAGAGCAGCTTTACAGCTGACAGATGCAGTCAGATATTGTTGATCTGATTTATAAAATGATTCAGTGACTATCATTATTAAAATAAGCCTCATCTACTAAAGTTATACCTCACGATTCTTATAATTCATTTTTCTGTCTGAATAAAGAAGGAATTTCATTTGATTCGTATTCTGTTTAATGCTCCACACGCAGTAAGATTCACCTGTCATCTGCTTCTCTCTCATAACACATTTATAGAGAGACTGACAAAAGAGAGCGAAAGCAAAGAAGAGGATATGGAGGGAGAGAGAAAGGAAATAAATTGAGAGAGGGGAGAGAGAGGGAGGTCACAGCGACCGTGTGATGGTCGCTGACACAGGAGTTCAGCCTGCGGTCAAGGGAAGCAGTTGAAGATGAAGCAGACACACAGGCAAGGCTCTGTGAGCAGGTGCCCCCTCGCTGCCCTGCTCGCTTTCATCCCCCATCCACTCCCACATCGCCCCGCCAGCCCCGCCTGCTATCCACCAATCAGGGCACAGGGGGGCGGCGGCACAGTGGGGACACATCAAAGCGTTCTCTCGGTGAGAGGCTCAGGGCTGATGCTGGCACAACACAGAGGAGCACAGAAGAAAGCAGGGACGGCCAGTTAGAAAAAAGGAGTCCAAATGGAATGGAAAAAAGGAGTGTAACCAGAACAAAACATTTCATTCTCTTGACAAACCAGCATTATGCCAGCCGTGCATCCAAAAACCCAGACACATTTTTCTCACTGCCTTGAGCCAATGGCCCCCTTGAGTATGTGAACAAGGGGGATAATTTAATTAAGAAAATCCAATCTTCCAGTTTGAGGGAACAAAGTTAGATTTGAATGAGCGCAATATGTTCCCTCCTTTCTTTTTTCAAATTAAAATTTCATAGCTGAAATCAAAGCATTGCTGAGGTGCCCCCATCTCTTTTGAGTGTATGCTCTCAGAACAGACGTGATGATGGGAAAAACTGCTAGTTTTTCTGTGTCCTTGAATCTAATTAAAAATGTTTATAACATTTTGCTTCTCCAAAAAGAATGCAATGGTCTGTAGGTGAACAAAATATTGAAAACGTGTTCTTAGTGCTATACAGAAAAAGAATGCAAGGTTATAACTTGTATCTTTGCACAAAAAAAAACCTGAATATATGTAAAATTAATAATGTCCAGCTTAAACTCATACCAAGACATTAACGTCTTCTCTCTGATGTGTGACCCTTCATGTTCACTCAAAACTTATGACTTTCTTTGTGAAAGCCCTCAGACTGAGGGGAGCTTTCTAAATGAGAAGCACCCCTACAGTAATGCTGAGCAGCACGCAAAGAAGTACAAGCCTCATAACACGAGTGTGTCAAGTCCCTTAGTGAGTATGATGCACAATCCAGCAAGCTTTTGCATATGTTAAGAAGGATAATAGGTTCCTATGGGAGAAGAGGCTAAGGCCCAAAAGTGAGCATGACTGTAAAAGTGCTGGAGAAGTGTTGGAGCCATGCTTAACAAACACCACTTTGAATTATGAACTACATTGAGGAAATAATGCAGCACTTGTATATACAATGATAACAGTTTAAAGACTTAGCATCACCTTCCCCGAGGCACTGTCAGTAATTTCAACAAAATGTCACTCAAAATACAAAGGAAGGGAAAAAGAGAAGAAAGCATGTGGTACCCATGCTTAAAAGAAGATCTTTTGATTTACTAAATGCTCTCTTTTCTCATCTTTTCCCCAATGGAGGCCGAACATGAAGCGCAACATTAAGATCAATACTACAAAAACAACAGCAACAAAACAACACCCCGGTGACTTTGTTGGATCGAGCTGCAAAGGGAACGCTACTGCTGTTACTATCTCCACATCGCTTGTGTTGTTAGGCCTGTCGATAAGACGAGCAATGCCTCAAATTCCAAATGTTTATATTCAACAGCTCTCTGGTGAACTACGAGGGGAAAAAAATAAAAACATTAAAAAACATCAGGTCATTAGACACACCACCTTGATGACTGGAGGCGCAGGATGAAGACAATGCTTTCATCCTCTCCTGCCCTGGCAAGAAACTATCATACTGTATTGACTGAGAGCAACCCCTTGTTAATCATTACAAGAGTGAGGACATACAGGTGTGGAAGCATGAAGTCTTATTGATGGAAATATCAAAGCCACAGATAGGCACTGATGACCCTTTCATTATGTCAACGCTCAACTCTTGCTGCTGGGCACTGTTTAAGTGATAATATAGACATGGCATCTTGATGTAATGAAAACTTATTGATACCCTGTGCTCCTGTAATGATGAAATTGACTGATTGCACCAAGCTATTATTTGTATTATTCAGGGCGTTTGACATGTGTCAATGTCCCAGAAGAACAGGGAATGTTTTATCTGACTGGTGTCAATCACTTTAAAGCACATTATACACAGTTTGAAGACAGCAGTCACATCTGACGAATGACAAATGTGGCAGTTGGGACAAATCTCAGGATTTATCACTGAACAATAAAACAGAGCTGCTCAGCAGGAAATGGGACACACTGAACACATGTTTCATGGTGTGTGCAATCTCATGTAAAGACCCAGCTGACATTCTGGCAGCGTCCTCCTTTCTGTTTTCACTTGCCGTTCTCTGCTCCTGTGCCAGCTTATCCTGTGTGTGGTCTTTGCTGTGACTTGGCACTGTACCTCCACAGCTCAGATTACCACATTCACATTCATTTTGTGGAACGAGCTCTGCAGTAGCTTTTTGGGTGGAGAGAGGGCAAACGCAGCAACATGGACAACATGGGCAAGGTCGGATCTAAAAGTGCAGATTTTTAGTAAAGTGAGCAGTGTCACTGTAGTGCTGTGGCCACGTGGCTTGCCAGCATGTATTTGGGATGACCTTCCCATTGTTTGTGAGCAGAGGCTGCCCTGCCCCTGGTCTGGGCTGGGTCTGTGCCCGCGGCCAACCTCATCAGACACTCAGCTACTACCTATCCATCTTTCCTCATTGTGCACAGAGGTGACAGCTGGCATTCAGCTGTTTGTAAAAGGCCTTTAAAAAACAAGCAGGGCCTCCAAACTCGGCTACATTAAAGTAATTAGCTGCCAAGCTAGTAGAAAGCACCCCCCACCAAGTGCCAGCAAGACTGCGGATTGAAGTCGGCATCCTGTTTGACACATCTGGGCAAGGGAGAGTAATGAAAACAGCTGCTTCTGCCCATATGGCATCCAAAGGCTGGCAGCGTGGCAGTGTGCTGTGCCAACCTTAGGCAAATTATCCATCATTAATCCCGGGATCTGACCAGCATACGAGTTGCTGCTAATCAAAACATCTGGGGATGGTAGCAGAAGAAGGGGGGAGGTCTCACTTGAAAGGGACGTATTTTGTAAGTGGAGTCAATACAAGGCGACTGTTCAACAAAGAGCCCTGGGTAGATTACAGGTGTGATTTCTGCAAACAAACAGTAGACAAATAAAGCACAAGGGATCTAAATAATTTTTTCAATCTCAAAGAAAAGATGCAGTATTATAGGCACAATGTTTCCCTTCATGTATTTTTGGCCACATTTTCTATATAAATAATAAATGTGACCATCAACGTTTGGGATTTAACAAGAGCCCAACATGACTTTTAAATGTTGTTGTTTTATGAAATCCTTGCACTACAAACACTCAGACAGAAAAAAAATCAATTCCCAGCTATTCTTTGATTAGCTGTAAATTGCCCTCACATTTGTTTCTGCGTTTGTCTATTGTGTGTCCTTTTCGTTCATAGGCTGGCCTGTTCAAAACCGGGCTTCAAATTCCCTCAGAAAGTCAGTGACATTAAAATGTCCTTTGATGTGCCTTCCCCAAGCAGGGAGCACTAACAGTAATAGTGATTCTGTCACTTAATGCTTTTCCGGGGATCAATAGCTCTTAAATGCTAAAGTGGGACAATTAAAAATAAATAGGAGGTTGCTTTAGTCTAAATCAGATTATACATTGCTGCCCCTAGCAGGTCCTCAAAAGCACAGTATGCCTCCTCAGTGAGTCATCTGCACAGCACCCTGGTTTGTGACTGATGCATATGTAAGTGAGGATGAATTGGAAACACACAGCTCGTTTTTTTCTTTTCCTGCCAGAGGCTCCTTCAGTCAGTCAATACAACAATTTCAGAGAAGAATCTAAAATGTGTGTTAAAAATGGCACACTACTCATACTTATATCCTGTATACAAAAAAGAACTGGTATTTAATGAAGATTAATAAAATGCTATTTAAATCAGAGAAAACCCCCAAATGGCAGAATAATGACTGAGCCTTATATTGGCTTTTAAGGGTTCCATCCGCCTGAGCCATGGCTGTGAGGTCGCAGGTTGGCTCCAGCTCCCCTGTGGCTGCTGCTGTAATGTCAACTCTGGCAGTAATACAGCTGTAACTGGAGGCAGAGCGTGATGGGAACCCACTCCTGACAGACATGACCAAACCCAACACAATTAGCTAGTGACAGCAGGTGCTGCCTAACTCTGTTGCGTTAACACGTTTCAGGTTTCCTTGTAATGGCCACAAAGTGATCCTAACTTTCAATTAACACATCCCCTGCTTCCACCACCCCGGCTAGCCACTCATTTCCACATCCCCACCATTAGCTGCGTGGGAAGGATTGCTTTGGCACAGGCGAGATCTGTGCATGCTGACTGTGAGAGGCAACAGTTTTCACAAACAAAGACACTTGTGTACTCACAGTTTCTGTCTTTTCTCTCTTTCTCTCTCTCTCTCTCTCTCTCTCTCACACACAGACACACAGACACACACACACACACACACACACACACTACACACAATGCAAACACATAAACCCCACTCAAGTCTTCTGAGTTTTACACCACAGATTTGTAGCAGAATCCACTAAGGCTGTAAGAAGCTGAGTATCAGTCTCTGTCCAGCACAAAGGGGAAGTACTGATGTTACCACTCCAGACTAAATCAGGATAAATGGCCCGACCCTCCAGGAGAAGACAAGGAGGAGGTAGCACTGCTGAGTGCACAAACACACATAGTGCAGACACCTTCTCACACACAGGAAGAGGTTCATCTTCATTCAATAGTGCACAATCCATCACTTCATGTGACTCCACAACAAACGCCCTGTAAACCACATCTGGGAAGCATCTCTGTGACACACTGCCAGGGGAATTACATGGCACAAATGATTGCTCAGGTAGGGAGCGGGTTGCTGTCGAACAATAGTCTTGTCTTTAACTTGCTTTCCCCTCTCCATCAGAGCAGAATGAAGAAGTATTCAGCTTTGTCATTTGAGTCTATTGGCCTTTGCTGATTCACTGGCAGGCTGTACCTGAAACAACAGACAAGAGGTGAAGGGTTTGGGCTTAACATACGCACCAGCATACATCACATACTCTCATGAGTGACACAACTCTATAAAGTGTCATTTACCTTGTCAGCTGGCAGATACACCATCCATATGGATGGACACGCATCCTCTCTAGGTCACACATGCGCAGCCTGCAGACAGAATAGCAAATGACCAATTGGGGCGCAAGTTCACTTTCTGTGATGGATGTCTTTTGTCTATCATTGTCTATACCAACATCTTTGTACAGTGTATAGCCTGTGTTGGAATTAATAGGATGTATAAGATAATCTCAAATTGCTCATTTTAGAGATAGCTTTTTATCTTACACTTTAATTGATACACATTTGCCATACACAACAGTGGATGTGTGGTGCATAACACAGTGAGCCAAGCCTGGTCTCAAAGGTACAGTACACAGTAACACTTGTCATGCTGGCTCTATCACAGTTTTGACCTTGTTTGAGGGGCAATGAGAGTCGTCAGGAGCTCCCCTAACTTCCCAGGGACTCAGTAAAAATGACAGGTCCCTGCAGAGTCTGAATAAACATGTGCTTTAGTGAAAGTTGTGTGTAATTTGCTCTTTGCCATCCTAACTGTAGTTATTACTATTTTAAATGGATACATCTGTCTATGTAAAGTCTTTCATTACCTCCACTCATTACCAGCACATCACAGTGCTCCCCAAGGGCATGCCTTTTACGTGCTCATCCGCTGAAATCCACTTTAATGTTCTGAATTTGACGCTTGTCTCAAAACAAATTTGTCTGAAGCAATTAAAAAGTATCACCTCGCACATCAGCTTTCTCCTTTCTGGTAAACATGTGTAGCGCTACATATTTGACCTCGCTTTAATCAGCATATCTGACATGAATAGATTAAAATAAGGCATACTTTTCATATGGAAAATGTGTAAAGCTCAAAAAAATTTTCATGTTTGCATTTGCATGCATCCATTATTTGTGTATTGCCTTATCATTTAGTAAATACGTTTTACAATATACTGCAAAGCAAGACTGAAGGAATATAAATTTATCCCAACTTGCAACATGCTAATTTACAATCCATATGGTATTGAAAACAAAAGTACAAAAACAAAGATTCCTGAAAATTGTGTGTGCATGCACAAGGACTTTAAGGTTGTATTTATACTTCTGCATGAAGGGGTTAAGCTACAGTATATCTAAAGCAACTACATGGGTAGGCTGTGCTGTGATGTTATATAGTAGGTAAAGATGAAAGGAGTTGGAAACACAGACTCAACCATTGCCCCTTATGACCTCACAAGGGGCCAGGTTACCTCCCCTTTCTCTGCTTTGCCTGCCCAGAGAATTTGGCCCACCCATGAGAGAGAGACATCATGGCTTTCAAACAAGCAAAATGGTAATTGGTCAAGGCCACACCTCCAACCTCCACCTTGCCCCCTTCTCTTGCTCCTCCTCAAAAGCTACAGACTCAGAAATGGCACATACTAAGGAAAGCTCATTGTGGGCCTAGTGGCTGTAATTCTGCACTAAGGCTGAATTTTGGGAAATAGATTTGAGATATGGTATTAGGGGACCACTAAGGTCTATATAAAAGCTTCCAAAGAGCACCATGTCATGGGACCTTTAAAGTTCCATTTTGTGGCGATATCCACACACAATCACAGCTTCGAACCTGAACGCTATACCTCACCATGACATCAGACTTGACATGACATTGGCCAATATGCCATGCTTAATAAAATCCAGGTCAACATAATACCAGTTGAAACTAAAAGTACTGAGAAAGGTCTTGACTGGCGCAAGTGGACAGAAATGTGAGCCTCTTAGGAATGTAAACGTTTTGGAAGTCATGAAAAAAATGCAGCTGTTGCTAATGAAATCAGTAGGTTCCAGACCTCATTTAAAGGTCAGAGCTGGACCAAAATGACAATTGCATAGCATGGGCTTGTGATTCAACATGTGCCTGCACTTAACATAATTATATTTTGAACGTGGTTTTTAGTTCATATTTATTCTTGAGAGTGTTACTTGAGTACAGTCCAAAGTACCAAATGGCTGTGTTTAAAACCATGAGAGCATGCTGGAAATTATTTGGGTCACTTGGCTGTGGTTCAGTTGCAAGCAATTCACTCCTTGTGTCTTCATCCCCACCTTGCCCTTGATTTCTGGGTGAATTACTGGCTTCCTTTTAAAAATATTTCCCCAGTTTGTTTAATATTGTTTATACAGCTGTAGTACTCAGCTGCTCATACCTGCTGGCAAACTGATTTCCTGTCTCCTCTAATCCAGTGTCTCATGGAAGTCATTGGCTGTGACACAGCTTTGATCCAAAATGTAGGACTGTGAATGTGCACGATTCAGAGGGTAGAATGGGGTTGCTGTAGCTTATGGATGGATGTAAGCTAAGTATACACAGTATCCATTCACCGGTCAATGTGATTTGTTACGTAATTTGATGACAATTATACAGTCACTAGGGTATCCTTAGGAATCTAACAAATGCAATATACAATATGTTTTAATGGCAATTTACAGTGTAGTTCAATTTTGATTGTTTTTGTGTCCAGATTGTAGTATACATAACACTTTACTTGCATTAATATTTAACAGTAGTTACTTACAGCCACTCTAAATCATGCACATCCACATCACACATTCTGTAGTTAACATAGAAATAGAAAATGGGACATTATGGTTTAAAAAGTAGACAGCCTAAGTTTTTGTACATATTTATTGATGACAGCTGGCTTGACATGACTGCATACCAAGAGCCCCATTCTCACAGTGAATTTGGAGTGCTGTCAGTAGCGAGAAAAACGAAAACAATCGGCGTTGCCTACACCATGTTATCCTCCTGTTACAGTTTGCACCAAGGACAGAGCGAGTTTTAAACATGTTTTTAGCCTCTTAACATGTTCAAAATGTCATTAAAAGTGCCTACCCATGTGAAGTGATTCCTTCCGAGAGAACACAGTGAATCTGATTGCTGTTGATGTGAAAGAAAGAAAAAAAAGGTCTGGTAATTCAGTTTTCAGTTTTTAGTTCTGGTGTTGAGATGGCAAGACTTAGGGACCGTCTACAAACTACAACACCAAAAATATTTATTAATTGAATGGTTAAATGAGATAGTGTTTACCTTACCTCAATTATAACTTGTCTCCTGCTAGTTGTACTACAGCACTTACTTAAAAAAAATTAAGCATATCCCTATTTTTGAAAATATTTTTGTATCTATTTTCAGACAAACAGAGCTGAATTAACATAACTTTCATGCATTTCTTTCACATCTACTGCAGTAAGATTCACTGTGTTCACTTGGAAGGAATCACTTCACATGGGTAGACACCCATTTTAATGACATTTTGAACATGTTAAGAGGCTAAAAACACATTTAAATCGTGCCCTGTCCTGGGTGCAAACTGTAGCAGGAGGATATCACGGTGTAGGCAACACCGATGGTTTTCATTTTTCTCTCTACTGACAGCACTCAACACAAACAACAGAGCTACGTGTTGGAATTGACTAGAATTCTCCTTTAACGGTTCATGTCCTAGTTTAAGTGTGTAAATTATGTTCTGTTTGTGTTTTTGTTATGCACTTATGTTACCTGGGTTTTAGTCTTGATTTAGTGTTCATGTTTATTTACATTTGTTGTGACCATGACTAAGACACTGGGTAGGTTGATGACCTCTGTGCATTGAGTGTGTCTACACGGCAAATAAACTTTCTTAGATTTCATTAGCTCTGGCTCTCTGACTTCTTCCACGCAGCCTGCTAAACTATTTACAATGACAGCAAGCACCTCTCGACCCAAGTCATCCTAGTTTAGAGAACCAGTCTGTCAAGTGACCACCCCAAAATGTTTTATATAACAGAGCATTACTGCGATTAGTAGCTGTTGTAATCACTGAATTTTGAATTATCATCCCTTACACATGCATTACTGAAAAACGTTACCACATTACATTACATTAGTGGTTACAGTACATTATTTTGTTAAAGGTTAGGCTTAAATTCAAGTTCTGGTTTTACTTTCTTTACTTTAAAAAAAAACAACTCTAGTTCATTTCAGTTCATGAATTCTTTTTCATACACATTACACGTCTTGTGAAATAACGCTTATCAGTTAGACCACTTACACATGGATTCTGATTTTACCTCAAAGTTTTTTGTTAGCATATTTCCTTGCCATTCTTTTGTCTTTCTGGAGTAGGCTGCAGTTTCATTAGCAACATATTAATGCGGAATGGACTTGTGGGTGTTATGACATATCCACCAATAACCTTGCTGTCAGGCAATTGCACCTCATTGGAAAAAGCCTGATGAAATAAATGCTGGCTGCTGACTCCTCCAATTTCATGGCACTCCTCATTGTCACCCAGAGTGCCTTTCACCAGATTGAGATATTTGCAAACTGTCATCTCCCATAAATAGCTGTCTGGTCTGATGCTGCCAGTGCCCCCCTGACTCTGATTCTAAGATGCTTTGGTGCACCATTTCCACATCCTCGTCAGTTAGACTATTAAAAGTCAGAACTGCAGCAAAAAAGAAAAAAAAATCAGTGACAGTGGTTGACGATTGATGGAGCAAAAACCATTTTAAACAACACACAAGCACCCACATAGCTATGTACATACCCTTCCTCACTTCATACCTAGTGTTGTCACTCATTTCCCATGACTCCTTATCTGACATGCTGCAATCTTTGAACTCCATCAGTGGAAGCAAATCCCTCTCCCTGTCTTTGGGATAAAATGGGCTTTGGCATAGTTCCATGCTGAGATTAAAAGTTGTCATGTCTTGTGGAGACACAGAGGTTTCCATGGCTCTTTAGGCTGTTATCTGGCAGCTCATTATTTCATGTACATTTCCATCAATATTAGATAGAAAAAAAGATAAGCATGAACTAATTTTATAATTTTTGTGTCATGAAAACTTAAATATGAACCATTTAAAAAAAGATTTTCTCCAATTTTCCATTCCTTATCATCTAGTAGTTTTTGATTACATTCTTCAAATGACAAATGTAAATGTTTTATAAGGCCAATGCTTTAATTTTACTACTCTATTAAAGAGAACATAGGTCAGTTACAGCATCATTTGTAATCATATGCTTGAATAAATGCCATATTATGTTGTACTGTTTATCCTCTGATGGTAACACCAAAGTTTATAGGCAACAGCTCTGGAACATAAATGTATAGCAGCTAAACAAATGGACTCAATTTTCCACAGGAATCCATACGTGCAAACATTGTGAGGCTATTTGAACATAACAAAAGGCTTGATGAGTGTAAACCCTAAAACACATTTATTTGGGAATACACGTTTTTTTCTGAGGCCTCATTAGTAATGGCAGTATTGATGCTGAGCAGAAATACAATACTTTCAAATATGGCGGTGGAAGTTAAAATGAGGTTAATGAGAGGTTTAACAAAGTACCATAGAGCCATGAAAAATAAACCGTAAAAAGCTGCTTTTGCAACCATTAAAATGATTGTTATTTCCTGCTTTTCCAGCCAGTGTCTCACTGTTACAACAGGAAATGCAGACAGGCTGTTAGGTCAGTAACACAGGCCTTTATGAGCTTAGTTATTACCACTGCTGGCCCACTTTTAATAGCCATACGATCCACCCAGCACACAATGGGCTGTGCCTCATAATATCATAACCAAGTATTTACCATGGAGCCGTTTAAAATTTCCCAGATAAAGCTGAAACACTAGAGCTGCAAATTTGTTAATATCATTAAAAGATGTTACCAGTAACTGAAGCTGAGAGAATATGATCCCTCAAGGCCTCAGTCTGTGGAAATAATTTATAATGTAACAGCTATAAAACATGTACAAGTTATCAGGTTCAAGACCTGTCCCAGTATCTGAAGGCTCCTGTTACACATGGCACTGCCTTTAATACAAGTGGTTAAACAATTAAGGGAAATGGATTTTCCACTGTCTGCATGTCAGAAATCGGCCTCCATAAAAGCTTCAATCAGAGTAGGTAGAAGTAGTCGTAGAGCACAAGTCATTAACACGTATTTAACTTTTGTACATGTTCTGTGGATCATGGTAGAGAAGGTATGTTTTCTTGTAGATTTACCACATGTATTATAAAAAGGTGTCATCCATGCAAACATACTACATTTACACTAAAATGCATGCTAAGTTGTGAAAAGCATTCTGTTCAATGCAACATTTAACATAATCTCATATAACATAACAAAGATCTTCTGTCACAAATACCTTAAACGCTGTCATGAATTAACAGAATATCTACACTATCACCATATGAATAATGTTTATCTACTTTATCTAAGGTGTCAGTTGTGTGCAACTAATTAGCTATAGTAAATGAGGCATAATGGCCCTGCAGAAGAAAGAAGAAATGGATGGTCATTGAAGCTGCCATAGTGTTTAGTATCTCCTTTATTGTATTCACAGTGGTAATGTGATATGTCACACTGTTGCTAATACACTTCTGTACGCTGTCATCTGGCTGTAATGCTTATCAGGCCTGTGTTGATGATTTGCCCTCTTGTCAGGGCCAATTATGCTTGGATGTGTCATGGTGGCAGGCTGTGCGACTGCTATTACTGGTGTAGAGGGATGACGTAAGGCAGTCGCAAACTGCCTGGCCTCCCCATCCACCCAACCCCAAATTAGCAGGTGTGGCCCTCAATCTTCCACCATGTAGGTCAATGTAGGGCAAAAACCCATTTTCAGGCTAAACTTACCATGGGTTGTTGAATGAGTAAAAATTTTACCTATTTTTCATTTGATTGGTTGAATGCTGGACAATTTTAAGCATCAATGTTTGATCTATTAGCTGTTACCTTGCCTCCAAAGTAAAGATATGAAAGAAAAAGAAACAGACAAAACAAGCCAAATAAGCATAGCTGATTATTTAAAGCTTTTGAATTGATTGTAAAAGCAAATAAATTTCCAATTAAATCCGGTCCAACAAGTTTTTGACTGGCTATGAAACTGTCTCTATTTATTACTGATGCCTCATTATGACATACAAATTAGACCATCACAGAGAAAACTGCTATTTCTATATAGTCCAATTCACAAAACAAAACAACAACAAACAATGACCGTCATAGTTGCTTTAAGCTTTAAATAGGTATACATGCACATTCTCATTGGAAAAATTCATCATATTTGAGACCTTAAAAAGCATGTAAATTACACCATATTTGACATGACTGAATATTTTATTTTATTTTATGTTTAATTGAAGCTACAGCAGTATGCAACATTCGCCCTTGGCTTGATTAGTCGGTCACTAGAAAATATCTAAATACATCCAATACAATGTATGCATTTCAATAAGGTAGGTAATTCTGTTGCCATATTATCTTTCCATCCTTAATCATTTTTGCTGTCAGGGTGAAGATATAGGACGTAAGCTGTCAAATCTACGTTGGAACTGTAAAAGGTGTTGAATTGCCTTTAGACCATGATAGTCAATCCCTGTACTAGGACTTTGTAGTGTTTCCCTTTAAGCTTTGTTTGGTTCAGAAACAAGACAGTTTCCCAAAATAAAACTCCTCTCAGTGACCTTCCCTTTCCACTGAGTAGTGCAAATCCCCATTCTCTCTGCCAACAAGGACTCATTACTCCCTGTTTTAAAGAGAGCTTTCTGGTCCAGGAGGCCTCATTACAGCTGAGAAAGACACCCATGGGACATGCAAGGAAAACAGTGAAGACCCCCCCTTGAGTAATAAGCCTGCAAACTTCTACACAAGACTCAGTGAAGAACTTACAAACTGTAAAGCGAGCAGCCCCCTGCTGTTCCATAGGAAAGGTGTCTTTGAGGTGTGCAGATTGTATAGCTCAGTAGTCAGGAGAAGTTCCAAATTCTCACAAACTGATTAGCGTTGCACAACGGTTCAAGACAGCAACTCAGATACTTTGACACAACTGATACCTTCACTGTCAAGTACTGCTAAGAAGAATGTACTTTGAAGCTTTCCTTCTAGCCAAATGTCAGCGCTAATATGTTGTTTCTGTCCCATCCAATTGTCAGAATAAATTAAGAACTCATTAACTTAGCTTCATTAGTCAAATACTCTCCCCAGTGAAAACAAAGACTGATTTCTTTGATAACAAATAACTACATGTGAAATGAGCACCATCTGCAAACTGCAACAATTGTTGCAACAAGGAATTTTAGAAGGAGTTATTTTTAGTTGATATCTATTGAGTGACCTTGTGGGCAGGGCTGAAAACACAGCTGCTCAATTCTTTGAACAAAAATGTTATCTGAACTAATAAACTTTGGACAGCAGTTTACTTTAAGAGAAACATTAAGAGACCTAAACTCACAATTGAATTTTCCCACAAAGTCTTGCAGACGTTTTTGTTTCAATATTGCTGCAAGCTGTGATTCCCACGTGAAAAGGCATCAGCGAGCTGCCTCCTCCTGTCACTCACTGCTAAGGACAGAGAGCCTGGTACGTTAATGTCATGACCCCACGCTCCAGGCAAGTGTATCCATCCACAATCTACTCCATAGTGTCAGTTACACAGTCTGGACTTGATCACCATGCTACATCTACCTCTTTGACTTTGGGCTGCAGAACAAAAAAAAAAAACATGTCAAATGTACTTGCAGCATGAAGTAGGAAGTTGACAATTCTTTCCATATTTCTTGCAAATAACTTCTGTATTTTAGTGCAAAACAGTAAAAGCTGCAGAAAGGACAACTTTATATGCGTATACAGAAACATGTTGGCAGTAGTATTGTGTTTTACACCTGGCACTTTTTTCCATTTGTGTCACAGGAAAATTAAGATTTCTAAAATAAAAATAAAAAGAAGGGACTGCCTGTTTAAAACCGTAAGTCAGCGTGTCTGCCTTTCAGGATCTGATCAGTTTTGGATGACTTCAGTGCCTTCAGAGGTCAGCATTCCCAACAGTTAACACAGTGGCAGATGGCATCTCCATAAGATTTAGTAACACATGTCAACTGAGGCTCCCTTAAGGGAGTTACCCGGCCCATTTATAGCATCAACTTCATGAGCAATCTCATCTGTAACAACAGAGAGGTGACTACATCTTGCGCTCTTCATGTAAATGCAAGGTTCCATTTTTCTCTTAACTCTAATGGCAACTGTTATTTCTAGACTTTTTATATTTTACAGTATACATTTAGTGATGAATCATTTGTACCATATGTATGGAAATATACACCATGCAATCATATTCTGCTGTATACTCCAGGAACAGAGGATGTCTTGTTCTGTTTTACCACCAATACGAGTTTTGGCTTCTGTCCTTTATAAATGTGGACAAGTTAGCACAGAAGGGTAAAAGGAGATGAAGAAATATTTGTTTCATATTTATTTTATACATATACAGTATGTAAAAACAATGACTCAGTGGCAGGTAGTATGAATACTCATAATTATAAGTTTGGTTTGCTTTAAGACATATCTTAAGCTTATGTTTTTAGGTTAGGTAGATGTTACTCTCTATTAATTTAATAGAAAGACTTTTCCAGTAGTGGGTGGCTCTGACTGAAGAGATTGTTTGCCCAAACTTGCTAGTCTGTATTGAACAACTTTGGTAGTTGCCCTTGTTGCCCTGCCGCTCCCATTCTTCTGCATTATGAACTGACTCAGTGTGGGAGGTACAACCCATGTAAAACCTTAAAGATGAGGCAAGCAACTGCAAAATCTTTAACTATTGAAATTAAATAAATTGTACTTTTGTAATATGTGGCAATGGTGCTAACTATTGGCCTTTCGGTCAAGTGTTTCTGGTGTCTGTTTATAAAAAAAAAACTTGAAACTTGAAACATTGGTTTCAGAGTTCTCATGCTTGCTTGTGACAAGCTTGCAAAACAGTATGTTATATGGAAGAAGGTCATAGGATGCGTAAAGAGGCTGGTTACCTCTGTTGTCATGGTCTTATATGCCTACAATTAGCCAGGTTGAATTTGATGGTACAGGTCACCTTTTAAACATGCTTTTGCAAACGACCGATTCAAATCTAGAATAATTTACTTGAGAATTATGTTGGTGTACAGAGGGCATGTACAGCCTTAAATTACAGTCCTTTACATAATGATCTCCAGTAGATCATCCTTGAATTGTTAACAATAACCACAGCAGTTTATTTACATGTGTGGTTGTTATCTGAATAACTATAATTAGTATATAGTATAAGACTAAGAAACTAAAACTAATTCAATGCCACTTTTACATTTAAAACTTCAACCAGTCCCTGACTACAGTACAAATGTGATTTGTTTTCATTGGTTAATAATTAGTTGTTTAGGGTGCCCAGATAGCTCAGTTGGTAGAGCGGGTGCCCATATATAGAGGTTCACTTCTCAACGCAGCAGGCTGGGTTTTGACTCCGACCTGCGGCCCTTTGTTGCATGTCATTCGCCCCTCTCTCACCCCTTTCATTTCTTCAGCTGTCCTGTCGATAAAGGCCTAAAAATGCCCAAAGCAATTATTTTAAAACAATAATAATAATAATTAGGCATTTATGACATTGAGGTGCATTGACTGGAAACAAGTGACTTTGCACATGAGCCCAATCCACACACTTCAAGATGTAGTGTAGAGTCATAGGGGACTGTTTATTGACGGGCCTTTAAATGTTGAAGTTGTTTTAATTGATCAGCCCCCGAGCTTGCGGGCAGAGGGTGTAGGGGAGCTGTAGGGCAGGGAAACTTAAGAGCTATTAGGCACAAGTGAGTGCACAATCGTTGATGTGAACAGATTATTGTGGCTGGTCAGGCCTTAAAGAACACTGATCGCAGTGATTATCTTTTCACCGGGAGCACTTAAAGTGCACTGACACTAGCAAAACATTTAAGCGATGTCCAGAATGAAGTGCAACTGGAGAGGGTTTCTCTCACCAGTACAGATCAATGTGCCACGGCCCTCAAGGGTAAGTGGCTTGCTGTTGACAGAAGGTCATCTTCATTTTCCTAAACTTATTAACCCATGGGTTGTGATGCCTGCTGCTAGCATGACAATACATGTGCCTGCTCAGTGTCACATCAATTATCTGTTTTGGTTTCTGCTACCAGGTAAGCTCCAAATAATCTATTGTGTAACAGAAGGTTCATTGGTTAAATCCCTGCAGCATATTGCATGTCCAATCCATCATCAGCCTCCTGACTTTATTAAGATGCCCAACTCTTATCTACTCACTCTCTGTAAGGCAGTAGATAAGAATGTTACCTAAAGGCAAAAAATTAAGTGAGGACTTCTACAGTTGGCCATCCTTAAAGTGAGATAACTTTTTTTTAAAGTGTAGGATATCACCACGGTCAAACCCACACTATTGCAAGGTAAATCTAAAATGCTATATGTTGATGCATATAACGCATTGCGTTTTACTGCACCTATCTTTTTAAGTCGAGATGCTCTGATGGAAGGCACTGTGAGTTATTTCTGTAATAAAAAGCAGCTCTTTGTTTGCTGTGCTGTCAGACTTTTTGTTTATTGATACCCATAGCAAATTCTGTTTGAGTGACAGAACATTGCAAAATGCCAAAGTTACAGAGAGCTTTCAAGTGGAGAGAAATTGAGTATGCAAGACTGACACTGACTGATTTAGCAAATGTCAAGCAGTTATCTTGAGCAACAAGAGCCACAATCATAATCGGAGAGGCTCACTTTCAAGTAGCTGTTGAAAGAGGAGATGTTTCATCTACTCTCCTGTTCCGCTCAAGTCCATAATTCTGAAGATTTCTGCACTACTGTTTTCATAATGATAGATATAACCTTGATATTCCAGATTCCTTGAATCACATGACTGGGAAAAATATCTCCACAAACTTTGGATGCCACTGAGAAAAATGTGCATGAAACCATTTTCAGTGTATTTTGAGCTGTCACTGAGTTGTCAGAGTACAGTGATTCTGACAATTGATTCATGTGCAAATGTCTCCGCTCCCCGGATGGCAGTCAGAGTATATAAAACTCACTTTTCCCTCTGTGAGAATGACAGGATGCAGTGAGTCAAGACAACAAAGCTGTCACAAACAGCTGTCTGCACTGACAATTATCAGATTTATTTATTGACAACGATCGGGCAGAACCACTTCATGAAAAGCGTCGTCTGAAGACAGGGACATCCTCTCCTGTTAGACAGGATGGACAACTATGATAATACACTGCACACTTACACTGATAGGATGTTGTCAATCACCTTCCCTTTCAAAGGCTGCAGACTGATGGCTGAACAATTCTTTGAGGCACTCGTTCATTACCTTTCACCATCCTCTAAGAGGAAAGAGCTCCTAGTCAAGTCAGCGTGAAGTACCAGATATTGAACTGGGTCACAGGAAAAATAATGAAAAATAGCCTTGATAATGAAGATCTACTGTGTTAAGCACATAATGATCAAAAGGCTAACACTATTACAGACCCAGGCTCACCTCAATGTCATACTGGCTCTCTGAGGACAGCTATATGTGCATCTCAAGAAACACAGGGTGTAGGCCACCGCCCTTGAGTAGCTTATGTACTTCTGGTCACAAATGCAGTGCCCTGCGGTTAATTTAATGATCTCTCTATCCAAAACCCCTATGAAAGATAAGAGTAATAATACTTGTAACCCTACTTGTTTGGCGGAGAGCAGGAACACATGTGACTTGGCTGTGGGGGACATGTTTTAATCCTTGGGGCCCTTATAGCACCAGAGGCAAAACCCTTCATGTCTCATCATTTCTTTGCTGTGCCCCACTACTACCCATTAATTACATAAAGAGGTTGCACTGTTTGTTCACTGCCGTAAGTGTCAGCCCTATCTGAAGAAGTTCATTTGTATTAGCGGATGCACACAGCATGCTCTGGCACTCACTCCTTATGGGAAGGATGTATACTGAGGGGCCACCAGCTGATTTGGGTAACAAGGTTTTCCAAAGAGCAAATATTTGGATTTGAGGTGGCTTCCAAGTGGTGCTAAATATAAGTATCTAATGAGTAGTATGGTATTAGGTGTTTGGCTTTGTGTGATGATGGCAAATTCCACTTTTCCAGATGTCAAACATTGTAATATATCTAATGCTTAATATTTGAAGCTAAAGATAGAACATGCACTGAATCCAAATAGCTGTTAACCATTGCTCCTTATTCCCTTTTGAAAATAATAACTTATAAAGGGTTTAATCATGTTTTTGCTGATCAAAGTATCAATCCTACCTACCACTTGATAATTTACTATCATGTGCCAAATGTTCCTTCGTAATGTAGTACAAATACTTTCTAAAATTAGAGGTCAAATTATTAAAATTTTTGTCATCATACTCTGTTCCAGACTAAATACTAATCAAACAAATGGGGAACAAAGACAGGGATGTGGGATTTAATTTTGTTATTCAAATCAGGGAATTGTCGACATGGCTGTTCTTCCCCTAAAAACCTTTTCTTATCATAAGGAGTAATCATTACTGAAAATACAAGGAACATCCGCACATGGAGTCTAAACACAAAACAACTTCTGTTAAAAAATAATATCTATTCAAAAGCAGAAGAAATAAATATATCGTTAGATAGCCCAACATGTATTACCCTACTGTCTTTACAGAGAGACTGACTTGCATGGGCAAATGTCAGCCACAGATATAATGTCTGCCCCCCGGATGTCATTTTGTCCATACACTATCTATCTTTAACTTTTAAATGTTATCTTCTGCTCAGCTTAGGTGCACCAGTTTTGTCTAAAGGAGGAGGATACAGGTAATGCTTTAAAGCCCAAATACAGTATGAGCAGAAATTATGCCTGTGGTCTGGATATGGGCCATTTTGTGTCTGAATAATCTTGGGTGCTCTGAATGCTAATTTACAGTGTTGGAAATCTAACTTACATTTTTAATGCATATTACTTAATCACAAGCAGCTGATCCATCCTTATTGTCAACCACATATTCATCTCCACTGTTTGGAATCTCTCCGTCCAGATTATACTAATAACATCAAAAAGGTCCAATATGCAATATTTGTACTGTAATTAATCCAAAAATGACCCCAATGCATCATCAAATATTAAGGAAACATGCCAAGTTCTTTTCTGACAACAATGCTAATGCCAGTATTTTCTCCTTTTGAGTGTGTGTTGTTATCAACTGCCCAATTTGACAACCAGGCCGGGTTGCCAGATAGCCTATACCTGTAAAAACGTAAACTCAGCCTGCTACAGCTATAACGTTAGTAAAGTCATGAAAGAAGCAAATAATGACGGGATCAACAGAGATACATTTTACCCGACCTAAAAACACCAAAAGCATTTTTCTAACAGTCACGCGACCAGAGACGTTACAAACCTCAGGTAGATATTGGAGATGTGTTTAACAGATGGAGACAGTTTAGAGCCCAAAATTCAGATTTTGCCGGACAAAGATAATCAGGTTAGTGTAGGGTGACCATATTTTGATTTCTAAAAAGTGGGCACTATTCATGTTGAATTATATAGCATTAACAATTAATATTAATAGCCGCCATGCTAACCCTGCTAGAGGACCAGGCAAGCAGGCCACCATAAGTACCATGGGGACCATGAGTTAGCAGTGTGTTTAGTGATTGTTGCCATAATTCTAAGCCAATAAAGTGTGTTCAATGGGTGAAGAGGACAGCGAGGTAGTGCTATTTTTAACGGTTCCTACTTTAATTCTAAGCCGAGAAAGTGTGTATAAGTTGGTTACAAAGCTCTGTGTGAGCAGGGGCTTCTATGACTATCAATATAGCCAGCATCTAATGTTAGCTACTCTGCTATGCTGTGAAGAAATGTCTGGCTATGTGAGACTAGCAACATTGTTGTGAATGCTCAACATGCTTTGTGCTTTGGAGAAGCGTCTGGCAAAGCGAGACTATGGAAGCCGCGGTCTCAGCCCGGCAACCTCTGTGAACTTCGAGTCTGAGGAGGAGGGGGTGGGGAGACGACTTTCTCCAATATTTGAAATTTGTACTGCAGTAACTATTTTAAACACTAGCTGTCAGTATTACATATTGCACCTTTAATGATGGCTCTGTCTCATTAAGCCAAGGCAGTGTGACATTGAGCCAGCATGCACAGTACCAGGATGCTGAAACTGAAGCAGCTAAATAGAATACAGCCATCTTTGACTTTATCATTTACACCTGTGCTTTTTATACTGTGACATGTCCAAATGGCTTCCTTGACAAAGGCATATTGTTAAGAGTAGCACATCTGTTGTTTCTTTTCCTTTTGACATCATAGCATGATGATTTCTAGTTTTCACTGAACGGTTTGCATTTGAAGGTGACTTAGTCAGGATAAAGGATGTATTGCCAAGTCTGAGGACAACATTCTCTCCCATGGGTGATTTTTTTTTTTTACTAATATGCAGATGGAAAGTACTACCAATATACACCGCCAGGACATTCAATAAGTGTGCTTGTCGTCCACCTTTTTCATTCCAGACTTTGTTTTTACCTTTACTATGAATGTCAAACAACACTGTAGTCCATACACTGAAGAAAGTTTGTAGTGGCAAAGAAAGGACTTAGTATATTTAATACATTGCACTTCAGTGACTTTCGTCTACAGCTATATGGATTAGTAAACAAATCATTCTCAAATTATGCCGGGATGGCTCATTTTCTTATTGAGTCCCAGGTGCCGCTATTTTAATCATTACCTAATTGTCTGGCTGCTCAATCGACAGCATAGAGGCCTCCCACTCTGATTCTGCTGACTCTGGCAGGGCCTTCAAGATCTGGGTTAACCTTTCGATGTCCATTGACGCTCCACAGGCTGATGATGATTGATCGAGGTGGCCCTTGCTGTTAGATAATACCTAATCAGCGTTCAGAGTAATTTGTGTAAATGAGACCTCATTATTGATGGTAGGCAACTTTAAGAGCTTTCATGCACGCAGAATCTAAACAGGGATTGGATCAGCAATAAAACTTTGCTTTGTGCCTCCTGCATCTCCTGCTTGAGATTGAGGGCAGGCAGGCTGGTTGAACTGTTGAATGGCAAATAAGTGGGAGGAGATGAGTTGACAGAGTGCACATGGAGAATGAGAAATGAACTGCATAGTATCATGTGGACCTACTAAAAGGCTATGATATGTTGAATAGGTTGACTATTGTTGCTATTTAATTTTGTCAACAACATTGTCATGCAAAACAAAAATAGAAATATCCTCATTAGGCAAATATTGCTCCTGCTTGCTGCCTGGAGTTTTTTATTTTACATTTACATATTCTTCATGGGGAGACTTAGATTTGTTCCTTCTTATCTTAATTGAGCTATCTGTGATGAACCAAGGGAAAATTATTTTCTTCTCCATAAGACGGCTTACTCTCAGAAACTATTCCGTCAGCACCCTGGTGAAATAAGTCCAGGCAGGGTATTACAATGATAATAGAGCGTGTAGGTGCTTGACAAACCGCCCATGGTGGCGATTATAAAAACTATTATATTCAGCTCTTATATTCAGCTCTTTACAAATTTCAACTCTAGTGGAAATGACAGACAAAAGTTAGCATCTGGACAGCAGTGCCAATGGATATTAAGCCTGCATTGGATGTACAGCATTAGAATCATATACAGTACCAGCAATTGTTTTTTGATTAAAAAAAACATCTGTCCCATAATCTGGTTGATGTTGCTCTAAGTGTATCATTAGGTGCTGGTCATAGAAATATTTTAAAATCAAAGTGAGTGCTTCAGGTGCTGCTGTTTCTGAGATGTTGATGTTGGCGGATGGATGGTTGCCCCAAGGACATGGCCCAGTCCTGGCCCCTGTGGATGGAGCTCTGCCCCACCAGTCACAGCACAAGGCCTAGTCTCTAACATGACGACACCAGGCCTTGATGATGATTGATCATGTTGTTTTCTTCATTACTTTAAACCAAATCAGTGCTTGCTGTAATTTGAGTGATGATGGCTCATTATTGGCAATTGCAGAGTTTAAGGGCTTCTTTATTTTACCCCCACCAGTGGACCCTTTGGGATAGCATTAAAGGATCAATGATTTTCCTCTTTCTGCATACACATTGCTGGCTTTGAAATCCCCATTTCAACTGTGAAGTTCAAAAGAATGGCCTGTAGGATGGCTTTGTCATTTCAAGAACACGTAAAAGGCACTGGTGGCACTGAAAATAGTATGAATCATGAAAATAAAACATAATTTACTGCAGTTAAATGAAAGAGCAGAGGGCAATCTTCTCCTTGATGTCATCAATACATTATGAATGAGATATAATAGTGCAAACATAACAGAAGATAAAGATGCATATTTTTAATATCATTTCAATATAATTAAGGTAAAAGGGCACTAACTTAATATGAAAATACAGAATAACTGGTACGGGGCACTTTATTTCAGAGCCCTTAATGAGCAACTCATTAACCATACAACACTTCAATTATACTGATTACTGCAGCAGATGTACTTACTTCTAATAATTAAATTAATTATAGACTTATTTACGATAATACAAAACATGGTTTAAACCTAATGTTATAATTTATGAAAATATAAATACATTTTTAAAATCACTCTGAACATATATGACATATATGTATGGCCATACATATTATTACATTACTGTACATACAGTACAGTACATTGTTATATATGTTTCTTATTGAAGACAATAGTCACACTCATGCTGTAATCTGTGTGTTCTGGTTCATTATGTTTGCCTAAAGATATGACTGTAGGAATGAAAACTTGTTCACATCTCTGTGTATTTTAAGCTCTAGTTGGATGCTTATTAGCTTTGACACACATTTTACGTTGCTGATAATCAGCTATTGATCCTGACCATACAGATGTGGCTGTGGAAGGCAAATAATCAAACAGTGCAGTTATTAAAAAGGATATGCGAACTATGAAATATGACAGTTTAATTAAAATAAATGTGCTAATTACAAAGCAACATGACATTGAGACAGACATTTAAATATCACCACTGTTGAGCTGCAGAAAAGACACAAGATACATTACCATTTCTAAAGCTGAATTCTGCACTTGAACACTCTGTCTATAGAAGC
Organism: Percina caprodes; assembly: GCA_013375575.1. Classification (NCBI taxonomy): domain Eukaryota; kingdom Metazoa; phylum Chordata; class Actinopteri; order Perciformes; family Percidae; genus Percina; species Percina caprodes. Next base: position 9,017,393 of record JABXJD010000001.1, read on the forward strand.
AGTGAAGGATGAAGGTATGTCTAAATGAAACATATATTCTTAGATGAGGGAACCAATGCGATCTGACCTTTGTAATAAATACTATGCAGGTGTTTAACAAAACAATCACGGCAAAGAGCATTTCCAATTTCACTCGATGCCAACAATCAATCATAGGTCCAAAGATGGGATATGGCAATAAAGGCACCTGCAAAACCATTAATGAGCCTTTCTAGTGCTGAGAGACACAGATGCTGAGAGAGAGCCAAGCAAGGGAATTGTAAAGAAAGGTCATGCCACAACTTTACACAGTCTGATCAGAATCAATACAAAATTTGGAGATAGAATATCAGCAGTCCTCCAGGATTCAGTGGCAGATGGGGTGATTAATCATACTAACACTTTATTATTACTCCTATTACTCTTAAGGTCACAGCATATGTGCGCTGGACACTTTCAGCACTTTGATAAACAAATATTAAAATAAAGTGTTGTGTGCACTAAACTGTTTTCATGTCTTCTTTCTTTAAAGTGTGGCACTTCACTTTGATGCCACCGTAATGACCCTACTATCACACACTGTTATGAAATCTACTGAATAAAAGAATGCTGTGAGACACATGAAAGAATCCACAGCAGTGAAGTCTATAACAATTCTTGTTTGTAGCCTTGACAATGTTGATCCTGTGAGGCACTAATGCCCTGAATTAGAGCAGATGAATGGGCCACTCTGCTGGTCATGACAGGGTTTCACTAGCCATCTAGTCTTTCCCTTTTCATCTTATTCCCTTTGGTGAATCCCTGGTCCAAATGTTGTCCCCTTTCTTCTGGTCTCAATTTTTGTTCATCAAAAGAAAGGTGAACATATGTCCAAATCCTGTGGCCTCAACCACAACATACTGTGTCATTAGAGCTGAAATAGGAGGGTTTTGCTGCAAAAACACACACACACACACACACACACACACACACTCAATCATATCATAATGGCGGATAAAAACACAAAAATGTACAGCCGTATAGGGAAGGTTCACACACAGACCTACATGCACAAAAACACACACTCAGGGGACAAACACACACACACACACATACGCACACACAGACACACATGCACACGCACACAGGTGTTTGATGTTCTCCCTGTTTGAAGCCAAATTCTTGTTATCACTCCTAGCTATATACCATGCTCCATTCCAAGGTTTTTGAGGAGAGTCCAGGGCTTTCATCTGAGAGCCACCGTCTATACAGAAGCCAACAGTATTAGAACTAGTGACATACTGTACTGACTGATGGATAACATTCCCAAACCCTTCCTTTATATTACATACATGACAGGTACAACTAAAATACCAGGTAAGTGGAAACCACACACAGGCACTAAGATACAAGACACACACTCATTCTCACAGGCACTTAAAGACCTATGCAAATCTGACTACCCATGTCTTCAATTGTTAGCTATATTTAGCTTTTAGATGTCATATATCATCACTTTATTAAGTCTTCCTGCCCCCAACAGCGCACCTTAGCCAACAGCAGCCCTCTCCTCCACGCAATAACACCCACTCCTTGCATTTCTGTAGAGAACCACTTACAGAAAGAGTAGGCAGACATTAGCCATTAGGCCTGGTTGCAGCCATTTCCTGGACTTTGAGCAGCAGGGACTTGAAGAGGACGACAGTTCCAGTGGTATAAATCGTCTGGGGTGTGGGAGTGGGCTTCCAGAATCTGAATGTTTTTCATTTTCACTTTAGTGAGGGGCCCTTTTGAAAGTCCTTTATTTAGACAACGTAGGAAAAGGAACCACAAAATGACTAACCATACTTACGGTAATGAGCTAGTCAGTGAGAGAATCAATAAAAGCAAAAATAAGATGATGTAATCAACAAATGGTGTGAATTGGCCTTTCTGTTTCCTCTAGAATAAATAAAGAAATATCATTTTTTCCATCATTATTATAGGTGTTGAGGATGTCAACTTTGAGCACTATTTAAAGAGGAAAAAACTGTTTCAAATACAGCTGATATATTTGGTAAGAAAATGAAACACATTTAGCTTATAACCAGTTTCAGACAGAAACTGAATTTAAGCATTAATATTTATCTAATGTTTGAATTCAATCAATAAACCTCACTGAATTAAATAGTATTAATACATAAATAAATATGGTGAATAGTGAATACAAATGGGAAAGTTTGCTAACACTGTTAATTCATGGGGAACACATTTGTGCCATACACTCCTATCTAACAACCGCAAACAATGCAAACATGTCTCTTTATGTCTTGCAGAGAAGGTTTATGTAAAACCAAACTCGATAGTGAGACACAACTAAAATAATAGATTTTTCCATTTTTGACTCTCTGGCTCTCCATTCCCTCAAATAAGCGCTGTCAAGACACTGTGTGATTAGTAAACAGTGTTAATTTGTATTCAAGTTTAATGCTATGCAAATTGACTTCATCTTGGCAAGCAGATGTACTGATTGCAACGATTCTTTTGAATTTTATTAATTTTGGTGTGAAATTTTTGCTGGGCCCTAAACTAAAGCTAACAGTTTGCACCTCTCACTTATGACAAGTTAGTTTTAGCTATTATCAAGCTCACAAGATGACAGAACATTTTTTTACTGTTCGAATTTGGAGAAGCCTGTATCCTCTCATGAAGGCAAACCTTCCTAAACATGAAACATATAGATTCCAATGCAAACAAAAGATCAGGGGCAGATTCATGCCACCATTACTGTTTATGGATGAAAGTCAGGTTTAAAATCAGCAAATAGATGCTTTAAAGCCTTCTGCTGACCTTTTTATATTATGTGAAGAAAAGCGTACAGGAAGAGGTAAGAAGCCCAGAACTGTTTCTACACTATTCCTTTAAACACAAGCCAACATTGTGAAATAAGATCTATTAATATGATAAATTTGCATCTCGTAAATGACTCCTTTCTTACCTTTTGTATGCAGCCTATTAATGTGTGAATGATAGAATGAGAAAATAGTTGAGATAGAAAAATGGAGTGTTAAAGGCAAAGAGAGAGAGATGACCGGGTGGGGGTTGAGGGTGCACTTAACTCTATTGTTTTAAAAATGTTCACTTCCTTTTTGAACACATATTTGATTTACTATTTGGCAGGATTTCAACGCACTTTTACCCTCCATTTTCAACAGAGGAGGAGTTTAGTTGACACTCTTGATTCAGAACTCCACCAAAAGCTGAGGGGATCCCTGGAGAACCACTCATTCATTCAGCATTCCCATCAGCCCATTAGACTGGCCATCAGCCAACAGAACTGCTTCCTGTTTCTCTAAGACACCTTTTTCATCCTCAGTATAATTGAGTTGTTTGAGAAAATTCCAAAGGGGAGAGGTAGTAGATTACTTTAGCCTGAGGATTCTCATACATTTAACAAACTGAACAAAATATCAGGAGAATGGTGGTGCATTCATTCCTGCAATTCATCGCCTACTCAAAAGCATGAGGATTGGATTGAGATTTGAATCTATGGCTACAATGGAGTTGTTGTAAAAGTGCCTCAATATATAGTGTAGGGGAAAAAGTAACACGTGTAATTGGATTTCACAGATGCAACCATTTCCACTGTTTCTTTGAAAACCTGAATACCGTGTGAGTGGATCATTGACTGTAAGGAGACACTTTCTTTATGATATACAGAAATAATAGTAATGCTCATTATTGATGATTTCCAGTGAATCACACACACATAAAATATTACCAGGTCTTATTAACAGGAAAAATTCTGACTCATTCTGCAATTATTCACATTTTATACTGGAAATGAATAGTGCATAGAACAATTACAAAACTAATTTTGGAAAGTTCTGCCAGAATGTATTTCACATGAAATTGATTTTGCAGCAGTAGTGTTATTCTGTCATGATACTAAATCGCTTACTTTATATCCTATATATGGAAACCCATGATTGCTATAACATGTATACACGCTGCACATTAGCCAAATTAAAGTATAGAGAGTGAAACCAGAGAAACAGATTAGTGTTTTTTATACATGTAGGGCATAAATTATATCCGATCGTGAGAGCTTGATGCCACCGTCGAACAGCTAGTCAATGGAGAGGGCAGGGAGAAGCAATGGAGCGAAGTAATGTGTAATCTTACTACTCAATGGGCTGTGCCCAGCAACGGGCCTCTGAATGCTGGAAGTGTCAGAGAGATAAATAGCAGAGTGTCCCCCTCGAAAAACATGATTAATACCCCGCCTGGTGACGCTGCTGAAGATGAAGTGGGAGCAGCTGGCTCAGGCAGCGTAGGCACGCAGGGAGAGGTGGGAGGGGGGACGGGAGCGAGCGCAGCGGAGCAGAGAGGGCAAAGAGTAGGACACACTGGCAGCCAGGGGAAAGGAAGGCAAGGCAAGGGCAATCTGGGCCACCATAGGCCCAGGGAACCCTACCTTCCCTCATCTCCCTGTGTATGCAGTTTTATTCCTTTTCCCCCTTTTTTTATCGTCATGGTTTAGCACTTTAGTAATCCTCAGCTTCTCACATACTGTATGTGCTGTTTGTACACATAAACACATGCAGAACTTCAATGACATCACTTTGTTTCTGCATTACCCCATGAAAGGTGAAGCCTGTGTCCTTTACTAATCTTACAGGAAATCAAGGCTACCAGGAAATTCATCTCAATTCAATTAAGTAGCCCAACAGTTCATAACCTTGCCATTTAAGGCAACTGGAATATATACGGAAATGTCCCACTAATATATGGCGCTCAACCATTTCATGAGTGCTATTAACATGAGTGTTCACAGAGGTTGGAGCTGTATGTGGTGATGTACTGCAGAGCCTGCTGCACTTTATCAATGCCCCCCTAAGTGCATTTCGCATTGTCAGAATTTTTTATAGATTTGTGACTACTCATATATTAGCCTACACCTCTTAATTGTTACACAACAGACAAAGTTTTGTCAGTCCCTTGATGAGTTGGGGCCTGTTTCAGGGGAAACAGTTGAAACTGTCAAAAGACAGTACAGAACACATGGACTTATTGGGTCTGTTCTGTTGTGTAAGTAAACATGTCGAGGGGTGGGCTACTTTTTCATGGTTCAGGGGCCCCAACCCTCCCCTCACACAATTAACTTTTCCAGTGTAATGAGATGATTGATATGCTGGAAGTGTGTGCTTTAAGGAGATATTAATCATTCCCTCTGGTAATTTTAATCATGCGTTCCATCATCCCCAGCTGCTGAGGATCACCTTCCTAGCAAACAAAGGGCGGCCACGCCACTTGCATAGTCATTCTGTTCTAGTTTAACTTTATTTTATGCTGGTTCCTCCCATCTGTTCGCACAAGCCTCCACAGCCCACGTTGCACGTTGACAAGCTGGGGAAGCAGTGTGTGGGTGGGTGATTGTATGAGTGTGTGTGTGTGTGTGTGTGTGTGTGTGTGTGTGTGTGTGTGTGTGCGTGTGTGTGTGCGTGTGTGTGTGCGTGTGTGTGTGTGCATGTATGTGTGTAAACTTTAGAAACACAGGCATCTTTGAAATGGTAAATCTAATCCTCCAGGTCTGTGACCAGTTGGTACACCGCCACCAGTCACCTCCACTAACACGTACAGTAATGCATACAAACAGCGCAGACAAACACACACGCACACACACACACACACACACACACAGAGAATCATTGTGACACACATACACTGGCGCGCACACACACACACACATGCAGACATATACAAACATACACACACACCACATGGTGTGGGCAATATGTCAGAGCAAAGCATAATTTGGCATTTGAACCAGTCACTATTATTGGAAGTATGAAAAAATGCTGGAGGGAAGATTTGTTTAGATGACAAACAACTTGGAAACTCTTTCTCTCCCTTGACTGCCTTGAAAGTCAAAGAGACTTATTTATTCCCAAAACACTGATTAGTTCATGTTGAGCGCCTCCATTGTGCTGTACTGTACCTCTGCGTTGTTGTTCCATGTTTTTACCCAAGGCTATGTAAGATTTGGAAGGGTATTTCACAATCAAAGGCATTTCTCCTATGACTTTTATTCAGCTGCTATGTTGTCACAGTCAAGACCACATAGAAGCTTGTGGTGATCCAGTGGTGCTTTCAAACACAAAACAGTACAACTCTGACTATACAAAAGCAAAAAGTGCACCTCTCTCAGTAGGACATATCTAAGCCAGGCAGTGAAATATAAACCAGAGAATAAACTGATGTAGTAGCAGTTATATATGTTAAATATGTTGTGGATGTCTTATTTTTTACTTTATAATTTCACTGACATGAGGTGGTAAACAAAGCATAGAGGCACCCACAAGGTTGTACAAAAAAAAGGCTCAAACCAGCAACAGCTCAAAAGTTCCACTTGACAAGTGTCCTAAATGCACGCTTAATCATGTACAAAATTAATGACAACCAGCTGACACATATTCCATCATCAATGCAGAAGTTTTTGAAAGTTATTGAAGGGGGCTTGTCTGGTTGTGCACAGATTAGCATTGCTTGCATGCGCTCAGAGGCCAATGCAAAGTAGATAGGTTAATCCCCAGGACGAGTTGATAGGACACATCCCTAAATGCTCTGAGCTCCGCTGCTTCTAAAACCCATTAATTGTGCCCAATATGAAAAAAGTAATTTAATTTTACATGAAGTCCAGCCTCATCTGTTATCTGAGGCACACTTCTGCAGAGTACACAAAGGTAATAGAGGTTTTCAGGGGCTATTCCCCACTTATTATCTAATAATGATGAATGAATACGCCGGAAAGTGACAGGTGTTTGGATGTTTTGTCGGTGGAAAGGCATCTATTTGCAACTTTCCTGGAAATCAGCTTTTGTTCACTTTGAGGATGTGTAGCAAACTTAAGTGCAGTCTGTTTGATAAAAAAAAAAAAAACAACAACTTCAGCTTTCTACCTCAAGACTAAACCACCCCAAGATATCCAAAGATTTGAGATATAGAGTTAAGCATGAAAAATCAGGTGATGGTGCCTGTTCAAAATGTTACATGTGTTTTAAAACTCTGGACAAAAATGTGACCACAGTAGTTGCTCAACATATTTTACCAAAGTCTTACTCTGTATACCCTCTTTGTCAGGCCTTTTTTTCATGTGGGAATATAAGTTTGACATGTTTTTAAGGAAACTCAGTAACAACAGACGTAAAGGGGGGAGTCATCATGTGTGAAGATCAATACTAGAGATTTATGAGGCCAAAATGAACAAGACGCTAATTATGTAAGACACCTCTAACCTGGCAGGTGTGCTTTCACAGACCACAAAGCACCAGTATTATTACCAATGCAGTATTTAATTTAGAACAAGTGTGGTTTATCAGTGCATTCTATAAACAATCCTCCATTCAAAAGCATTCCACATTATTATGACTTCTTGTCTATGACCAAATAGTGATAATAGAGTGAAGCACCTCATAGCAACTGTTTTGTGAAGGGAGCTTATAAAGAAAACATGACGACTGCTGGCTGGCCCTCATCATTTCCACCTTGCTTTACCCTGCTCCACTGCACGACTAAAAGACAATTAATCCTAATAATCAGGGCCTTCGCCATCATTGCTCATTCTGGCAGGTCTCTTTTTCCATAGGGGCACAGAGGGAGTGCCCGAGCCATGGATCTCTGCTGCACAGATGAACCTCTTACAGATGTTGAGTGAGCAGCGCAGTTAATCGTTTAGCTATCTTATGGCCTTCACACACGTACAAAAATGGAAAACTGAAGGTGGCATTTCATCATGTCATGTCTAACACTAAATGTGATACTGGTTGGACATGGTATGTAGTTTGTTTTGGTATTCTAAGCAATGTCATACATACTGCAAAATAAGAAACGTAATAATAGAAAGATAGCAATGTGGGCGTCTGTTAAAGCTTGCCGTAAGCCATCGGTCCAACTGGTTATGTTAGCCTCATAACAATATGTATATATAAACCTGTAAATATATATATATATATATATATATATATATATATATATATATATATGGTTATGTTATATATATAGAACCTTTCTGCTGAGGCAACAAGTCATAAAATAAGCAGGATTGCATGCTGGCACTCTTGTTGCAAATGTGCACATCCTTTTGTCAGCGGTGCCAGAGCATAAAGACACTCTTTCATATCACAGCAGCGAGGCTGTGATGCAATGTTTGACTTATCAGCATGGGGACCTAATCTTCTCAAATTAGAGCCCAAATGTTTGGTGAGTGCTACAGGCCCAGTGTGTGGAAGCACAGGAGTGCTATGACTGCCGCAGACAGGAGGCCCAGGCAAACAAGCAGATGCTAAGGGGCTCCTTTAGATGCGGAAGAAGAAAATCACCATCACAATGCAGCAATTACGGCAGTCTCAAATTCACTAAGCTGAAGCACAGTGTGTTCACACAGCGTCTCAGCAGCACTCACAGTATCCCACACAACAAGCTCATTAGGCCAGCACATCCTCCCTCTGATTTAGGGTGGAGGAATTAATGCAACAGCACCTGGTCTCTTAGAGCCATCCATCCTGCCATATACAGCCGGCCACACTCAGGTTATGCATTATCTTCTTTAAAAGCGTGAAATGTTACCACCCCTGTTCAGTTTTAAGCTACACCTCTCTTTTTCCACAGTGCTATGTGAGGGGCAGACATATTAATCACACTCACAGCCACTAATGCTAACAATCAGTCAACACAGTTGGCCAGGCTCTCCATCTCTGGTGACAGGGAGGTTTGTCCTGAGGCCTGCTGATTCGTCCTGCTATGGCTGCCTCTAGGACAAAATATACAATACAGGCAGCCATTTCATCCAGCGATACCCCTACATCATATCATTTTCTAAATTAGGGAAATGCCAAAAAATGTACATTAAATATGGTTTTCTAGAGTAGTTCCGACTGTAAACACAATATTAATTACACACAATAATAAATGTACAAATGAAACACAGAACATTCCAAGGACAGACACAGTTTGGGAAAACTAATTTGTGATTGGAGTGATTTTCTACAACATGGATACAACATATGTCAAACAGTCAAGTTTTGATACACTAACAGCTGGCTAGTTCAACTGAGAGGAAACTTCCTACTGAGCAAGAATGATCTCTCCCTGAGTGTCATTCGCCAGCAGCATGAGGCAGAACCAGCATGTTTGGATTCCTACTGTACAACAAGAATGTATCTCCTCTTGTCAACTTCAAGCTGACAAGTGTAACATTGACACAAATTAATACAATACCGGCACAATTAATTTCATCCTGAGCTACATCTTACAAAAAAAAATAAATTAACAAGAAATTCTATGAATGTGCTGAGTGCAGTGATTTATGTGTGCGTGGTGCGTCCTTGTGTGTGGAGGCACGTGTGTGTGCACATTTGCTTATGCAAGTCTGGGGGCATGTTCTGTTTATTTTTTTCATTGCTTAAAAAGGAATGCTAATTATTGGGCTTCAGGTAGCGTAAAATGTACAGCTGTGGCGACTGTCAGTGCTCGGTGGACTATTGAGCTGGTGTACCACTTGACAGTGGGTGGTGTCTCTCGCTCTCATCCCAAGAATCACCCAGTGGCATTGCCATCTTCTGCCAACGTCAATCAGCTGGTTGCTTTCAAAGCCCAAGGGAATAAAGCTATACCTGCCATTCTGTACTTAAACCCCTTACTATCTGTAAAGCGATTAGCTTAAAAGTCACTGTAGGTTGATCTCTTCTGAATTCAAGGTTTCTGTGTCCCAGAATGTGCCTCTAGGTGTCAAAGATAGGTTAGAATCAGTTTGATCCTTATCCCATTAAGGTTGAGCCTTAATGTTTGCATGTAAGATCACCTCACCTTCACTGGTAATAGCCAGATGGCAGCAACAGTCTGTGCACAACACTTATAAGTGGGGTCTGCTAGCAACAGCTGCGTGCTATCATGTTCCACTGCTCTACACAACTATACCACAAGTCACTGCTATTTGTTAATAAAAAAATTTCTTTAGTCCCCATTCCAATGTTGAGCCAGATTGCTAAATCTTGGGAACAAACTTTATAGACCAGCTTGACGTCAACTTTGATTACTTCATTTATGAAGAATTCCAGATGTTTGAGTCTTCACTCGAGGGGATTGCTGGTACCTGCACTGACAGCATTTGGACCCATGTGCTGTCGCAAGGTAGAGTAAATATACGCTCAGGGTAACATTAGAAAGATGTTTAAAGACAGGTATTTTATTAATTATTATCATAATAATCACTTGTAAGTTTATCCAGAGGAAACAAATCTGGCTTCCAATGATTGAAGATTGTTATGGATTCTTCACTGATCACTTGATTGATGGATTAATATTTGGGAAATGTTATTAATATTATTTAAATATTGTCATCCCCTGCAGAACCTAAAACAGTTCAGCCAATATATATGAAAGTACTGATCCCTTTGGAAGAGCTCCGTACGCCACCACACTACACATGAACTCTTCTGATGACTTTGTGACCAGTAGTTTGGACACCTCCGCTGATAAGTTAGACGATTCAAGTGCCTTGGTTCAGAGTATGCTGCTGCTCACATAATGTAGAATACAAGTGATAGTCTGATCTGCACTAGCTGCACCGCTGCTGCTTTTTGATGATCCACGTTTGATGCTGTTTGATAAAAACTGAAGTCAAGCTGAAGTCAACTGCTGAGAAAGTGTCTCTCTGGCCTCCACTTTTGATGAGAAAGGACTTCCAACATGATGTAGCCTGCCACTGCCCTGGTGTCTGTCCCATGATTGTCTCCTGGAGGGATTCAATGGACTGAATGCATAGTAAAATTCCACATCCATTGCCCCATAGCATGATCACAGATGGTCAGATCTGCTTTAAGGCTGCTGACTCCTCTTTTTTTTGTGATGTTGTTCACCATGGTATTCCCCAAATCAAAGATACATTTGCTCCCCTATTTGGCCCGGACTCTGCTAGCTGTTAAATAATCTGCACTGTAGCAGGTTGGAAAAACACACTTACATGGGTCTAGATACAGTAGGAGTCAAGGGTGTTTGATTACATGACCACCTTCTAGTGTAGGGACAAGGACAAATCTCTTGGGTGCTCCTCTGTCTCCTGAGACAAGCATCAGTGTCGGCAAACGAGTGACTCCAGAGTCTAGAATCGTTGCTAGCTTGGTTAAAATGCTCTACATATTGGGGCGCCCTGTTATATCACCTGGTTGAACGTGTACAAGCACGTGTACAAAATCTCAGTCTTACTGCAGCGGCCTGGGGCTTTGATTCTGACCATTTCATGTCTTCAGCTGTCTTCTACAATAAAGGCCTTTGAGTTACTTTTAGATATTGAAGTGTCATGCCTGGCTCTCATTGCACATTGGAGTGCATGGCTATTAGATGAGCACAGCCATGAGAATCTCTATGATATCAGATATCAGGTGCAAGGAAATGAAAGTGGCTGAGGTCAGCATCAAAGCTCACAACTTGCTGTGATTTCCAAAACAAGGACCACTACTATGATTTAGAGATGGTGAGGCTTGCTCTCTTGCTAACCTTCGTGGCTTATGGGTGAGGTGGCAGCTCATGGTAGGGCTATACTGCCCCACACCTCATTACATAACCACCCTGCCATTACAGTTGTACTTTATGACCTGGTTGTTAAGCTCTGAATAATGCCCATGAGACATTACAAAGAAGACAAGCTGTGATTCTAGCATGCCAAAATGTTACTGGTTACAATTTTAAATTGGGCATGAGAAGCCTATATCCTCACATCGTGACAGTCAGAACACTTTTACAGACACTAACTTTCTTCCCAACTCTGTGATCAAGAGTCGAACAAAGTTGAAAAGGTTCATCCTGATATCCAGAGCATGAAAATACCATTGTGCAGTATTGCAAAGGGGAGTAAGTCTATTGAGCCCCATTAGTGGTTACAGCCAATAATCATAAAACTGCAGTTACAATAGATAACTGTTGCTTCACAACATTATAATACATTTGGCCATCACATAATGTTTGTCAATCATCTTATAAATACAGTAATCTCTTCAATCCTTTCTGTGGTGGTGAGGCGGTAAAGCTCATTCTCTGAATGCTCTCAACATGATGTCATGGTATTACTGTAAAATGCATTAAGTAAGTGTTGCACAGTTCTTTGTTTGTACAGTTCACTGTTCACTGCAGACATACATGCCATCAATCATGTACTGTATAGTTGAATTAAGCTGAGTCACACTTGCAGAGTCAAAGTGCACAACAGGGAGATGTTAAGGGGAAAAACAGGCTGAAAAAGGGAAAATGTAAAACATAGCATATGTAGTGGAGCAGGATTGAAATTCACTTGGCTGATTCCATTGCCTCAGGGAGAGCTAACACTAAAATGCTCTTTGACCATGAAATGGCCCTGCCTGGTAATGGTGGTTAATGGCTGTATGGTGCTGAGGTGCAGAGGCTAGGCAGGAGGGAGACCTAACAGGGGCATCCTGCCTGCTCCAGTAGGCCACATCCAATAAAGGCAAAGGGAAGGTTGGGATAGTAATGTTTAGCTTGAAATTATAATTGTCAATGTGCCGTAGTGCCGTAGTCATATGACGCTATATGTGATCAGTAAATTTAGAGCATCAATAAAAAGATAGGATATTTGTTCAGTCAGAATGTGAGAAACAACAAATAGTAGTATTTTTTTCTACAATTAAGTACTTAAAAAGACATGGTGGAACAAAACTGTATGACAGAAAAAATATGAATTGTTTAGAACAAAAATGTGTGTAATGCAACATATACTTTGCTGATGCACTGGTATAGAATCACATTCATGGTTTGCTAAATGAGCCTTCCCATGTCGAAGACATTAACATGTAAATGCTCACAAAACTACCATTAAAAATAACAGATAAACAATCATAATTGGTCATTTTCTAGGTTGATTTGACTCATTTAAATACACTAAGCCAAGTAAACAGTACCAACATAATGTGACCATGATTGATATCTACAGATAAGCTGGAGAAATGTAAGTAATCAGTGTTACATTTACATTGTCACGTAAAAATATATTTGCAAGAAGAAAAAACTATATTGTTATGGATAGCCAACACTGACCCCAAACTTCTGTGCACACTATCAAATTAAGTTTGATTCAGTTGACCTTTTCAGATTAGTGTATATATTTTACCCTTCGTCCTTTGGCTCTTTGACTATTGAACTACAGTTGACGCAACTCATTACTTGAGTCTAGCTATGATATGACTTGAAGTGCCTTTGAATGCTGACATATTGCCCTCATCACTGCACCAATGTGTCCTCCAGCTGGAATTCTGAAAGAGCAAAACCCAGGAGCAAGATGTGGGTATCAAGACCTCAACAAAGCAATGGCATATCTTGGGCCTATCACGGATAGATGGGGTTACTATTTGAAAGCCATCTGGAAATATAGCATGTGACAGTACAGATATAAAGCATGTATTTTAGCCTAAATGTGTCTCTCTCTAAAGGTCATTATTAAGAGACAAGACATTATACCACCAGACCTCACAAGTAGCCTTGCCTGTGATAGATGGATATTTGTTTTTTTAGATTTGAAGAAAAAGAAAATATAAGAAACCCACATAGATTTAAAAGGGTTAAATTTAAACTCCAGTACAGTACCTTCTTTTGGAACATCTAATGGTTTGAATTGTGGTATCAATTTTCAGCAATGATATAGATAACTGGGCAATAAAAAAATCTGCAATATCAGCTCCTTTTTTGTTGAGTTTTGTTGATGAACTAATTAGCAAACAGTAATCAAGCAATAAATTAATCTAGCATTATATGCAGTAGATACAGAGCAACATTAGCTTTCATTGGAGTCATGTTTCTGCGGGCAATACACGTTTTGCGATTAGCTGCTAAATGCTCAAATCTGTTCAACATTGGGTCGCTAAGCTAACTTGGTCTGTCTGCTGTGTGGTACAGAGCAGGAACATTGAGCTTATTTGCTTTTTTGAAAGACACTAGAGCATCGTAGAGCACACTGTGAGTTCAGCTCTACAACGGCCCCTTTCACGAGCAAGTCATCCTTTGTTGATGTAAAAATATTGAGTTAATTATTATGGAGTTACCAAACATGTAGAAGGACATGCTGTATGTTACAAACAGACACATTTTAAATAGCAACATGAGTGCACCGACATATGTCCTAAATTAAGACACATTAAGCCTGTAGAGCAAATCCAGTCTTAATCAGTTTTGACGATGAGTTGTGAAAAGGAACCGAGTCATCAGCTTTGGTGCCGACAGTGAGGGAAGACAGAGACAACTGAGGGTTAAGCTGCAAACCTCTTCTGACAAACCTTGTCTGAGAAAGCTTTAGTGGACAAAATGACAAGTGAAATATGGGGTCAACTATCAGTCATTCAACAATGAACCCATCCTGTCATCATTTGAATTTTGAGCACTAGGCAATATTAACCTTCATAACCTTGAGTCGCATAGGACAGCTTGGCGATGCCTAAGACTGACAGGCACAGTATCAAAGTAACTGTTGGGTGTCACTGTTATAAACGCTTTCAGTCACATAAAGCCATGGACAAAATGGTACTAGCATGATGATAGGCACTTGAATAGCTCTTCATAAAAGTCTTACCCTAACTGCTTTACAGTGAGCCTTTGGCAACTCTATGTGGACCCTTCAGACATAAAAATTTAAGTGCTATTCTTTGTGAGGATATTTTAAAACAATTACTAACTTTTGTCTCATTCAGTGCTTGTCCTTTGTGCTCTAATAGATAGTTCTACCAAGTAAAGCTGCCACAGCTCAAGGCTATTAAATCTTATGGTCATGATCTATGTGAGTAGACAGAGCAATGTGGCCTCAATGTATAGAGGGTACTTGTATGACCTCAGCTGACCTAAAAGTTCACTGGTCTTAAGTTAGTCTGAGATAAAGTTGCGTCCAGTGGGAGCTGGGTGATATCCACTTACTGCCCTTGCCTTGTGGGAAATGTGGTTGACACAAGGAACCGTGACTTCTAACACTAAACAATATTAACAATGATAACAATGTGAACAATGTAAACAATAGCTTCATCACCTTCCCTATCTCTGAAAAATAATAACTGTAGATAAGTCTTCTCCACGCTGAAGTTTAAAATGGCAACTCTCCTTTCCTGCATTTAGCTGGATAATATTGTCTGTTGGTAAATTACTCCCTTTGGAGAGAGAAATTAACCCAGATTTCCATATCAAAGCATTATGAATTATCCATTTCCCCTGCCCTCCCATTCTGGTGAAAAGAGAGAGTGGAAGGAGTCTGTAGAAGTAGCCTGCAGTGGAATGCAGGCCATACAGGGATTCTTTCTTACAGGAGCAACACTCTAACAGAGAGAATCAGCAGCTTTCTACTGAAGCAAAGAATGAGATCACTGAGCTTTTTGTGCAAGGTCAACTTCGAGGCAAGACACATCGTGTTTAAAATTCAGTCCTATCCTCACCGAGCACTTGAAACACACTGTGCCAGTCGGGAAACCTGCTTGCCATTATGCAAAGACGCGGCGGGCTTAAAGTAAATACGTAATCTTAATGAATGCTGAGATCTGTGGAGGTGGGAGTGGGGGGAGCCCAAGTCAAGTAGAGAAGGGTCAGAAACACAGGGTGAATAATCCTGTGTGTCAACAAGACACAACTAGCTCTCTCTGTCCCAATATGTAGCCATGTTAACAGTTAACAGAATTCAAAAGTTTGTTGTTGACATTGTTGTTCTATTGCAAAATATGCAAGAGACTCCAGAAAGCATCTTGTTGAATACCTGGTCTTATGTAAGGTTGAAGAAAAAAAACAATTCTAATTACTGATGGAGATAAGAGAGGTTTATGTGCTTCTTACAATACGGTATTTAACTATTAAAGAGCAAAATTACATTTGCTTATTTGTCTTATACATTGTGACCTATGTCAGTGGCCCCATCTTGTCTCAGATGCATACATTTAAAACGAAAGGACAGCCATTAGATGACATGTCACACAATATAGGAGTCTTTTCCTGGCTCTGTGCCTGCTGGCTGTGTCCTTTGCTTTGCCCACTTTGCTCTGTGAGACTGCCAGGACATTGAGCCTGACACATCAGAACTGCTGCTCTCTTGGTGCCCTCTTTCATTCGCACCATCACAGAGTCAAAGCCTGCAGAGACGAAGCTGTCCAGAGACTGAGCCCTGCTGGGTTTGACTGGGCCAAGATCCGATCAAGCCTCGAGGAGAGGGTCATCCTCTTCCCTGACTTCTACTTGCTATGATCTCTGAACCGATTCTAAAAGGCCTCTGACTTGATTTGTGCAGACAGTCCCCCTTGAAAGCAGCCTTTGGTTTGGCTTCTGTTGCCTGGAACAGGAAGAGCAGGGTCAGACTACACACAGGCAGGAGAAAGCTCAAGCAAAAGCAGTGTGGGGCGGGGGGACAGAGCTGATAGCCATGCTCCAGGTGCAGATGGCGCACTGTTTTATGTGTGGCCTCAATGGATTATGTCAGCCAAGCTACTGGAGGCATATAATATGGGAAGATCACACAAAAACATTGTCAACCAAAATTCAAAGATTCATTAACAAAGGTCATCTCCATGACAGCAAATGCCTAATACAGTAGATGGCCAAGACTCTTGAAGTCACCATGAGGATGAAAACAGGCTGGATGAAGTAGCCTTAAATTTAAGAAGATAAGAATTGCAATTTTACAATCTCACAAAAGGTTTGTACAATAAATTGTATTGTATCCATACATGATTCTGTCGACAGTGTCGTTTTAAGTAAACATTTTCAAATTAAATGCTTTACCCAAAACCCCCCAACATCACAACACAATTTAGGATTTATGATGCATATGGACATTTAAAAAAGGAATGAAAGAGAGCACTTTGGATAAAATGGAACTTACTCTATGAACTGAGTCAGAATAGTTTATTCAATGGTCCAATTATTAGCCAAGTAATAGTCTTACTTCTGCACATTGTGATGATATGATCAAGGCAGACACTGCCCCTAAGGAGCCAGGGCTGCAGCAACCCTGAAAACCAATAATGGTCAGAGGTCAGAAAAGGGAAACCAAAGATCCAAGTCTCATCCTATTGTGTGACATGTTTCCTTCGCCTGCTCGCCCCAAAGGCTTAGTGTCAGTGTTAACACTTCAAACACTCAATATCTTCACCAAACACAAAGGACACAACTGCTTGCCATCCACATCATTTCTTCCAGGAACAGAGATATGGATCCTTCCCAAAGGTCACTGCCAGCTGAAGTTTCAATGATTAAGCAAAGCTTTGTTGTTTGACTTTTTTCCAGTAGCAAAATCTACTTTTAGGTGCAAATTGAGTTTGTTCAATATTCTAAAAATGAAACGAAACCCATTTTATATGTCAACTTTAAATTCTAATGGGTCGTCATTCTTGTTGGATAAAACGATATGGATAAAATGTTTATAATTTAAAGGTGTATATTCAAAATCATATGTCAATGAGGAAAAAATATATTCAGTCAGATAAATTGCCTGTAAGTAGTATTTTTGTTGCTTGCTAAATAGAATAATATTACCACAATGATTCAAATAGTGATAATACATACATTTGCAATGGAAATTTGAGTGGGTGACTATAACACATAATCCTTACTGTAAATTCATTTTTTCTACAAGCTTTCTTAGGAACTTTCCTTGTCCTGCCACTCTTGAACCCATGAATAATGTGCCTGCAAGCTATGCTGCCACTGAAGCTACTTCAACAGCATTCTCCCGAATCAGTCAAAAGACAACATTGTTACCAGACAACTGAGTCCATCTTCTACTCTGTTACACATTTATGGAATCTTGCACCAGAACACAGACATTGTCGTTGGCTAATCTCACAAGACCGGGATCCAATTTCAAGCAGGCATGGGTGATTCAAGAATCAATCTGGTTAGCTTCCTGTTTTTAGCCTGCTGCTGTTATACTGTGGGTGTAACTCAAAGGGATCTCCAGTTTCCCTGGAATGTGTTCCTGCTGCTGAGGTGGTGATAAAACACCTTATTGTATGGGTCGCTGATTACTCACTGTACCCTGATGTGTGTCTGCTGATACCAATTTTAGCCAGCAACTAGAGGACTCTTCATATTTACAGTATCCTCCAATTTTTCATTTCTTTCACATTTCCTAGTACAACCACACACACACACACACACACACACACACACACACACACAAAATAAAGAAAAATCTGTGGCAGATAAATATATAATTGTTTGTTCAAGTGTGTTTTGCACAGTATGAGACCTTCCGATTGGTGCACCGAGTAGAATGCACTGCAGGCAGTCTCTTGAGGGAAGGTCTCATTTTCTGCCTCCTGCCGTGAAATATTCAGTCTGGCCTGAAATAATATGGGACTCGTTTCAAGGCTTAGCACTTTTCAAATATGCTGGCAATAATGGACAGGGCATCAAATGAAGCACAGCCTCTCCAAGCAAGGGGAGCAGAGGTTTTGAATCCACAGCCAGTTGAAGTGCTGTCTACATAGTGTGATTAGTTATTGGTGGGATGAGCCTGTGAATTCCTGCCAACATTGATTCAGTACTACTGTACAAGGTCCATTTGGTTTGGGAATATATAATAAAGATTCATATCCCAATATTATATTTAAATACCTAAGTTCGATACTGTAGTGCGCCAAATTATATTTTCATATTTCTCTAGCTGCTTTATGCATATCGTCAGAGAATATGAATTTTATTCAGTCTTAGAAAGAAAAGAGAGGAAAATCAAGGGTGCACCATAAATGCACAGAGATGGAGTGCAGACGAATGTTATAGAGGGGGCTTTGGTGAAATGATTCAAGGATTTAACAATCCCACATCCTCTTAGACTATCCTTCATCTCTAATAATCAAGCTTGGCCACCGAATATCCCTCCGGATGGGAAAAAAAACATGTTGCCTCTCACTCATCTTTAGACTGCCAGTCTTGGGTCTTCCTCTTGAAGTCTTCTGTCACATTTATGGCTTCAAACACTAAGCACAGTCTTTTTTTAACTGACTGCCATGTCTTTAAAGCTAGATATCTTTTTTGTACTACATTAGCATGAGATGAAGGGCGGTGTGTCTGATGCAAAGGCAGCCCTGAGAAGGCTGGACCACAGGCACTATGAACTTGTTTGTTGCTGTACACCAAAGGCCACCGAAACAAGCTAACCAGTTTCAGCTCAGGTGAAGTGTAATGTGTAAATCCATAGTATTCCTGCACATTAATTCATTGGCGCACCTAGTGCATATTAAGATAAAACTAGTGCTTGAATTTAATGTATGGTTTAAAGACTAAAGTCAAATTTAGATTTAAATGTATACACCTACAGTGTGTTGGTGTGGGAAGGTATGCCATCTCAGCATACATACTCAATTAGGCCTATCTGTAATCTGATTAATCTCACAAAGGTAATAAACTCTAATAATACAAAGAATCTAATAAAATGCTTGGCATCAGCATTACACAGTAGTAGATTACAACAGTTTTTAACATTAAGCAGCCTTCAGAGGTCAAGGATATCATGTAGGAGAGAATAGTGATAAGCCTATCTATCTATCTATCTATCTATCTATCTATCTATCTATCTATCTATCTATCTATCTATCTATCTATCTATCTATACAATAATTACCTAAATCAGTGTGGATTACATTTTTTGTATCCATACAAAAAATGTGTCGACTGTTTTTCGATAATAACATGACCTACACATTTTTACATTTTTGTCATGTATGCGCTCTTACAATGTAACTACAAAATCAAGAAAAAAAAAAAAATACTAGATATATTCTGAAAAAAGTTTATAGTTTGACAACTTGAAAAAGAGCTTATTACTTGCATGCCCGGAAGGCTGCCGTGAATGAAAGCTACAGAAGAAGAAGAAGAAGAAGAAGAAGAAGAAGAAGAAGAAGAAGAAGAAGAAGAAGAAGAAAAAAAAGAAAAGAAGAAAAGCTCCTGAAAGCGGAGCGTCCACTGAGCAGCGCCGCAGCCGCAACTTCCACCAGCAGCCAGCCGGCGTTTCCTTCCTGCAACACGCTGCAGGCCAATCCGCTCCTCACTCCGTGTTGGGTTACAATGACAAGGGCCCTGTCTGAACCACGACTTTTAGAAAGATAATATAACAGGTAGGTGCAAGCCACGGACCGTGTCACTATCGATAGACAAATTAAGCATTGAAAAACAAGACCCTGACCCAGAAATTCTCGCTTTAATCGGGTCACCGTGCTTGTTTTCAGTGTTGAGTGATAATGGCACCTCTCACTGTCCTCAGCATTTGAAGTCCCCTTACCACAACCTGTAGCTTTTGGGGCAGTGAAAATTGTCCAGCTGGACGCCTTGTATTTTCCTCTATTGGTCCCTTTTGTATGTTTTTAGCCATGTACACCTGCCTGCTGATAGCGTTCCACGTTTTTTTTTTTTTTTTTTAAAGCTAGTTGAAGGTCAGTTCTCCCCTCTAATGAGCTGCTGTGAGGATTTGTATCAGCAGAGTTAAAACTACGGATGTTGGAAAATGTTTATAGCGCAGTCCTAATTCACCTGTAACTCTAATGTCAGTTAAATGAAAGTGTATGATCCATTTAAAAAACAAAAACAATAATGGACTAACTGCCTGTTAGTCACTTTTTTTTGTTTATTAGTCGGTGTTTGTATCAGCAACACTAGTAATGGCTTACATTTTAAGTGCAGAATTGACCATATCATTCTTACAATCTTGTTAACTCTACACTATGCTGGGAACTAACATTACTGATTAAAGTCAAGTGAAAAGCTGCAGTCAAAGAAGGGTAAATCACTGTTCTTTATGTTGCACATGGGGAAACCGCCTGAAAAGTCCAAGAAGGTTTGTCGGATGTCGAGTGAAATTCTGAGATGCAAGCTGAAATTTCTCTGAAATAGGCCAAACAGAGAGTCTTTTGCTTTTCCACCGAGAAAGCCCAATGCAAAGTGGGCCTACAGCCAACTGGGATGGATTCTGGGTAGAACCTAAACAGATGGGAAATGGTATAAAGGTGAATACAAGGTCAATCTGAGCTTCAGTGATAAAGCTGTGGGCACTGCTCTTAGCAGTGTTTTAAAAAGTTGACTTAAGAAAACAGATTGTGTGGTCAGAATAAACTCCTAAGACCATATTGGGCCCTTTTTTACCCCCTCCCGACTTCTTTTGTGTAGATTGCCACAGGCGGAAGCAGCAGACACCAAATGGTCAAAAAATTGTTATCATTATGTTTGTCTGGAAATCAGCAGAATGGGGGTGTTGATTTCCAGCGGGTGGGTTTTCCTTTGTCCCTTTTGTTTTTTGCTATAACCCAGATTTTCATGTTTAACAGGCCCACAGCTGATCCATCTCCCGGTACATAATTGAGACGGAGGAGGTTAAAGCACTCTGAACGCATGGGACCATATTGCAGGTAATTAATATGTAAGCTCAATGATGAACTTCGTCAATACATCTATCACCACACTTACTTGTAACTGGAGTAGCTCGTGGGATGCTGCAGAAAGCGCAGACTGAGAGTACATTTGTCCATTAGTAAACACTTCATAGTGTGTGTTGTGATTGGGGAGGTAGCGGGGCTCCTCTCTGTCCAGTTGCAGTCATTTTTGCCCGTCGCCTCCTCATCGTTGTAAAAACACTTGCTGGGGTTTGGTAGATTAACAGAGAGCCCCCTAATGGAGTAATTACACTGAGCCAAACATCTATTTTTCACCTGTGCTCTGCCATTATTCTCTGTCCCCTATCCACTCCATTGGAAGTCACTTACTCTCCTTACAATGAGTTATCATTGACTGCCATTTAGACGTTCTGGAGCAATTTGTCTTACTGAGGCCACGCGCTGGCCTCATTGCAAAGACAATCATTCTCCCTCCAATATATAAAACATTCATGGGGAAAAGGAAGAGAAAATGCTCCACAAACAGATAGTAGAGAGTGGCTAATAGATACTTTAAAGGTGACAGATGAGGAAAATAATGTTGGAGATTACTGGAGCAGGAACAAGTCTGCACAACCAGTACAAAAGCTTCAGGGACCATACCGCTAGAAAACAGAATCCCTCACAAGACAAATGTGTTAAATGGGTAGTATGGCAGCTATTGGTGGTGGTAATTGTTGTTGTTGCAAACAAACTATAAGTCTCAATTTAAATTTTAAAATCTATTTTTTTTTATTTTGCAATGGTCATTTTCCCATATTTGTCTTTCATTTATTGTCATATTTAGTATATGTTTAACCATTCTAGTGTGATATATTGGTCCAATTTGTTTTCTCCTCTTAGTTGGTTCTTTTTACTTTAAATCCTAGACTGTCTACCTGTTTTAGATCATGTGTTCCTATGTAGTATGTAAAGAAGAAACCTTTTTTATCTCCTGGCCTGTAGGTCCCTGTCATTTTACCCAGTCACAGTCTGAATTTGTACCAAACTAATATAGTACAGAGAAAATTACATTGAAGTTTGAAGGGATAGAAACTGTATGGAAGGCTAGATTTCTCATTTTGTGAAGGCAGATACACAGTTCCTTTATTTTCTTTTACCATTTAATACCTTCATTCAGCATAGTTGTGTCTTTGTCTGTTAGATTATTCAACTATGAATCAATTTAATACAACTCTTCTGAAGGCAAGCATTCACTTGAGACAGTGGCTTGACTGCTGTGCACAGTCCAGCACACATCCCATTCCCCAGACAGGGTTAATCACGTTCGTAACTGAGTGTTTTGTTAGATTAGTCTCTCTCACTGCTTAACACAATGACAAACAACCATTATTCTTTTTCTTGCACTGATAATCGGGACAACTTAAACATTTCTTACTGCCACAAGTGAAACCATTAATCCTCAGTGATACTGCTGATAAGTGGTGACTTTGGAGTAATGGCCCTGTCACCTTTTTTAAAAAGAAGCGAACATTTGAACAATTAAAACAAGATGCCCATTATATTTTGTGCATCCCATCCCTTTGTTTCATCAGGAGGGATCCGTCAGTGCTAATGGACTAAATAAAGGATTTTTGATTATCATGGATTTTAAGGAAGATGGCCTCCATACGTAAAAATAGTCAATTTAAATACTTACTGGCAAACTTTCTTATGTTGTATTTCAGTGTCATGCATATTAATATTGAATAAAAGTTTTTTTCTATAGCTGCAATGATTAGTCAAATAGTCGATATGAAATGAATCAGTAACTATTTTTGATAATAGATTAACTTTTTAAGTCTATGTTTAAGAAAAATGACAAAGATTTGATGATTTCACCTTCTCAAATATGTGAAATTGCTGCATTTGCTTGTCTTTACTTTATGAATCTCTTTGGGTTTTGGAATTCTGGTCGGACCAAACAGGACATTTTATGACACCATCTTGGGTTCTAGGAAGTTGTGAGTGACAATTGTCATTATATTTGCCGGTGTTTTATAGACCAATTGATTAAGTTATTTAAAATAATCATTAATCACATCCCTATTTGCCTTCCCTCCTATCAGGCCACAAACATTATTGTATCATGTTGTATTTTGGCCCCAGGAAACGTCTTTTGATAAGTTGTGTATTTCTCCTGCTGAAGAAGCTTGATGACTTTATAGTCAAAGAGGCAGTGAACATGAACAGCTAGTGAAGGCATTAAAGGTAAGTGTTCAAATGAACACAAACTACAGCTGTGAGACTTAATCTAATAGTGGTGTTGCAGGAAGGTACATATCAAATAGTAACATGTCTGTAACTACACTAATCTTAATAGAAATATAGGAAGGTATATATTCATTTCTATCCACACTGTGATGGTATTATTATACTTTAATACTTTGTTATTTAACAAAAGAATGACACACTTTAGCAATTGCACCTATGCATGTTACTCTGCTTTCCCAAACATCCGCTTTTATGTCCTTAAGGTAGGTGTGTGTGTGTGTGTGTGTGTGTGTGTGTGTGTGTGTGTGTGTGTGTGTGTGTGTGTGTGTGTGTGTGTGTGTGTGTGTGTGTGTGTGTGTGTGTGTGTGTGTGTGTGTGAAATATTCAACAACTTCACATAGTCTAATTGATATTCTCTCAATTTAATCGTCTTCACCATCATATGTAGCTATTTGTCATCATGGCTGTCTTCAGCACTAATCAGTTGTTGATAGCTTGCAAGAGGTGTTACCTATAACTGACAGGATGATAATAAACATGCATAATTGAGTTTTTTGATTGATTATGATTTTAGATTATTTTCCCATTTTCATTGATTGACTTCAGCTATCTTGACATTAAGGAAAGAGATTTATTAATCACACTGTACATTTGGTCAAGTTATATTGTAAGCTTTATTGTCAATTTGGTAATAACTTTTAAAACTGTTGGATTCTCTCTGACTTAATGGACTTATTATTGAAATAAGACAAAAACATGTCTACTTAATTGCTCAAGATGGGAAAATCTGTTTGAGTTTGAATCATTTTTTTTCCATGTTTCATCAAGCATACTGACTAAAACAAGACACATGAGTCAAAGTAGAACTAATTAACCAACTGAATTGATTCCCAGAGATAATACATAATATCCAAACAGATGGTGAAGAAAAACATCTAATTTAGTCTGAAATTAAATAAAATTATTAGTTTAAAATTGAATTTAAAAAGGGTTTATCCAAACATTTAACTGAAATTTATTGGAAATTGAAACATCTAAATAAGTATAGGTTACACTCACGTACTTTTGTGTCTTTCTTGTTTTAGAAGAGGCTTTTCTGCTCATACAGTACAACTTAATATAGAAATGGCGAAATATATTTTGGTTAGGAATGTTGAGGCTAGTTTTGGTGCCCATCATTGCTGAGGGTCATCTGGCTCAGTCAGTAGAATCAGTTTTGAAAAAACCTTTAATTGTCCTGGATGTTGGTCATTGGTTGGAACCCTGAGTATTATAATAATGTTTTCATACTTCTCAACTTCTTGCTATACTATTTTTTTATTTTTCATCCTCCAACCTACATGGCAAAATCACCGTTCTTTGACAGCAACACAGTCCCAGGTACTTAATACTTAGTATTTCTATGGCCGTAGCTCTGTTTTGATCAAAGGGTTTCAGGGGCCTAAGTTTCAAATCCCCCAAAGCCCATTTTGGCTACTCTTTGTTTAGCCCATTGGCATTCTGACCCCATGCTTCTCAGACTTTGAACTCAAAGCTTGGAAAAGCCGTATCGCTTCTTTAAACACATTATCAGTGGGCTAGGTTTTAAGAATATCACTAATCATCTTAAGGTTTTAGTGCAGTGTGGCAGTATCGTTAAAGCCTCGGGGCCCATTTACTGGCATGGGCACTGTACGAAATCTTCTGTGAAATATATGATAACTCAATGGCAGCAAGTGTTTTGTAGGTTTATGCACTTCCTATTAGAGCAGTTTAAATCTACACTGCTGTAGTAATTCACTGTAAAAGTGAAACTCTTTAAATGTACATCATTTTGGAGTTGCAGTACCAGGGTGGGTGCAGTTGGTGTGGAGAATAATGGCACTTGAAAGAAGTGTGATGTTTTTAATATCAGTTGGGGTGTGGCATGACTGCTTGTAGCATCCTCCATGCCCATGCTCCATCTTAATAAACGATGCCCAGTATTTATTTACTTTCACTTCACTTATTTAGCTCTGAAGATTTATCTGACTTTCATGTGTCATGTTAAAACTTTCTCCTGCACATCAGACAACTTGACTTCAAGTTTAATTTAACCTGTTAATGCTGCAAGTTTAATAAATAATTTATGTACTACTGTCAAGATATTGGCATGGACTACATGCATTTTGAAAGGGTGATACAGCTCATGCATATTATACAACTATTATACAAAGTGGAAATATAAAAGGGATCAGATTTCTGGAGAACCTGCTTGGTGCCAAGTGTTTTATTAATAAGCAATGCTTACAAACATTTTAAACTATGTTGATCAGTCAAGCTGCTTGACTTTTTACTTTTGCATAATCACTTACAAACAAAATTTGTAGTTTCCTCTTAGCCTGAATGAAAGCAGAGGTTTTTGTCTGAGTACTACTAATGTTGCCATTTTTCCTACAGTAACAACTTATAGTAGTGGTGTTAAATATGAAAAAGACACACTACCACAAATCATATATAGAAATAGAAAGTTTGAAATAATTTGCAAGCAGTGTGAAATTTGACAATGTTTAATTTCATTATTTAAATGGCCATATGTTGTAATGTCCTATTGGTGAGTATGTTCTTTGTCTAAACTAAATAGTTGTAAATTGCATTGAGAATGTTTTGTTTAAAAGAGCGGACCCATTAGGAATATTTGCAATATTGCAATGAGCACTGCCTGCTTGAACAATTGACCATACTGTAGCCTATGTCAGGTGCATCTGCTTCATCCTATTGAACACTATACACTACCTGCAGTGCAACAACTAATATATGATGGTACTGATGAATACATTATTCAAACTTATAGCGTTGTAAACTGGTTTAAATAGAAATGTTTTGTGAGCACGTAGGACTATCTCTCTTGAGAATGTGTGTGCAAATGTACTTGCATGCAAGTCTATTTGTGCCCCTTAGCTCCTCTCACTCCTCAGCCCCCAATGCTTAAGAGTTGGCACCTTGAATCACATTGTCTTCATCTGGAAATATTTCAGCTGCATTTCTACCACTCTAAAGGCTGATGAAGATAAAGGAGAAGAAGGTAAAACACACCCTGTTGTGTGAATCCTAGAGAAGGCCTTGAACCCTGCCATTCATCCCTTTCACTTCATCAGCTGAGTCTAATTGCCAGAGAGGACAGGATACCCAGGGCCCAATTGTTCCTTATCCTCTTTGGAGCCTCTGAGGCATGAAAAGCGAAAGGCTTGCTTTTGATCTTTTTTTGTTAGTTTTTTCTTCTTTTTCCTGTCATCCCCTACTATCCTTTCCCTCAGAGTGAGACACTCCTTTCAAACTGTGCCCCCTCCTTCAACCACGCAAAATAATTATCAAGCTTTGCTTCATCAAATAATGGTAGATATTGAAGGTCATGATGGGGAGGGCCAGAGGTCTGCAGGGGTGGCCTTAGGATGTGGTGGAGCTCCCAACTCATCTTAGAGGCATGCTCCTTAGCTGTGGCTACCTTTTATATACCTTGACCCCGGTTTCGTTTGTCTGTCCTAATGAGACCCTCTCATGCAGCCAATGCTATGGAAGTCTTTGCAATGGCAGGGTTAGGAGGCCAAAGTACAATGAGACAGGGCTGTGCTCAGACAAGGGCGCATCTGTGCTATCTTATTAAGCCTTGGAAAAGAGCTCATGCGTCTCAACGTCCCATAGGCGCTGAGAGCAGATCTATTGACACCTACTTGTCCTTTGCGGTCAACACCTTTCTGTGAAGAAGCAGGCACACCCAAGTTCTTGTTAAAAGTAGTTCTTGGCAGAGTATTTAGCGAGGCAAAGTGCTTAACTCGGTTTGGGTGGCCATTTGGCGTAAGGAAAAAGAATTCAGCTTTGTAATGTTGAAAAATTCCTTGGAACTAGACACATGACAAGGGATGTCAAAGAACAATTTGTCAAAACCAAACAGTACACATAGTTAAAGAATGAAGGGCAACAAAGTCTCTCTTAATGTTTAATAAAAAAGTTAATATGTTGAAATGCATGTTTTAGGTTTTTGTTAATAATAATTTTTCAGAAAGTAGTTATAAAATGTTTTTTTCTTTTAGCTTTGTTGCCCTTATTTATGGACTTGGCCATTATTCATACCCAGAAATATGCCTGAATTTGGAAGAGTAAAATGCAAATTGAAACCCCTGCTGATTTAGAAGAACAAATCACTGTGTAAGAAGCAATGAGACCAAAGAGATCCCACCTTACCGTCTATCTAACTTGACAAAAGGGACAGCAGGATATACTATAAGTAGAGCAAAATGACATACAAAAACACAAGTAGGCAAACATAAACCTTTAAGCAATCATGTTAAGCATGTCTAACATCTGAGCACTGTGCAAGAACAAAGCAGGGCTCCTGTCAGCGCATCGATCCACTCCTAAAGGCACACACATCCATAGCTCTCTGATTGCTCCCTGCCTCTAACGCCTCTCTCCCCCGTGCCTCTAACTCTCTCTGCTCCGGCTCCTTTCTGAGAATGTGCTTATCGATCTGGCCTACTTCGTTGGAGTTAACTCACTGATAAAACCTGACCAAGGGCTTCCAATGGCCTGAAAGAGTTTGTAGAGCTGGGAAGAAGGCAAAGATGATAAGAGAGAAAGAAAGTGGTCGCTAAAATTGCAAAGCAACGTTTTGTCGTAATATTAAGTTAGTCAAGTTTAAATGTGCAGACATATAATGTGTTATTGTTTGGTCATGGAATGAGTTGTTTTACTGAACTGTATGCTACTTAGCAGGAAGATAAGATACTTAAATATTAATCGTTATCTGATTTGAATCATAGTAACCTAGTGCTTTAAAGTTCTTTCTTTGACATAAATAAAAAAAATTACATGTTTTAGGTTGTAGCCCAAATCATGCCCAACTTTGATGTGCTATTTGGAAATGTTGATCATATATATTTATACAAACTATACTACCAAAAATTAGCCTTGATCATTCATGTATAATTTTAGTTGAATTAGTTTGACATGCACTGTATGTACTATGTAGTGTATGTAATGTAGTGTTTGCAATATCAAACTAGTGAAATATTGTGAATAACACGTCCATTAACTTGACTCGATGAGTTAAAATACCAGTTCCGTCTGAATTAGTGAGGATTTTCATTCATTTTATTCAGCCATCTGTGATACAATTGAATAGAAATGAGAACAAATAACAGCATTGTCTGTAATAAATAAAAAATGGTAACTGTTGTAATACTATTGCTGTGCAGTGTATTGTAGATCTCAAACTATCAATAGTTCCTTATGATTGTTTTCAAGAAAGCATTCACAAAGATATGAAAAATCTGTTTCTTAAAAAAAGTGACTCATGTTTTGTGTGTCAGAGTGTGTAATTGTGTCTCCAGAGTGTGATTACATTGTATGTCAGTTTGTGTATATTTTTGCAAGTGTGTTGTGCTGTCATGTTTGTAACATTCCATGTGGGAGGGTCTGTTGATAAGTAAGCCATCTGTAGTGTTCTGCCGAACGACATGTTGTAAAGCGAGATTTGAGTGTGGAGAGACTTGACTTGACAAATCTTGGCACATAATGAGACAGAGGGAGTAAAGGCAGAAGTCTGTCAGAGATAAACAATTAGATTTGTCCCTGAGGTAAAGGCCAGGCAATGCAAGGACTCTCAGACTAACAAAATCAATATGGCTTCCAGTAAGAACACTCAAGGGGTAGAGTGATGAAGAGGTTCTATTTCGTATAGGCTTCGCCCTCTAAGGGCTACGCTATTGGGTTTATCCTTGGCATGCGCAGTCGTGAATTTTCTTTTCCCGCCCTTGCGTCCAGCACGGGCCTCAACTACGTCCGCATTTACTGTATATGTACACAGCGGACCCGTTGTTCGTCTCCCACTTTTCTTCAAACGTCGCAGTATGAAGACAAGCTCAAGACTCTCCAGCGGTGCTCGCATCTGCCCCTCCTGCCGGACCGGCTACATCCTGCCGCGGACCTCCACCCCGCTGCGAGACCTGCCTCGGCGCCGTTCACGCCGGCCAGGCTCTCACCCGCCACGCCTCCTGCCAGTTTTGTGCCCGCCTGTCATCTAAAGAGCTAAATCGACGGGCGGAAACTTTTCTGGTTTGTCAGGCTGGTGGCGGCGGGGCGGCAGCTGGGCAGACAAGCGGGAATCCGGCGACACCCTGGAACCACTGGCGGACGGCGTTTTCGATGAGCATGAGTCCGCTGGCTCAGTTCTCTCGGACAACGCCTCCGTAACTGGTTTCCCCTCCTCCCCCTGGGAGGATCCCCTCTTCCCCCTGGGAGGTGGGCCTTGAGACGGCGATTGACGCTTTCCCACTGGAGCTCTCCCCGTCTCCCGAACGGCCAGGGGCACCGCTTAAGCGGCCTTCCCCTTTGCCTCAGTCGGCTCCAACCTCCACCGCTAAAGCTCTCTTCGCTGACCTGCCGGAGATCATCAGGAAGGCGGCGGAGCTGAGCATAGCGCTCCCAGCGAGCCGCCAGCCCCGCTCGCGGCCTTTTGGCGGGGATATTTACGCCCAGGAGCAGCCTTCTTCACGGGCACCGCTCTGGCCGCGCTTGCGGAGCTTCAGCCTTTGTGGAGGAGGCTTTTTCACAGCCTGGGAAACTGAAGGCTCCGTCTCTCGCTACGCCCGTTTACTCGGGTTCAAGGCGACACAGACGCGGGATTTCCCTCGGTCCCTCCCCTGGAGGGGAGCCTGGCGTCAATTCTGCTCCCGAAAGCCACCTTTTTCGGCCACCGGAAGCCCACGCCTCCCTCTCCCCAAGATCAAGTGTGCGCCCAAGTCACTGACCGGGCCCACCAATGTGCTGCCCAAGGGCTGGCGGCACAAAACAACATCGCCTTACTGGCCTCTGCCGTCTCCGCCATGGCCACAACCCCGGGCGCCCTTCCTCGGAGCTGGCCACGGAAATTGCAAAGCCATGACCGCCATCCTCACCCTTACCACGGCGTCCACGGTGGCGCTGTCATGGCTTGGCAGACTGTGGCCCAGCGAAACATCTGGCTCCACATGTCCCAGCTGCCTGCGGAAGTTAGACGCGAGCTTCTGTACGGCCCCATAGCTCCCGATGGACTACTTGGGCCCCGCCTACAGACTGCCTCTCATCTCCATCAAGCGGCGGAGGACGGCGGGAGCTCTACCCGGCTCCTTCACAACCCCGCCGTCGCCATGACAACCGCCACAAAGAAGCGCCCCACAGCACCTGCTGCGGCTGCGTCTTCCCAAGCTTGCTTCAGGACCCCCACCTGGTCCCCCTCCGCAGCGGCAACCGGCTCCACACGGCCGGCAAGCTACGCGGGGCCGGAGACCCATGAGCGGCTCCCACCTGGTCCAATCCGCCTCCCGAGCCACCCTGCAAGCAGCAAAGACGGTGGCAATGGCGGAGACGCGGGGATCGCCTGTCACTCCCCAGCTGAGGGTTGGAAACACAACGGCCCTTTTAAGGGCCACACACTCACAACTAAAGAGCCGTTTCCCCTCAGCCAAACAGCCGTTGTTTGCTCTAAACAGCGTGCTGTTATGACAGTCGTTCCCCACACAACACACCAGACCGCTGCTGCAGGGGGCACCACTGCCTCCTCGCTATGCTGGCAGCGGGAATGATCCACCCACGGTGGACGACGCGCTCAACCACCCCTTCCCCACGCGTGCCGGCGGGACAAGGGACACGTTAACCCAGTGTCCGCTCTCGCCCCACAAGGCGACGGCTGGCCACTGCCCTTTCGAAAAAGCCCTACCATGGGCTGGGCGACACAATCACTCGTCTCGCCCAGCGGCGGGATGGGCTCTGCGCTCCCTGCTCGCCATGTCGGTGAACAACACTCAGATATGTGCTCGCCCGCTATCAGGCGCAGCGCGGCATGGGTCAGTTTGACACACATGGACTCATGGATGTCAAAACTGATAACACGGAGTTACACACTCCAGTTTGCCTCCCCCGCCTCCTTTCGCGGGCGTGTTGGAGACTACTGTATCATCCTAGCAGAGTCAGGCGCTATGACGTCGGAACTAGAAGGGCTGCTGTTGAGCGGAGCTATCTCCGCGTCCCTCCAGGAGAGAGAGAGCGGGGATTTTACTCTCGCTACTTTCTCACACCGAAGAAGTCAGGGGACTGCGTCCCATCCTCGACCTGTCACAGTTCAATCGATACATCATGGAGCGCCCTTTCCACATGCTAACCGTCAAGCACGTGTTGGAATGTGTGCGCCATCCGAATGGTTTACGTCCGTGGATCTGAAAGACGCTTACTTTCACGTCCAAATCATTCCCAGGCACAGGAAATTCCTGCGGTTCTCCTTCCAAGGGCCCGTTTCCAGTACAACCGGCTGCCGTTCGGTGCTCGCTAGCCCCCGCACCTTTTCCAAGTGCATGGAAACAGCGCTCCAGCCTCTACGAAAGAGGGCATCAGAGTCCTCTTTTATTTGGACGATCTGCTCATCCTAGCCCCTCTCGGGAGCAGGCGCGCTACAGACTATGGAGGTTCTGCAGCACCTGCAAACGCTGGGTTTTGCCATAAATTGGCGAAAGCGCTCTAGTCCCAGCACAATCAATAGTTTATTTGGGCGTGGACATGAACTCGATTACAATGAGAGCCAGGTTATCAGCACCGAGACAGGTTGCCCTGACCTCTCTGTTGTCCCTTCAGGCCACACACAACAGTGTCAGCGCTGTCAGTGATGCGGCTCCTGGGCATGATGTCCGCGGCACACACGGTGGTTCCCCTGGGTCTCCTCCACATGAGGAAGATCCAAAGGTGGTTTCATCGTCAGCGGCGATCCCGTTCGCCAAAAATGGCGAATGCTGTCCATCCCTCATTCCCTCCGGTCAGACCTGTCATACTGGGGAATCCCGGACCCTGTCTTCCGGGGTTTCCTGGGCAGAGTGACGTCATATGACGGTGTACACCAGCGTCCCTCACTGGCTGGGGGAATGTGCGAGTCACAGGTGGTGGGAGGGACTGGCCTCCTCCCTCTCCCCACATAAACTGCCTGGAGCTGTCCACGGTGTTGAAAGTGCTGAAACACTTCACCCGGTGGTGACGGGAGACATGTCGTCGTGCGTACAGACAACATGACGGCGGCAGCGTACATAAACCGCCAGGGCGGCATACGCTCAGCCCAACTGCTGGAAATAGCCAGACGCCTCCTGCTATGGGCGCACAGTCATCTGCTGTCTCTCAAAGCAGTGTATATCCCGGGTTTTGAACCGGGCGGCCGACCTGATGTCGAGGAGGGCCCTCCCACAACAGTGGAGATTGAATCCCACTATTGTTCAAACGCTATGGAACAGGTTCGGGAAGCGGAGGTAGATCTGTTCGCTTCACGAGAGAACACACAGTGCACATTGTGGTTTTCCCTGAGCGCGGGACAACCCTCCCCTGGCGTAGACGCCTTCTCCCACCAGCCCTGGCCCAAAACCCTCCTATATGCTTTCCCCGGTTCCGCTGATACCTCGCCTCCTGGAGCGCATCCAGGAAGAGAACCTGTCGATTGTTCTGGTGGCACCAGGCGCACGGCGCGTCCTGGTTCCCGACCCTCGTTCAGTTGCTGGTGGCTCCCCCTGGCAGATTCCGTGGCAGGGAGACGCACTGTCGCAGCTGAGCGGCGCAATCTGCCACCCCGGTGATAACCCAGAGGCTGTGGGGCTGGTTGCTGAGCAGGAACGCTTACAGAGATTGGGCTTGCCCCCTGCCGTGGTGCGCACCATCCAGGGCTCCAGAGCCCCTTCTACCATAGCATGTTACGCAGGACGCTGGTCAGCTTTCCAGCGCTGGTGCACAGAGAGGGGCGGATCCCACATCGTGTCCCCTGCCTCTTGTGTTGACGTATCTCCAAACTCTGGTGGATAGCGATTTGGCTCCATCTACAGTCAAGGCTTACGCAGCAGCCATCTCGTCCTGCCACGAAGGCTATGGTGAGAGGACAGTTTTTGCGCATCCCCTGGTGAAGCGTTTCCTAAAAGGGGTTAGGCGTCAAAAACCGTCTGTTCGACCCCTCACCCCCAATGGGACCTTGCTCTAGTGCTCCGGCTCTGGGAAGCCCCCTTTGAGCCTCTGGCACAAGCTTCTCTCAGAATGCTGTCGCTAAAAACGGCACTTCTCCTTGCTCTGACGTCAGCAAAAGAGTGAGTGATTTGTGTGCACTGTCAATTTCCCCGTCATGCCTCTCCATTAGGGGACGGGGCGCAGCCACCTTACAGCCAAATCCCTCCTTCACAGAAGATTCTAACTAGTTCTTTTCGGTCGAGGTGTTTTCCCTCGCGGGTTTTCCCCCGCCTCATGCCAACGATGCGGAGGAGGCTTCCCACCGGTTGTGTCCAGTGCGTGCTCTTTCTCAATACGTTTCACGCACGGCAAATATCAGGAAAACTCAGCAGCTGTTTGTGCATTATAGAGAACATTCCCAAGGATCAGCCCTCTCAAAACAGCGTCTGTCTAACTGGCTGTGAGGCTATTACTCAAGCTTATAGCATGGAAGGGCAGAGCCCCGCGACATCCGAGGGCACTCTACGAGGGCTCTGTCGGCGTCTGCGGCTCTTTTAAAGGCATGGCAGTAGCCGACATCTGTGCGGCAGCCTCGTGGGCTTCCGTGCCCTTTCATCCGTTTCTATCTGCGGGACATGTCTGAACCTTCCATGTCCAGTTCAGTTCTGTCCACAGTCAACGACACGTAATGCCGTGTTGGATGCGTGCAATAAAAAAAAAAAAAAAAGAAACTGTTCTACTGTCTCACCACTCTCATTCTGGAGTATTCTTGGTGAGACGCAGTTCTTAATCCCATACATGATCATAATCACGTTACATGCGGAGATAATCATGTCACTCCGTCGCATGCACAACAGGGCTATTCACGCACAATTTTCCATTAATGATTAACTACTGCCATCATGTTGCAGGCCTTATGAACTTTTTCAGGCCACGCCATTGGCATGGCAGGCTTGATCAGAAGAATGACTGACTGAGCCTACATTGTTGTAGGGAATGTGGTCTATGTTCGGCTTGTTGGCCCTGTGTCGCAGGTGGCATAGACTACATCAGCTTCGCCTAACCCAATAGCGTAGCCCTTAGAGGGCGAAGCCTATCTGAAATAGACGATAGTTACATGGGTAACTCCAGATTCTATTAGTATAGGCGTAGCCCTCTAAGGTCTGACCACCTGCTCCCAGAACATTAGTTGAAGAAAAAGCTGATGTTTTTGGGGCGAACAACGAGTCCGCTGTGTACATATACAGTAAATGCGGACGTAGTTGAGGCCCGTGCTGGGCGCAAGGGCGGGAAAAGAAAATCTTCACGACTGCGCATGCGCGAAGGGATAAACCCAATAGCGTAGCCCTTAGAGGGCTACGCCTATACTAATAGAATCTGGAGTTACCCATGTAACTATCGTTATCATTCATTTCTCAGATTAGGACACATACACAATGAGGTACAATAATGCTTTAAAAATCAATATGATCACTAACATGAAAGCTGCTTGTCAGTGATGTGTATATTTGAAAGTATGCATCAATATTCATCTGTCAGACAAGATCAGCCTAATAAGACGTGATAAACAGGGACACTGAACTGAGCCAGTCAAGCCAGTTTTCTTCAGCAGCCAGTTGTGATCTTAAAGGAGACTTTCACACCCTCTGATGAAACCATAATGGAGCATGAGCAATAGTGGAGTGGGCAGTCCCTTTGCGTTGCATCCCCCCCCTTAGGTCCTGCCCAGACTTGAAGGTCTAATCTAACATCTCACCACTGTTCCCAGCAGGCCTCACAGGGGTAGCACTGCCAGGGCAAGGAGGGTTGGACTGTTGGGCGCGTCCTGTGTTGTGCTTGCGCTGCTTTAGAAGACAACAAAAGAGAGGGTGAATGGTTTTAGGGCGGGAGTGGAGGTGGCTATCACAACTTGTGTGTAACTGCTGTTAGACGGGGAAGGCTCCTCAGAGACACTGAGTTGCTGACCTTAAAGGTGTGAGCCTGAGTTGTGGCCAGCCTCTCGGCTCATCTCCATGGAGACAGGGACGTGGCACCCCAGTGGGCTTGTCTCTGCTGTGGCCTGGAGCAGCACGAGCACTTGGGGATGTGGCCCGGCCATCACCTGGGCTCCAGGGGACCAGGAGCCACTGCTCCAATGACCTTCAACAACCTGCCAGTCTGTCATCTTGGTTTGGGGAATAACAAGAAAAAAAATCAGCTAGGAATTTGTGTAGAGATATTGTTTACTGGGCCTTTGTATCTTTGGAAGAGGCTTGTTGTTCCACTGGGAATGAAAAATTGAGAAGCAGACTTTTTACAACACTAACTCGCTTAATATTCCAAACATTTCTTTTGCCTACATAACCCTTTCATGTCAAGACAATATGGGGGATTTTAGACTATACTCCACTTGGAAATTCTCTGGTTGGTTAGACAATTAGAAACATTTGGCTGATGAAGGTAAAGGGGTAAAAGTAAATGAACATAATTAGATTGCAATATTATCAGACTGATTCTTGTACTTAAGACTCATTCATTCCTCAGCAATTGATAATATAATGGCATCACTGTTTGAACGTGTCCTTTTTTATTGGAAAAAAATGTAAAACTGCTGCACCTGTTCAGATAGTACAGACAATATAGCTCCCCATCTCAAAATGCTAAAAAAATATTAGGGCAACACGGTACCATGTCAAATGTGAAAAATAAATTAGTGTTTCCTGGGCTGCAACTAGTGATAATTTCAATCAATCTTTGATCTATAAAATGTCAAAACAGTAAAAACTCCCAATTTTACAAATTTAGGTTTCTTGTTTTGATCGACCAACAGTCCTGGTAATATTACAATTAAATTTATAGAAAAAAAAAATGTTTGGCTCTTTTATACTTGGACATTTGCTTAAACTAATAATTATCAAATAGTTTGTGATACATTTTCTTGACTAATGGTTTAGTGGTTTAGCTATAGTGGACACCATCAGCTCACAATGCTAACCACATCAAGTGCTACTTTAAATATCAGTGTTGTATGTCTTTAAAATACATTAAAAATATTCATGTTTAAATCAACATCATTTAGAATAAGTGCATTGTTATGCATTGTATATCTGATTGTACTATGTACTTTAATCATAGGTTTGAAAAGAAAAAACTTCTGGCTCGTAAAATAACACAAAATTAAGAAGTGTGCTGTTTCAGGGCTGTGGACACCACAGAAGTAAGAAAATCAACATTAGATACATAATCAGGAACATGAGAGTAATTAATGTATAATGCCATAGACTATTGTTGGTATCACTGTGATAAGTTATTGCCAAATGGGATCTAAAATCTTCTGCATTAAAGTGTAAAGCAGCGCCATCCAAACCATTCCCTGGAGACACTTGTGTTGCATTATCTGACAAACCAATACAGGAGGTTCTGTGGAAAAATCTGTGCTTTCTTCCTTTCAGCCAAAAAGAGAGGATTTTGAATGGAGTGGGGATTTTTTTTATGCAGAGCTGAGACGCGACACCTTCCAGACGGTGAGAGATGGCGAGCCCTAATAATACAGAGCTGTACAATGGTTCTGACAGGCGAGCAATAAAGCAATCAGGGTCCCAGGCATTCCAAATCTCTTTACCACCCACCCTCTAACAGACTGAGAGATGGGCTGCTGACCTGTGAGCTGTCAATCATGGGGGATACCTGCTGGAGCCTGATCAGGAGAGCTGAGGGCAGCAGTCCATCAGATCTGTTTTCACACTCCAGACACTAACATTGCAAGCATAACCACAGACACAAAAGCCCCGCCTCACTCTTAATTAGGAGATGTGGGTGCGTTGTTTGGGAGGGGTCGGACTTGTTTGGTTTAAATGGGTATGGGAGTGTCTAAGATATTGGGGGATAGTAAGTGGAATCCCAGTGAGACCGAGAATAACCTTTTCCCTTGATTTAGGAATCAGGCATTGATTTGTCACGCTGTTTTGTACAAGCAAGAGCTCTTTCAGCTTTGCTTCTCAGTGTGTGTATGTGTGATACGTGTGTGATGGCTTGAGAGAGTGGGGGTGGGGGGTAAGGCTTGTTCATTAGCTGTCTGTATCCCATTCCAGCAAATAGATCACCATAATACTGTGGTTAGTTAATGGCTTTCTGGTGTTTCCTCTAGAGTCTTTCTGTCTGAGGGCTGACTGCTAAAACTCTTCCAGTGTTTTCTCCTCTTTTTTTTTCAAAATGGGGAGTCTTGTGTTCTTCTGCCTAACTCAGACAATTGGCTTCAACCAGTGGACAAGGCTGTGAGCAGGCAGGCCACATGGACTCACGTTAAAGAACTAAAAGCAACATCCCAAAAAGCATGCTGATATGACATTTTGTCTCACTGGTGACTGGAATCCTCCTGGTTCTCCACAATTAAAATGCCCAGTCTGTGACAGATTCTGTCAATGAGGAAATATATTTTTGTGTTTCTGTCATATTTTAGACATATTTCATAAAATGTGACCTTGAATGTTTACATAAATACACAATGCATTAAGGTGAACATAAATAGAGACTGGTATATTTAGTAGAGCATTACATTCTTTGTCTTCTCTAAGATAGATAAAAGATATCAAACAAATGCAATGAAAATGACTTAGGTTTAGTAGACATTATATGAAACACAGTAGACATTATTACAAAATGGTCTGTAAAATTGTCATTAGATGAGAAATCATGCTGTGGTCCAGAGACGATATCTTAACAACTACTGGCGAGATTGCCATGCAATTTAGTATGGATACTCATAAATCAGTAAATTCCATCACTATCAGATTTTGTTTTTATAATTTTTGGACAATTGTGGGCTCCCACTTTTCCATCTTGGACACTCTATGTGCCTTCTTCTAGCGAGAGATCTGTCTGTCTGTCTGTCTGTCTGTCTGTCTGAACGAACTCTGGTTAAACTTTAAAACTAGGCAGCACTGATGGAAAAATAACCACGATTATGTTACTGCCCTTAAAATGTTTTCAGAAACAAATTTTACTGTAATGTGTTGCTGAAATAAGAGTTTGTGAACAGGAAGTGGTTTCTATGTATCCTGGAGGTTGAAAAAATCAAATATCAAATATATAAACTAAGATTTTGTACAGTATTGCCTATTTCACACTTAATTTTTTTGGAAAAGCATTTTCGCTTACTTTTAAACTGTAAGACAAGTTTGTTTGTACCATCTGGCCACCATATTGATTCCGATACATTTCGTATGTTGCACACTAGCAATAATTGGTGTGGCACAATGCATTCTGATGGCTGTAGGTTTTCTACCCTTTGGCGAAAGGATAGCACAGCCTTTTTCTTTTTCTCTGGCCAAGTAGCACCAATTAATTAATTAAAACTACACAAAAACTATTTAAAATGCCTCCTAGTCCTTGTTGGGCTAAAAAAAAAATCTAAATATCTTATATAAATTGTTGCTGGTGAAAACCGAACCTCAAACACACAATGAGTTACTTAAAATGTATGTCCAGCTGGTGAATGTCAAGTTTCAACTCTGTGCTTGATAGGCAGCATTGCTTGTGCCGTTCCACAAATACAGTAAATGATTACTAATCCATCCCTCGCTAGCTGTGACTTATTGACCTACAGTTTGCTTCAAACATTTCAAAATAGAAAAATCTTTTTTCTCCACATTGCATATTGATACGTGTAAACTTGATCATTCAGTTGATGTCATGTGATGGAATCTCATTTTGTGATCAATGTAATTCCTAACTGAGGGTCTAAACAACAACCTAATTTATTAAATGGTCATGATGTGTGAAATATTGCAACTTCCCATCTCAAGGTTAACACTGCTTGTGCTACTGTTGGCTGTAAAATAAATGATTAAATCTGATTGCATCATGACATTTTCAGATATGTAGCTATGAAATTTGTGAGTTAGTCTTTCTAATTTGGGACATTGAGTTCACTGTTGCTAGGCAACTGAACAAATAAGGATGTCTGCATTTTTTTTTTTTAAACGTGATTTTTCTTTTTTCTGTATTTCAGCGTAATGCTTTGTAATGACAAAACAACATAAATAATTAACTTCCATCGGCTCAGACATTGTTAAATGTGTTTAGTATACATCAATTTATGGAACTTAAGGGGCTCTATCAACGAGACCAAACCAAAATGACCAAAATGACCAAAATGCCTCTGCATGTATTGAACAGACTTACAACCAATCAGTAGCTTGCTACAGGTATGCTACATTCACGAGAC
This sequence comes from Percina caprodes, assembly GCA_013375575.1. NCBI lineage: Eukaryota > Metazoa > Chordata > Actinopteri > Perciformes > Percidae > Percina > Percina caprodes. The sequence continues at coordinate 9,057,140 of JABXJD010000001.1, forward strand.
CTTGGGATGTTATTGTTACTCAGCAACAAGTGACAATAGGGTCAAGGTAGCGTGACTAAAGTTAAAATGAATTAAACTTTTAGGCAAGGAACGAGAAGTGAATTACCAGTATGTGTGAAAACAGTTTTATCTCACACATCCATTTTGTTGTTGATTAAATAGCATCATTATATAATTTGTGGAATATATAGCATCATTATATAATTTTGTCGTTCTTTCAGGGGTAGTGGGTCGCCCGCCAAAACAATGGTAGGAAACAAACCAATATATATTTAAACAAAATTGGCATGAATAATCATAATGGCATACATTTATGTGTAACTAAAGTTAAAACTTCTTTTGAACAATTTCTTTGTCATTTGCAGATTGATTTCAGTTTTGGTGGGGGAAAAATTTATTTAAATCGTAAATTGGATTTATTTTTTTGCTGAGCAACACATTCAAGTTGGGATGGTACTTGGTCCGTTTTGAAGCAGCAAAAACATGGCGGCAGGGTCACAAACCTTCTCAAATTACAACTAAACAGAACATACATACATATAGTAAGGCAAGGCAAGGCAAGGCAGCTTTATTTATATAGCACATTTCAGCAACAGGGCAATTCAAAGTGCTTTACACAAAAACAGTTAAAAGAAAGTAAAACAAATAAAACACAAGAATAAAAGTTACAGTGCAGTATAAAAGAAAGAAATGAACATAATTTAAAGAAAGGCAACATCGAAAAGAAAGGTCTTCAGCATTGATTTAAAAGAACTAAGAGTAGCAGCAGACCTGCAGGTTTCTGGGAGTTTATTCCAGATATGAGGAGCATAGAAACTGAACGCTGCTTCCCTGTTTAGTTCTGACTCTAGGAACAGACAGTAGACCTGTCCCAGATGACCTTAGAGGTCTGGGGGGGTCATAGTGTACTAGCAGATCAGAAATGTATTTTGGCCCTAAACCGTTTAGTGATTTATAAACTAGCAAAAGAACTTTGAAATCAATTCTTTGGGGCACAGGAAGCCAGTGTAAGGACTTCAGAACTGGAGTGATGTGATCCAGTTTCTTGGTCTTAGTGAGGACTCGAGCAGCAGCGTTCTGAATCAGCTGCAGCTGTCTGATTGATTTTTAGGGAGACCTAAAGACCCGTTACAGTAGTCAAGTCTACTGAAGATGAAAGCATGGACAAGTTTTTCCAAATCCTGTTGACACATAAGTCCTTTAACCCTTGATATATTCTTAAGGTTAAGTAATGGAATCTTGATTCATATTTGATCAGCACTGCCCAGTTTGAAAGTTTGATCTGGGTTTCCTGAACCTGCTGAGTATACCGTTCTATAACAGCCTTCAAGTATGTATATGAAAATGTACTTGTGGTGGTGGGAGGCTGGGTTTAGTAAAGGTTTAACTATTTATTGAAAACAATAGCTTTGTTTCCATCCACATGTTTTTATGCAAAAGAAGTGATCTCAAATTAAAAATTCCTTATGTAAACAGTAAAATTCGATTGAATATGGACTCAGAGTTTGTACGTATGGTCTCATCTGATTTATTTATTTTCTTTTCTTGATCGGCTTATGCCATAAATGCTGATGGAAATGCTATTTGCAGAATAAATAAATAAATAAATAATTGTGAGATATAAAGGAACTCTTAATACTAAAGTTAATTTGAAAAATTAAAAAGCATCAAAATTCGAGATGCATAGTTTTCAATTGGCAGTGACAATATGTTTTACTTGTACTAAGGAAGCTATGCTTGCTGTTGGAAAGGGTTATTCTTTGAGGCACTGCTTTGGAAGATGATTTTTTTTTTTTTTTTTAATTCATGTTTTAAACATTTTGTAAGATCTTTTAACAGTTTGAGACTTTCTTCCAAGTGTGTGTTTGGGGAGGTGAATCTTGCTGACTGGTTTTAATCATAACCCTGAAATCTTGAAATCCTGCCCGCTTTTTGCAAGCTTATAGGATAGCTGTCTTATGTGTGGAAAGGTAAACGTTCAATGATAGAAGATGAAAGGAGTATATTTCAGGGTAGATTTTAACCTCAACCATATTTGACAAGGAGTGATGAGTTTTGCAGAAGTCTTTACTTAAACTATCCCTCAGTGATGCTGTGTAGATCCCCCCTGCATATGGGAAACTAACTCACTTCAGGGGCCAGCAGCCTGAAGTCTCCAGTCCAAAGAAAGCCTTGTTTTGTTCCTTCCAGAGCTCTGATGTCATCCCTTACTAAGAACATGTAGGTGATCTATTGCAGCTGGATGAGCGGTCCATATGCATTTTACATTGCCCTTAGTTATTTTTGGGTCAGAGAGAAGCAGGGTTTACTGGACCATTCACAATCTGACATCACACTGAAGTCTGATTGAGACCGGATTTTTCTTCCCATGCTCCTGACCACTGACAGCATATCCCCAAAACACATCATGTCATTTTTATATCATGCTGTTTAACTAAACTTGGATGTCTGTATTTAATGTTATAACCTGATGTCAAAATCTTAGGTTTGGTATGATGCCAATGTAAATGGTTAATTACATGCATTTATTGGTCACTAAGTCATTCAGCTTTTCCTAGTTTATGCACACACTGTAGTTCACAACAGTAACTTTGCTAGGCATCTACAGGTTAAAATGTGTTGGGGTATTTACAGTAATGTAATGAGCTGTAACTTTGACTGAAGCATCAAGTCAGACGTGAAAAGGATTTCTCATATTTCAAATGGGAGCCATAGTGACCCCAGTGGAATCATACTACGTTCCAGTATTATTAATGTTCAGAAATAAGTATTGTGTGAGAGTAGAAAGAAAGTGTAATGCGCATACTGGCTGCCATCTTGGTTAGGTCTGCGTGGATATTTTGTTCATTTTCCCATTTCTCAACTTCAACATGAACACAAAACAAACAAACCTAAAAGAACAGGAGGTTTTAATGGCTGAAAAAAGCAACTGCTGAGGCGTTGCTGGACCTTCAGACCTTTTGTGACCAATGGCGTGTCATCCCTCACTTTGTCATGTTTAACTAAAACCAATCCCCATTTAAAGCAGCATCCATCAGTGTTAGTTGAGAACAATGACAGATTGCCTTTCTGTAGCACTCAAAGCATCTGGATCCTTTCTCTACTCCCCCTCTTTTATTTATGGTAAACAGCCTGAATAACAGCTGGGCAATGGGAATTTACAAGTTAATCAATTGTTTGTTAGGAGCCACAGCGATGCCCCATACCCAACCATCTGTGAGTTAATGTTCATTTACCATGCTAATTTTCCCATAGGCAACAGCATATCTATTGATTTCTTCTTGAGAGATTTATCCACACTTAGTATTATTAATACATAAAATGGCACCTACGTTGAAGATGTGGGAGTGTTCAATTTAGTTTGTTAGGAATAAAATGTTGAGCCTGCTGCGTAGTCAACTGAAAAGGGAATTTAGCTGGTGCTGATGAACTTGCCAAAACAACTTTAAGAGCAGTAACGCTGTGGTCCCATGCACATTTTCTTCTTCCAGGTGGATGTCCTGGAAGTCATATTTCATTTCACGCACTGTTGATGCACCTTGTAAGCACTGTTTAACTTGGACACTGTGTTTCCTGTTAAAGTGAAGTTGCCTTTGTCTCTCCTCCCAGGTGTTTGTGCCTGTGGCAGGGTCTTGGTCTTTTGTTCTCTCCTGCGCCCTCATCTGCACCACAAGATGACCTCAGACAGGTCATTCACAAGTATCCCTCAACACAAAGTTGGCAGTCAATGGCTCTCTCGTGTCAACACATACTGTAAGCAAATCATCAGAAAAAGCTGGAAAAAATGTTTTTATTTGTATTTGACACATTTTAAAATATTGTTTAAAAGAGCAGATTTTTTTTCTTCTCCTAAATCTAACAAAATAGGCATAAACAAAAGAATACAAACATTAGACAAAGTGGCTCACCTACCCTGAAATAAGCAACATTATTTAATGAGATGGCAAATATTGGTAATACTAATCGTTAATCTTACAATAAAATGTTTAGAAAACCCATAACTACACAATAGAACGCAAAATCTTCAAAAACATGCAGAGATTGGGAAAAATCTTTCTATTAAATCTACTTTATTTGGCCATGCTATCTTGGCAGCCTTGAACCAGTGTTAGGATAGGGCACCATTTACAACTGCACTGTGAGCACTGGTATTCACCTTTTCCTATTTCCCGGCTGCAGCACAGAAACCGCACGCTACTTTATTTATAATCCAACCAACCTCAGTGTGTAACTCTTGCCCCATACTCTTGCTCGCATCACACAGTGAGGTCACTTCCCTCTGCACCTCAACCACTGCTCTTGCATTCCAACATGGCTCTAGGACAGCAGCCCAGCAAAGCTCTATACTCCTCAAATCACAAAGAGATCAGAGCCGAGCTGGATGTGAGCCAGGATTCAGGCCCTCACAGCCCAGGCAGCTGGGGGCAGCCTATAATAAGTGGGAGACAATGAGAACTAGCACACATCCCACGCTTTGCATGTGATGTCGATTCAGAATTGAAATGAAATGGTTTTAATAGGTTTTTGTAGACTACACAAATTATGAAAAGATATAGCCACTGGTGGGGTTAGGTTATACACACATTAAGGGTATATGTTTAACCTAAGTAAGAGAATATGTATTATTCAGTACACTATAGTCAGTTTTGAAAGTGCAAAGCTGTAAAGGATGAAGGTTAATACAAACCACATGAAGGTATAAAAAGAGGCCTTTTGGAGCTTTTGATTTTGCTTAAACTTTGAAAAGTGCTGAACTATTTATTCTTTTCTTATGAATTCCTAGGCCAGCGTACTTTTTTATGTGTTGCCTACACTTTTTAAAATCCAAAGTTAATTGCCCTGGACTGTAAAAACTGGGCAACTGAACAGTTTTTCCAACAGTCATCAAAACATGTATGTATAATATTTTTTATTTACATGGGGAAAACTAGACATATTAAAGGCATTCTGTTTTAATGAATAATAATGAAGAGTCTACTGTGATGTGGACGGCTGTGGTGCTTTAATGGTCCCTTGTAGCCTCTTAAGTCTCTGGTGATAAATCTCACACAGGCTCACTCGTATAACTAAAACCCAAACCTCATTCAACTTCACATCCATCAGTGTTTGGCTGAAAGCGATGACAAAGCACTTTCAATTACACCAGTAACTGACTCTGGAAACAGTTCATAGCAGGGTCCAGGCTCGAAGACTAGGGGAAACACACAAGGGGGAGGGCAGAATGGCTGGTGGGGCATCCGTTTGACTTGCTCTCAAATAATAAAAGGGTGGTGTGACTGTGGGACACAAGGGATGCCGCCAGCGTCGCGAACCCAAGGACAATTCACCTATTTTGTGTGCTGTCACCCCTGTAGTCTGATTTATGGTTTGGACATCCTTCCTATGACCCATTCGTCCATCAACTCGGCACTATAAGGATACTCTGGTGATCAGAGGCTGAAGTATCAAAGCATCCTCAGTCAGGGCCCTTGTCTAGTACCAGAGGGCCTTGTGTTGCTGAATGGGGAGTGATGCAGTTGGGAGGGTTGCAGCAGTAGAGGAGTGCCATTCTTAACCCCGCACACCAGAGCTTTTGAGAATCCATCAACTGTAAATGCTTCATTCTATAATGTTGGTGTTTTCTTTTCCATTTTTCATCCCAATTTGTAATTATATTATGTGGAGTGTGTGCTCTCTAAAAGTTAACATGGCAGTGTTTAATTGGAGTGATTTTACACATAATTGCATGATCCTCTCTACCACTTTTGGCTTCCACTTTATTTGAATAAGCGGGCTAATTTGAATCCATCCTCAAAATTAATCACCAAGGCATATGTAATATTGAAGTTCAAAAATGAAATAATTGAGAAAATGTAAATCTGCTTTGAATAACAGGAGCCTTAATCATCAACAAAACCGCAAGCGCCAACGACGACGGCACCAGTCAGGGAAACATCTAATGCAACAGTAGATAAATGATGATCAGTTTCCTCTCTTTGAAAACGCCTTTATTACATAAATAAAAACAGAGTCTGATCCTCCAGAGTGCCTGATCTTTTAAAGCATCTCTGACTCCAACCCCCCTGATGAAAGGCCCACACTAACATCAGGAGTCCAGAGCCTTTACTCTCTAACTTCAGGCAATTATGACACAGAGGAGATCTTTGCCTTCTGCACTCAAAAAAAAAGAAGAAAAAAGACTTCCTTTTTACCAAGCTTAGTTGTAAAAATAATCTTGCTCTTCTCAATTGCAGTCACCCCGTGCCCCTTGCAATAGCAGCAAGGATGTATCGGAACAAGCCATGGGGCAAAACAAATCACTTGTGATTTACAGAATTATAAAGATTTTAATAGCTGCAATGTTTCTCTCTCAGATTGGTCTTTATTTCCAGGAGTCAAAGTTTCCTGGGTGCCTTAGGCTTTTTAAAAGCAGTAATTGGCCAACAGAGAGACTTAGGATCTCCCTGAGTGATTGAGTGTATTTGTTGCTGTGAACTTGAGGGTATCACTCTAAAGATCACAGGTCCAGGTTGTGAGAGCCTGCAACTTATCAAGCACAATTCAGTTTGCAGCAGTCAGACTACTCTTCCATACAGTTTTGTTTAAAGTTTTTCTATGGATCTTGATGTTTTTTTGTTGTTGTTTTTTTGCTGATTAGTTATGTTTCCAAATAATCAGCATAAACTAAAGGGCTCTGGTTTGTGAACTCAAGACAGCCTTGAATTAATGCAGAATAATTGTTACGATGAAGGGCATGACCGTTCTTCTGGCATGTAAGAAAATGGTAAACAAAGTACATCTTTGAAATGACAATGAAGTGAGGTGTAATTGAAATACTCTTTGTTTTCACCCTGTAATGAATTACCTCTCAACCCTTTACCATAAATAAACATTACATCCAGTTTAATTTATAACCGTGTAGAGGTAGCAAACACCAAAAATCAATTAAAGCTTAGCAGGGCTGTGTAGGAGAACACCACTGTGCCTCACAATGAATAACAAGGCAACCAGAATGACAACAAACATAATAGTTAGAAATGTAATAACATGCACTCAGTGCTTAACAACTCTTACTTCTTCTCTTGACTGAAACTAAATAGCTATCTCTTAATTAAGCAACCTTCCTGCACCTCTCACCTGTAAACAGTTCAGGACTTCACAATACAAACTATCTACATTATGCTGACAATTTATGAAATGTATCAAAATTGATTAACTGACTTGTTTTTCTCATTGTGCAGACGAGTTTTATACAGATTGCTTTTACTTGTTGTATCTGTTGTACTAATTAATGCGACATCTATATTTATTTTGCACTTTTCAGCTATACCAGTACATTTCTGCAAAACAACCCCAAAATTTTTAAATGATGTGCTTTCTAAATGTTAGAAAAACAAGCCTGGCAGTAGCTAAGCTATATTAAGGAAATCCACCAGGGAGGCATAATCGAGTTTGACTCTCTACCGGTGGTCTCCTTGTTAGTGTTGTGAGTGTCAGAACTGACAGTGCAGGTAGCTCAAATGCCACTTAAGGTTTTAGCTTCAGTGGCTTTTGGAAAGAAATGACCGTGACCTGTGTAGCTTGAGCCCACATCCCACACCCTTTTCAGCCTGACAGCTGCTCAATGGCAAGTGTCTGCCAGCATGCCGAGGGGAACGCTGCCAAGCAGCCGGAGATAGAGATGATTACCACATCCCTCTCTCCCTCTCAGCTTGCTCACTGAAAACTGATACCTACTAACAAACTGCTGTCAACATGTTAGTGAGGCAGAGAGAGTGAGAGCAGTATGTGCTGAGAGAGAAAAGAGATGTGTGGGAGAGTCAAAGTGAGGAGTCCAAACAAGTTAGGATTAATGACATCGAAAGAAGTTTTTGTTCTGCTGTTTTCAGAGCTAACATTATTGAAGAATGCAATCAACGCTATGAGGAAATGCCTGTTAGGCAGGCACTCACCTACAGAGTGACGATCAGATGATGAATGTCAGACAACGTAGTCACAAGGTCACTAGTTTTAAGCCTACTATAGCTCATCATGCAAAATGATATGTGTCCATGTGCAGCCATCAATACAACTGAAAGAAATAATTTCTTGTGTGGAAGTTTTACTTGTTTTGCTGTCGCAAATATAATTTGTGCACAGTGAATGCTACATTGCCAAGAGAAAGTTTTGACGGTGTTTTGCAGATATGCAAATTGCTTCAGACCTTTACTCCAGCCACTTAAAAACTTTGGTTTTCCTGCTGAGAAAAGGATGAATGCAGAGTTATAAATGTCATTGTTTTTGACTAAAACCCCCACAGCGCCACTTTAAAGTGGGAAAAAAGGAAAAATCACAGCTGACATATATTTTTCTAATTGTTGCAGAGGGGGGACGGGAAGCAGCATGAAGTAGCTTGAATTATCGGTAATTAGAATATTGCTGTGCTTAATTACAAAAGATTTTGATTGTCTGATTTTAAGCAGAAGGACTATTTTAGCTACAGTCTTAATACACATTTTGTTTTTGAAGATTGGGAATGACAATTATGATAATGTGCTTCTCAGCATGAAATATTTTTGTCTAAGACAGGAAAACAGAACATGTTAAGTAGACATAATGCATATGCAGATTCTTTGGAAAAATGCTAAATAAAGACATTGTAACAATCAATTTTGTATTTTTTGTAATTTGAAATTAAAGGTATTTCATCCTAAGATTATTTAATTGCAATACTTCTTTATTGGACAATGTGACAGGATACACATTGAGGATTTTAAAATATACATATTTTAAATGTCTCATCTAAATCAGCCAATGTTCAGTTCTTTCTAAATCACCCCACCAGAATGTGGGTTGAAAATACTCCCAGTCAGATATTCATTTGCCTAGCTTGAGGTTATAGTTAAGGTAAAAGTTTTCTGCTAATGCAAAAAAATTACTTTCAAAAAATGTTAAACTTTTTTCAGAGCATCATGTGGTTCAGCCTCATTCTAGAATTGGGCTCTGCAGAGGTCAGTGAGTTACTTTTCATTTGTTTCTTTCAGTTATGAAATGTCACAAAATTAAAAAATGGAACAACAAGATGAGTATTTCTCTAAAAATCAATTTTCGAGAAGAGACAATGGAAACAAATCTAAGTGCTAGTTTGAACCAACCTCACAAGGCTTCCAGGGAAACCACCAAGCCTAAGAAGCACTTTATTAGCCAGCAGGGGGGGGGTCAGGAGGACCAGCCCTATCATTGATTGAGGTTGGAGGATGCATCCACAGCTGCACTTTCTCTAAATTTCTAAGAGTAAATATGCACCTTTGAAGTGGGGGGTGCCTAGGAGCACTCCTCTGCACAGATTGTGTGGGTTTCTGTAGGGAGCTGTAGTTACGGGAAAGATCAATGGACAGGGCATTAGGGGGAAGAGTACACTACACTGTCCAGCCCTCCAGCTTACAGAACAACTCTGCAGCTCCTAGATGGCCAGTATTATTGAGCTCAAGGCAGTTTAATTCTCCATGCTGTTTTCTCAGACTGATAAAATGTTCAACCTTTCCAGCTGCAAAATGTAGTGGAGAAAAGATGAAATATACTATGAACTTTATATACAACTGGAGTTTGGTTTATATTGCTCAGTTACCAGTTTTTCCTTCTTGACAAAAAACTTCTGTAGTACTGATGATCTTAAGATTTTTTTTTTTTTACAAGTTTAGAGAATGAATGCATTGTAAAATGCTACCTGGCTGAGCACTTTCACTTTATTCATTGAGGTCATTTGGTTCCTGTTTACGTAGTTTTGGACATTTTCACATTACTGTTTTAAATGGTGATGAGCATAAAGTTCTCCTAATTCAACAATTTATTTTGTTTCTGAAGATAAACATGTACATTTTTAAGCTTTAAAAAAAATCAAATAATATTTTTGACTGGAATACTACATAATTACTGACTGGAAAACTCCCCTGTCCACTTGTGAAAGCATGGAAAAACCCATATCCTGCTCATTGTGTGGCTGGATATGTGTACTTGTGGCAGGCTTTAAGTGCATTAGACTTGTGCTGAACACACATCTTCCATATTGTGGTTTGTAAAGACTATGGAGAAGCCTTTTGGGGTAGCCACACTTTCAGATGGGGCTTATCTGCTCATGGTTGGTATAAATTGATAAGTGAGCATATATTTTAAAGCCTTTTCTATTCTACTTATGCCTTTTTATAATATGTCTCAAACTCAGTGTTTATTCAAATATGTAGTGAAAAGGATAGCAATTACACACTGAATAGATTATTTGATTGATTTGTCTGAGTCTGAATTAAATTGGTTTGGTACAGTAAATGGTGTGCTGTCCCCGATATGAGAATGAGAGGACAAGATATATCATCTCCACAGAGTTTCAGAGTGTAGTGCCTCTTTGCTCCTAGGTGTCGCCAGGGTTTAGCTCTACCAGGCTCTGGAGATACAGCCAGAGAGCGTTAGCATTTACAACCCCTGTCACACTCCACAAAACACTGTCACTCAAGCACAGCCTGTGTGGCAGCTCTGGCATTAATGGAGACGTTGACATCTTCCGACAGAGTGTTTATCTAATACTAATGCTAAGCAACCAGAGCCAGTTGCCCCCACATGGAGCCATCAAACCCCGCCGCAGACCTCGTTGTCTGGCAATCGCACTAGTTTTCCCATTCATCCCTCAAGACTTATAGAATTCATAACAATGGCTTTGCTGCTGCTCTGTGTCATGTCTGTTTTTTATCATTCAGCTACATATTTCTTGCCACAATCCACTAGACCGCCTTAAGACAAAGTTGGATAATATTATGACAAATTGCAGGAAGCATCACCTGTGTATGTATGCTGGCATGAATCTTCAGCTCTGGACCTCTAACAAAAGTTGTTTACATATTTCTGCTGCAGTGTTATTCTCAAACGTTTTTTTGCAGATTCTCTTTTCTAGCCCTCGTGTGTGTGTGTGTGTGTGTGTGTATATATATATGTATGTATATATATATATATATATATATATATATATATATATATATATATATATATATATATATATATATATATATATATATATATAAAAGCTACAGTTTATTCAAACACCATATTGTTTGCATGCCTAACCTTAACCAAGTTACCCTCACCAAGTCTTAACCCTCAAACAGAAGGGCTGTTTGAGGGTTAAGACTTGGTTAGTAAAGTTGTGAGGTCCAGCAATTTGGCCCTACAAAGCTGTCGGGACCCCACGAGTATATTGAACTCCCGGTTTTTGGACCCCACAAATTAGTTAAACAAGAACACACACATACACACACTAACACACCATAACACACACCCACACAATGACTGGTCCTTAAAAAGGAAGACTCAAGTTTTTGTTTAGCATCAATTTTTTTAGCACTTTATGAAGATTCATATACATCATGTAAAAAAAAAATCATACAATACTATATATTATAAATTCTGTTAAAAGAAGACAAGTTGAAAATATTCAGTATAACCGCAAACAGTGGAGATTAAACATTCTGTGCAGTATGCAATGTACAAAAGGGCTGTAAAAAAATTCCCATATGTTACTATATGTATCAGACACTGATGATGGGTTCATGAAGTGTATGGAGCTATCTTTAGAGGATTGATTTCCCATACTGCCACGCAGTTGGCTGCATTTATATTCAATGCCTGTGGCTCTGTGACCCCTGGTTCTCCTTTGATGTGGCAGGCAGAAGCACAAACTAGGATGAGGCAGAGAGAGAGAAGGCTGAGGGATAGCAAAAGGTGAAACAGTCTACAATGAGAGGGGGGAAGAGATATTTCTTGTGCAGCAGGTTTCTAGGAGGGATGAGAAGAGTGTAAAAAAGAATATGAGTTTGCAAGGAGAAACAAAAACCAATGAAGCCATCATCTGACAGATCTGTGAGAGTTTGCACTGAGGCCGGGTTGGTGGTGGGTGGACAGAAAGGAAGCTAGGCCGAGGGAAAGGGATCGCGTGATGGTGGGGGGTTGGGAGAGGGCATGACAGTGGCGTGAGCTGATAGAGACGTCAGCGCCGCTTCAGTAATCTCACGATGGCTGGCCGCAGCGAGGGGCCATCGTGGGGCCCACAAGAGCAGAGGCATGATAGAGCAGACCACCCCGACAACACTTGCAGGGGCCGGGCAGTATGGACAAATCAAAGCGGGAAGAAGTAATTTTTGAGAAATTACAGAAATCTCCATGGAAATTAGCATGAAACACTTTCTAATCTCTTGCTTTTCACCATGGATGATAGGGGTCAGTGCCTCAAGTTCTCCAGCCATTGGTTTCTCTTTCTCTCTCGCCCCATCCCTAATTTCATTATTCCCTCTTGATTTTTTTTTTTCTCCCCCGTGCTTTTTATGTATACTAATTTTACAGCCCCTCCCTCCACTCATATTCTTCAACCATTCATTTTCCTGAACCCTTTTCATTGACCACAATTAAACGTTTAGATTTCAAAGGCAAATCAAGGGAGAGCCAAGCCATGCCCTCATAGTGACACAGGATCAAGCTGTTGGGTGATTTGGAGTCTCAGATGGGGCCAATGTTTGTCCTCTGCACCCTTCTTTTCGTTCTTGTGTCCGGCAGAGCTCAGAACACTGTTTAAATGAATGGGAGGAGTGAGGTACCCCTAGTTGTGACCATGTGGTAATTGGTAATCAACTGCATTTACAGCAATACAATGACACCCTAAGCCTTAATTCTTCTCATGACAATTGCTCATGAACTCAACAATAAGGGACAAAATACACCTTAAGAATATGGTTGTGGAACAGTGTTGTAGACGTGCATACCAGAATTTTAAATTGTTCTGCAGTTTTGTTTCGGTCTTTTCATAAATGTTTTGTTTTTAATTCAATTTGAGTTGCACTGAACCCATGCATTATAAATTAGACCAACATTTTTGAACCATAAACAAGCCTAGGGTATATAGTATTTAAGAAACCTTTTTCATGTTTAAATACAAGTTAGTGTAATTGAGTTTGGCCCCTTTATTTAAGGAATTTCTCTTACTTTTGTATTATTTATTATCAAGTAGAACATGTATTGTTATGTCTACCAAATATAGTATACAATAGGTTACAGAAAACCAACTTGTAGTTTCTTTTCCCCATTCTGCATCCTCTTTCATGGTCTTGGTCATATCATCAAACATAGTACTAAACAGAGCCGCTCCTGCTTCACTGACACAGAGTGAGACTTTGTTATTGTAAATTGTTTCTATTTGCGTGTTCTCTTTACAGCCGGACAGAAAAATTTACTTATTTGGGTAAAATACAAAGAAAGAAAATCAATTCTGACAGGGGAAAAAGCCTAAATAGGTTAATATAACATATTCTACCCTAAAACTGGATAATAAATTCATGAAATTTGTCAAATTCATTATAAAAGAGTTGTGTTTTCAGATTAATTATTATATAAATTATACATTTTAAAATGTTTTCCCAATCCTCTCCTTCATTATTTGAAGACAGCAAAGAGAATGAGTTGCCAGGAAATTCAATCGAGGCATATCCAAAAGAGACCAGGGTCTCTTGAAGCCTCAGTACAAACAAGAGCCAATGGAAAGAAATTGGGTCATCTTTCTGTCCTGTTGTACTATATAGAAAAATAATTGCATTCATTCACCACAGTAATAATGTATCTGAAGTTAACTAAACTGGTTTTGTAATTTTATCAAGTGTTTCCATTTTTTTTTAATTTATTGAGGGACATGATCATATTCAGAAAATGTAATTCAGGTTCTCTTGTCATCCTGACAAAGAATTTTCCTAAACTTACAATGTCAAATCACTTCTACATATCTCTGCCTTATTAAATAAAGATGCACACAAATTCAGTAATAGGTACAGTAGACAAGAAAAATAATGGGCAATATGTCTGTAAGTAAAATAGTGGCATTTGATTAGCATTACATTGTATGCTGATTCACGGGGAATAGCTATAGAGTAAAGGTGGTGGGGACTTAATTAGAGTGCTTGCAGACTTGGCACATTGCAGTGACAAGCAGTAGAAATATGTGTAAGATATAGAAACCTTTCTAACCTCTAGTTAAACCCTCTCTTCCATCCTAACAGTTTGCCCTCTAATTAAGCTCCGAAGTGGGATTGTCTAGATTTTACTTTTAAACCGCTCACATGCAACTTTGCTAATTGCAACCATAGAACATGACAGTATTGTCCAAAATCACAATCTATGGTCTAACATGTCAAAAAGACGTCCCAGAAATGATCAACTATTAAAAAAAAAATTAAAAAGTTACTCATTTTGTGAATGCACTGTAAAGATTAGGAAAACTCACAATATATTTTGTCATTAAAATTAGGATTGATTTTAATTGTCTGTATTTTTTATATAAACAAATTGTAGGCTATATTTGAATGCAGAATCAGAAGTTAAAATTTTTATTTAAGTCTTATCCATCAATGATTTTTTTTTTTTCAACAGATCTACAAGCCATGGTGCTAATTGAATAAGGTTTAATTTCTGTGAAGCTACGGTTGTGTTCTCAACGAAAATAACAAGGATATACACATATGAAGCTTGAGACCTCATTTAACCTAGATGGTACAAACATTTGGCAGGGCCTGAGTGTACCTGCTCCTAGTTGCGGTTCTGCCAGTAATAGATAGATGGCACTGCATCCAAGGTAGAGCAAAAGGCCAGAGACTTCTCTCCACCATCTTTCAGGGTCTTACTCTCATTATCCATCCGAAAATTAACCTGTCAATTTATCAATCAACACCATCTTGAGTTTTGTGCCTTCTGTTTGGCGACTAGCATTGCAACGACGCAGACGCACTGATAACCAGGAGGTACGTGTTTGTTAGTGTAGTGAATGAGTGCATTATCACTTAAATGACTGCTATGAATCACAATTGCTGCCAGGCGGTTGATAAGAGGTAAATACACAAGCAATTTGATTTGAAAATATATATCTGTTTATGTATTCTTTTATGTGTCAAGAAAATAAGGTCATGGCCATGCGGACAGTATTTCGGCTTTGTTGCATACCGTTTTCTTTAAGTCCCATACAGTGTAAAGGCAGGTTGTATTGTAAAGACTGAATTTTCCAGTTTGCCACCATTGCCACTGAAAAGACTTGGACAACATTTTAAGTTTAGTCTAAATGACGAGCTTACATCTCATTTAAGAATTGTAAATGTAGACCGTGTAATTATTTTATACCCACCTAAAAGACAAAATAGCGATACAAAATTAATAATGATGAGAGAAATAATGATGGTATCCATAAGAGAAATTATTATTGTGGAAATAATAATGATTATGATAATAATAAATAATAATGATAACTTCAAGAGTTATTGTTATTTCACAATTATTACAGAATTATTTTTAAAACACAATCCATACAATTTGTAATTATGGCCACTTTAATCTTTCATTTAACATTTGAAGGACTGTTAGATTTTTTATAATCTGAATGTGCAATCCAAATTTTATTAGTAATTTACAAAAACAATATTAATGATAATCAAAAGAAATAATACAGAATTGCAAGTGTAAATATCAATATTATAGTTCAAATGTGTTTCAAGGACATTGCACATATTGCCTAATTCTTCTGTATTGACTTTGGAGTTAATGTTACATCTGCTCTTAGAAATATCTAAAACGGAGGCGGATTGAAATATGTGTTTGCATGCTCAGCATGCTACAGATTTATAATAAGCACTGGGACATGTCTTTATCTCTAAATGGGTTATAATGTGATAAGCTAAACTAGACTCTCAAAAATCCCTACCAAGTGCAACCGCGGGTGGGGGACCTCCATTGCTTCAGTTCATTCTCCCTTTTTCCTGGTATTTTCTTCTTCTCTGTTCAGGTTATTAGCCGCTACATGACTGGATCGCCAGAAAATTGAAAGACGCAAACAGAACCAGATAGGGGTTGTGAATAGCGGGAGGGACTTTCCTTTTTCCAGTTGTTGTTATTTGCAAATGGCCTTATTGTGTAGAGGTGTCAGAGAGGAGGGGGCGATAGTGAGGAAAATGGAGGAGAGTATTTTAAAATGCTGACAAAAAGACAAGAGAAAAAGGAACACAACATCTGGTAATTTGTTTCAGCAAGCTTAGCCTAATGATGTAAGCAGATTACTTTCCAACAGAGTGGGAAAGGGGCATAGAGGGCTTTTTTTTTTTTTCTTTCTTTTCTTTTTTTGTCCCGTTATGGGTCTGCCCCATTAAAGCTTGAGACAGAAGCCACTGCCATATACACCGTTAGTTCATATTGGGGACTCTATATATGCTCTTCCTCCATGCCATTTGATAATTCACATGCTCAAGAAGTAGATTTTTGATCAGATCAGAAAACCACAGCTTTTTTTGCAGGTCACTTTAGCCCCTTAAATCTTAGATCCTCCTTGACTATCTGAGGTGGGATGTAAGCCACTCGATGCTGTGGGTGCCCCTGGCCCGATTGCTCTCTCTCCTCAGAGAGCAGAGATCAGCGGTATGCCGAGATTGAAAGGGAGGGCAGGAACCTGGTGTGATGAAGGACACTGGCTCCCTGTCAATGTGTGGAGGAGACTGGAGGATGAAACACACCATTAAGACCAATTTAGAGTGTTGCTCTAAATTTCAGCAGGACTGATCGATCCTGACAGGAGGGCATCGTACCGCCTGCCAGATCACTTAAACCACTGCCCCTTGTCTCACGTTGCTTAATGTCATGTCATTGGCTATCATTCCCAGTTGAACAGTGAGCTGCTGGATTTCTTTTCAATTACTACTTGTAGGATTACCTTTTATTTTTACACTTCAGTAATCAATGAGGATTTTGATAATAATGTCATAATGCAATCTCAGTATTGCATTTTGTCCTTTTCCTCTATTCGTAATCCAAAGTGAAATCCCCTGAGACTAGTTGTCCTGTTGGTTTATTGATTTCTTTTCCACGTGCTCTGTGAACATTGGACAGAAACTTGAGAACCAAGGTACATAAAACAGACTATACCTAACTCAAGGGTTTAACCATCAGACAGGTATTCACATCATTAAACAATAACAGATTATAATACCATTTATTTTTAGAACTCTTTCCATGAGGAAATTCAGCTCACAGTGCTTCACTGGGTAAAACAAGACAGATATCCTGAAATATGACAAAATAATGAAACACAAAAGCTAAACCAATTTATAATAACTAAACAGCCTCAGTAACAAAGGAGGAATACATTTTTTTTAAATGAATGATGAAACTTATATTAGACAACATAAATAACAAAGTGAGATAATAATAAATAACCCTAGAAAGATCAGTATTAATTCCAGTACCAGTTGCAATGTATTTTATCACATATTTCAGGAAATAAGTTCTGCTGTATATAAATCCAAATTGTGTAAAGGCAGAGTCCTAGCATACGCTGTGTATTATTATTATTATTATTGCAGTGCTACTATCTGCCGGCGCTGTGCTGACATTTTATATGCCATCTATTTATTAGTTGGGATGTTCATTGAGGCAGCTCAGGTTAAGTATCTTGCTCAGTGTCTGACTGGAGATATTGAACCTGCAGCCCTCTTGTACCAAGTTCAGTTCCCTAACCACAACCAGTTTGCCCCTTTGAAGGATGAGGTCTCAGGAAGAGTAGTGCTATGTATACCACACAGACAGTGATCTATTCCGTGTCTGATATCATGTTGCTCCATGTCACTGACTGATGTTACCTGCATCCCCCCGTGATGATTAGATCCATGACTGCGCCTACAGTTCCCTTATAAAATCAGTTCCTTTCTTTTAACCCACAGCACGCCAAATCTGCTATCAGAGAGAAAAGAGTGAGCGAGTGAATGAGTGAGGGAGAAAGAATAAGTGAAGTTGTTTTAAAGGATTATATTGCTTCATTGTGTGCTGTCATTCCATACTTGACAAATGTTCCTCATCTGAGTTGGTGACATGTTCCACAGTATAAATGGGTTATGAGCTAGAATATAAGTTATGTAAGTCACAATGCTTTGAGACATCTGCTAAGCACATTCATATGTAATGGAACATAATGCAATAAAAATAATGGAGGCAACATAGAAGATTTATCTCCCATTATAACTATCCTTGCTCTCCTTTATTGCAACCTTCCTTCTGCGTCCTGCAAAGGAAAAATGTTTTTTGAAAAGGGAAAGCTTTCCTTTGTTGCAAAATTCTTATTCCCACCATCAAGGGTCTGCACACTTGGTAACTTTAAGAACATTATTAATTATTTCTTTGTGATGGCTTTTATAAGTAGTGTTTGCACACACAAAAAAGTAAAAAATATAATGTTTCTCCAAGACTTTATTGCTTTTAAATTTAGGATAAAATATTTAACTTGGCATGCAATTAAAAATAAGATTGTTTATGCTGTAAGAAATAGGGTTAAAATGATATCTAAACTAAACTTGAATCAATTAAAATGCAAAAAAAATATTGATTGAGTGAGTAGATTAGTGTACAAATATTAAGATATTGAGCCTGACATTTGATTTAGTCCATGATGAAGGGAATGAACTAATAGCCCATTGTACCTTTTTAGTGATTTGCATGGTGCATATCTTCAGGGGCTGTCTGTGCCACCAGCTGAGGCGTTAATACAAATATAGCAGATCATTTGTGAACTAACCTGTTTTTTAAGTGGCTTTTTCCAAAGGTGTGACAGGCAGGTGTGGTAACATGGCAGAAGTAATTAGGTATTTGCTGTTATTGAACCATCCTGAGAATTCAGATTTTTGAGGTGACACAACTTTTAAAATCAAAGTATTCTGACGTTGGTCAGTTTTAATAATTCCAATTCCAATTCCAATTCTAACCATCCACCCGACTCTTAAACACACTATAAAATTAAGACAACAAAGCATTATACAAAAGAACATCTTATTAAACTATCACATTAGCTTTAGCTGTTTTCTTTTAAAAAGAAATAGTGGGGCAATTGATAAAGTCTAAGCTCCACCTTCACCGCCTCTCAATTTTGTAATCACAGGCAGTTTGGCAGCACAACGTAATTAGTTTGCACGCCAGATTTCCCATGAGTCCCAACCCAGCTCAAAGCCAATCCCTTCCTCATCAGCAGCCCGGAGACTAAACACCTACTTTATCTGGTTCCCCCAAGGCTGTCCATCCATGGGGAGTCAGGGTGCCCTCAAAAACATTGCCAGTGAGGGCTCCAATGCCTCAGGCTGATATGGGTGAAACTTCTGATGGCAGATGGCACAGGGAAGGAAAGGACCATATCTTGGAGGTAGAACTGCCAAACAAAAGTGGAACATCATATCCTAAAGCCTTACATCCCAGGGCTGAGATTAAAGCATGAAATGTATGTTTAGGAGCCACAAATGTCTTCATTTCAAACACCAGAAATGATCAAAGTGTCTGATGTGTGGAGGCATGCTGCAGGGTATTTCATGTTTTCACCAGTTGACAGTAACCAAGGAAATGTTTTACAGCTTGTTCAAATGTCATCATTGATAAACAGGACTGCTGAAGTTGAGTGTCATTTATTATAGCAGCTATCTGTTGTAGAAGGTAGTGATATGCTGCTGTAAAAGCTTTGCTTTATGTAATAGGTGCATCAGTATCACACCAAGATCTCTACATCTTATAATCTTTGTGACTGATTGCTGTGTTTGAAAGAAATGGTGAAGGCCAGTTTTTTTCTGTATCTTATCCAGTTCACTGTTTTCATTGTAAGTATTTGTGCACACATCTGAATTACCTCTGCCAGTCAACAGCAAGAAGTGATCGGGCAATTTTTAATACCACTAGGCCCATCTGGGAGAAGGACCCTTTTCATTCGACATACTTGGCTGCTTGTCGCCTTACCATAATGGGCACGTTGAACGAGCTCTGAAGCAATAGCCAATTAAATGCCTTGAAGGGGATGCCTCGAGGCCCTGCATGAAAGGCTTCAGGTGTGAAATGCTTGTTTTTCAAGAGTGCTGCAAATGTTGGCTGCTTTCAAGTTTGCTATTGCCCTGCTGGCTTCCCCTTCCAGCCCACCCCAGCAGCCCTTCTCATGTGGAGGAGGGTAGAGGGTAGAGGTGATGGGCAAGAGAAGACCACTTAAGTACAATTTTCTATTCAGTGTTCCAAACCTATGCACTCTCATGTTTTTCACCGCTGCCTCGTAACAGCGAACAGAGTTTCAGATGATGCAGACAATAGCTTTTTAGCGCACAATAGAGAGAAGAGGAGAAGCAGAAGGGCAGACAGGGGGAGATATGGATGAGACAGAAAGGCTGTGCGTGAATCCAAACCAGAGGCTGTGGCGGTTGGGTGATGGTGGGGGTTGGCTGGGAGGGGGCTTAAAAGGAGATGGATTGTTTGCTAATTTTTGTCATTTCTGACCACAACATGACAGGTTTAATGACTACTTTAATGCATTATTGAATACAACAGAAACTTGAAATGGGGTTGTGAGAGAAGCTTCTGTTTTAGAAATTTGTTTTCAGCTCATCCACGGGTGGGAAGAGTGCTTATTTATAGTTCAAGTGTAAGAACAGGCTGCCTTGTCTCTGTGCAATAAAACATGTCTTAAGTAGTATATCCAACCTGGATTGAAGTATTTATCCAAACTACTACATTTCTACTCTCAATTCTTACAACATGTATTTGAAAAACAGTCTTAGATCATTGGTGAGTAACATCAAAAGATGCTTGCAGGGACTGAGAGGAAAGAAATACAGGGGATATTAATCTTATTAGGATCATACATCACTGTGGTGTCAGGTGAGGAGCCAAATGAATGGGCGCCTGTTTATCTGAGCTAAGCTATGTGGTTTACCTAGCCATCGCTCAGGGCACATAATGCCACTAATAAATTGGTTAAGTCTGAGCAGAGTGATTGTAATGAAGTTAAGGGACTGAGCTCTCGCCACTACAGCCAGCCATTCTTGCATCCCTCTTTTTATCTGTCTAGATTGGGAGAGCCCCTTCGATAAGATGAAGAGAGGAGAAATCAAAATAAATGGAGTCTATTAAAAGCAGCAATGCATCAACTGCTTGATAAAGTGATTAATAAACAGTCTGGGATTGTGATTGATTAAAGCATTTAATCAAACTGTTAAAAGCCCTATTGGCAATGGTGCATAAATGCCCTGCATGGTTTAAATGTTTAAAACGCTAGGCCTACATACAGTAACCATTGTTTTTTCTTTCTAACATTACAAACCTATGCTGATCTGAAAAATTCAAAATCATTTGTTGTAGGTTTAAAAAGCAGTGTTCTTCTCTTTTTTCTTTTAAATAATTAATCATAAGTGTGCCCTGATATGTAGACATTGTGGCTCCCTCAAATCTTGGCACAATTTTGTTCTCCCATTTAAACAAAAGAGCAGTGATTGACTTAAGTGGTAACATGTTTTAAATATGCCCGGATACACTTGCATTAGACTTCCACTTAGTAATCAATGACTAAAATCACTTGCAAATTCCAAGGTGGTGGATGAGTGGGCAGTGCTAGTAACGTTTGTGAGACTTAAATGTCATTCAGATTTGCTAATGCAAAGGGAAATACATAGAGCAGATTGACATTTTAAGCTCAGTAAGTTCAAACTTGATGTATAGCACATTAAGGTAGGAAATTACAGATGTTGTAATTATCAGAAATAAATGACCTCGTGTGCAAAAGGTGTTGGGGTTAAAGTACTTGTACTTAGCTTTTAAGATTTGTAGCACAAGAAAAGATTGGCATGTATCTGCAAATGGCATGCTTTTATTAAAATGGGGAGAGACTCATGTTAAAATAAGAGGGGTGTTTATTCTGCCAGTTATTTTCATAGTTGGAAATGGTTTTACATTTACTACAAAAATTCACATAAATGCACAGAATCAGTGTTTCCAAAGTAGGCATTATATACAGTATACTGTGTCTATGTATGTGTGTATACATTATATACAGTGAGGAAAATAAGTATTTAAACACCCTGCTATTTTGCAAGTTCTCCCACTTAGAAATCACGGAGGGGTCTGAAATTGTCATCGTAGGTGCATGTCCACTGTGAGAGACAATCTTTAAAAAATTAAAAATCACAAAATCACAATGTATGATTTTTTTAACTATTTATTTGTATGATACAACTGCAAATAAGTATTTGAACACCTGAGAAAATCAGTGTTAATATTTGGTACAGTAGCCTTTGTTTGCAATTACAGAGGTCAAACGTTTCCTGTAGTTTTTCACCAGGTTTGCACACACTGCAGAAGGGATTCTCGCCCACTCCTCCACACAGATCTTCTCTAGGTCAGTCAGGTTTCTGGGCTGTCGCTGAGAAACACGGAGTTTGAGATACCTCCAAAGATTCTCTATTGGGTTTAGGTCTGGAGACTGGCTAGGCCACGCCAGAACCTTGATATGCTTCTTACAGAGCCACTCCTTGGCTATCCTGGCTGTGTGCTTCGGGTCATTGTCATGTTGGAAGACCCAGCCTTGACCCATCTTCAATGCTCTAACTGAGGGAAGGAGGTTGTTCCCCAAAATCTCGCAATACATGGCCCCGGTCGCCCTGTCCCATGTGCAGAGAAACACCCCCAAAGCAAGATGCTACCACCCCCATGCTTCACAGTAGGGATGGTGTTCTTGGGATGGTACTCATCATTCTTCTTCCTCCAAACACGGTTAGTGGAATTATGACCAAAAAGTTCTATTTTGGTCTCATCTGACCACTTGACTTTCTCCCATGACTCCTCTGGATCATCCAAATGGTCATTGGCAAACTTAAGACGGGCCTTGACATGTGCTGGTTTAAGCAGGGGAACCTTCCGTGCCACGCATGATTTCAAACCATGACGTCTTAGTGTATTACCAACAGTAACCTTGGTAACGGTGGTCCCAGCTCTTTTCAGGTCATTGACCAGCTCCTCCCGTGTAGTTCTGGGCTGATTTCTCACTTTTCTTAGGATCATTGAGACCCCACGAGGTGAAATCTTGCATGGAGCCCCAGTCCGAGGAGATTGACGGTCATGTTTAGCTTCTTCCATTTTCTAATGATTGCTCATTCTTTTTCACCAAACTGCTTGGCAATTTCCCGTAGCCCTTTTCAGCCTTGTGGAGGTGTAAACATTTTTCTCTAGTGTCTTTGGGCAGCTTTTTGGTCTTGGCCATGTTACATTTTTACATGTGGACATTTTGAAGGCAGACTAACAGGTCTTTGAGGGTCAGAATTCTGGCTGATAGACAGGTGTTCAAATACTTATTTGCAGCTGTATCATACAAATAAATAGTTAAAAATCCTATATTGTGATCTTTGGATTATTATTTTTTTTTAGATTATGTCTCTCACAGTGGACATGCACCTACGATGACAATTATATATATATATATATATATATATATATATATATATATATATATATATATATATATATATATATATATATACACACACACACATACACTACCGTTCAAAAGTTTGGGGTCACCCAAACAATTTTGTGTTTTCCTGAAAAGTCACACTTATTCACCACCATACGTTGTGAAATGAATAGAAAATAGAGTCAAGACATTGACAAGGTTAGAAATAATGATTTGTATTTGAAATAAGATTTTTTTTACATCAAACTTTGCTTTCGTCAAAGAATCCTCCATTTGCAGCAATTACAGCATTGCAGACCTTTGGCATTCTAGCTGTTAATTTGTTGAGGTAATCTGGAGAAATTGCACCCCACGCTTCCAGAAGCAGCTCCCACAAGTTGGATTGGTTGGATGGGCACTTCTTGCGTACCATACGGTCAAGCTGCTCCCACAACAGCTCAATGGGGTTCAGATCTGGTGACTGCGCTGGCCACTCCATTACCGATAGAATACCAGCTGCCTGCTTCTGCTCTAAATAGTTCTTGCACAATTTGGAGGTGTGTTTAGGGTCATTGTCCTGTTGTAGGATGAAATTGGCTCCAATCAAGCGCTGTCCACTGGGTATGGCATGGCGTTGCAAAATGGAGTGATAGCCTTCCTTATTCAGAATCCCTTTTACCCTGTACAAATCTCCCACCTTACCAGCACCAAAGCAACCCCAGACCATCATATTACCTCCACCATGCTTAACAGATGGCGTCAGGCATTCTTCCAGCATCTTTTCATTTGTTCTGCGTCTCACAAACGTTCTTCTTTGTGATCCAAACACCTCAAACTTGGATTCATCTGTCCACAACACTTTTTTCCAGTCTTCCTCTGTCCAATGTCTGTGTTCTTTTGCCCATCTTAATCTTTTTCTTTTATTGGCCAGTCTCAGATATGGCTTTTCTTTGCCACTCTTCCCTGAAGCCCAGAATCCACAGCCGCCTCTTCACTGTACATGTTGACACTGGTGTTTTGCGGGTACTATTTAATGAAGATGCCAGTTGGGGACCTGTGAGGCGTCTGTTTCTCAAACTAGAGACTCTAATGTACCTATCTTCTTGCTCAGTTGTGCAACGCGGCCTCCCACTTCTTTTCTACTCTGTTAGAGCCTGTTTGTGCTGTCCTCTGAAGGGAGTAGTACACACCGTTGTAGGAAATCTTCAATTTCTTAGCAATGTCTCGCATGGAATAGCCTTCATTTCTAAGGACAAGAATAGACTGTCGAGTTTCAGATGAAAGTTCTCTTTTCTGGCCATTTTGAGCGTTTAATTGACCCCACAAATGTGATGCTCCAGAAACTCAATCTGCTCAAAGGAAGGTCAGTTTTGTAGCTTCTGTAACGACCTAAACTGTTTTCAGATGTGTGAGCATGATTGCACAAGAGTTTTCTAATCATCAATTAGCCTTCTGAGCCAATGAGCAAACACATTGTACCATTAGAACACTGGAGTGATAGTTGCTGGAAATGGGCCTCTATACACCTATGTACATATTGCACCAAAAACCAGACATTTGCAGCTAGAATAGTCATTTACCACATTAGCAATGTATAGAGTGTATTTCTTCAAAGTTAAGACTAGTTTAAAGTTATCTTCATTGAAAAGTACAGTGCTTTTCCTTCAAAAATAAGGACATTTCAATGTGACCCCAAACTTTTGAATGGTAGTGTATATGTATGTATATATATATGTATATATATACACTATATATTAAAACACACATATATATATACACACATATATATATATATATATATATATATATATATGTATGTATGTGTGTGTGTGTATGTATATATATATATATATATATATATATATATATATGTATGTATGTGTGTGTGTGTGTGTGTGTGTGTATATATATGTGTGTGTGTGTATATATGTGTGTGTGTGTATATGTGTATATATGTATATATGTGTGTGTGTATATATATATATATGTATATGTGTGTGTGTGTATATATATATATATGTATATATATGTATGTGTATATATGTATGTGTATGTATATATATATATATATATATAAGGTGTGTGACGAGATCTCGTTTACGAGATTTCGTCGAGTGAAAAGTTGTCTCGTGAGGCGATGTGATGTCAGCGTGATGGAGCGTGAAATTACTATTGAAGATCCCCTGCCACTTTTAAATCATTTGTGTGGCAACATTAACCCTAACCCTATTTTTCTGTTATTTACACATTTATTTTATTTATACTGTTTATTTTTTTATGTTCGGTTTGTGGAAAGGAGTTAGATTTCGTGTGAAATTGTACAGGGCAAAAGCCAGTTGGTAGAGTTTATACAAAACATTTTGCAGTGTTTGCACGTCCTTTACTGCATATAATTCATTAAAATAGTAAAAAAAAAGTTAAATAACATTCATCATTAATAGTTGATTTCAAAATGCACCTAAATTGTTTTGCATTTTGTGATTTTTCAGTTGAATAAAAACTATTTTCCATTCATATATTTCATCGAGGATTTCTTTAAATTTTTTTAAAAATCTCGCCTCGTCTCGTTCTCGTGAACCCAATCTCGTGATGCGTCTCGTCTCGTGGAGTAGCGTCTCGTCACACCTATATATATATATATATATATATATATATATATATATATATATATATATATATATATATATATATATATATATATGTATGTATGTGTGTGTATATATGTGTGTGTGTGTATATATGTGTGTGTGTGTGTATGTATGAATGTATGTGTTGATATAACACAATGAAACTGAACTATTTGAAACAAATTTTGCTTATTTATAGACCTTAAATCTTTTTTCACTAATGGCCAAGAAGTATGACAACAATGTGAAAAAGGTAAAATACCAGAATTGGCTACAGGTGTGTATAGCAAGGGGACAATATAGAGGCTGGTGGAAATCATGCTCTCACAATTTAATGATTTTGAATCTAGCTCACAACATGTATGTATTGTAAGTTGAAGTGTTTGTAGTTACTACCTAACTGTATATAAATTAGTCAAATTAGCTCTACTTTATCCAGTTTTAACATTAAAATAATGCTTAGTTGTTAAAGCATCAGAATCCAATTGTCTAATATTTTAAAATAAAACAATCTAAGGGCTAAAATGGCTCCATAATGAGATTTTTTTGAGTTATGTTTTCCTGACTGCAGTTTTAAGTAACACTTTGGATGCAGAACTTTTAACACGGTATTGCTGCTTAGAAAATGATCTAAATACATCTTCCACCACTGAGTACCAGTACATAAAATTGTCTCTTTCTCTACTGGTCTTGTCCGAGCCAATCATTTCACTGAAGCAAGTACATTTCCAGTTCTGCCAGTGGGCATTTTGGTATAGTAAAGCCACCATTGAATCTGCATTCCCATATCTGTGTCAACCTGAAGCATTTCTAAGAAGGTGCATGCCAGACATGCAAGTGCCCACAATGCAATGTTTTGTGCAAATGATAGCATTTATTTCTTTATCCTTTTGTCTTGAAATGGCAATATACATTAGTAATAGTCTTTAATTTGGGTTTTTAGAGCATTTATCATTTGACACTTAATTTAAATTACCAGATACAGTGCATGCTATTTAATCTGAAGTCTCCTACAAATGAATAGAAGTCAAATGAATGACACATGAATGACTTGTTAATTATGCAAATGGGGTGCTGCAGGAACCTGGTAAGTTGCGGGAACTCTGTCATCTAAAAGGGTATGGTGAGTGTGATAATGTAGCGGCTTGGCACGGCTCTCTTGATGTAATGACAGGTCAATTTGACTGTCTTTATGCTCTGCACCCTGGTTCTTTTCTCTGGCTCTGGTGTGGCTGCCCCAGCCTCCTCCCCCACCCCCCTTTCTCGTGTCCCTTGGACTTTGATTTCTCCTTTGTTCCATTGCCTCCTCTACTGACACTTCCCAAGAATAAGAGATGCCACACAACCATGGCCCTTTCACACCACACCGATGACCTCTGTCTCTTCCATGCATGACCTCTCACCTAGAAGCTGACAGCTTGATTAATTGAAGAATGTTATGATTTATGAGTATCTTCTCAGCATGATTAACAAGGCAACAGGTGGCACAACCAAACAGCTAGCAAGAACATTTCTTAGAGGGGAGAAAACAATGGAGGATTATATTTAGAAACCATGTTTTGTCCAACAGTGACTGTCAATTTTGTTAAGCCATATATCATTTTGACTTTTTTGTCCACCACTGCAGTTAGGATATCTTCACACAGAGGTTTCTTTTGTGTCAAATTTGTCAGCCCTGTCAGACACACAGGGAGATGTCACATTCCAACAATGTGGTTAAGTAAAAGCTTATCCAGTGTTCTTATTATCAACTCACCACATATTCCCACCAACACTGCATTTCATTGTCTCTGTACCTGTACTCTGCTAAATGACAATACAGTTTAATCTAATTCAGTCAAAGTTCTGCCTTGGCCTATAAACAGAGAAAACTTAAAAATGCAGCAGAAGAACTTAGGTTGTTTTTCTGTAATACAAAGAAAACTTTCAAGTTAAAATATATACTGCATCTATGAATGGCTCTTCGACTACATTTGAGTACTGATGACAGTGTGTTAATGCTTGACAGCAACGAATGTCATTTGGAGAGCAGCATGTAAGAGGAAACGGTGTCAGTCGTGACACAGGGCCACGTCCAATTGTCTACCCAAAGCTTTGCGAGTTAACTCACCTGACAGCTTCCGAGATATGTCTTGTAGTCGAGACACTTAACTTCGTAATAGAAGTTGGTGGTCCAACTCAGGTGACAAGGGGATGGGGGTGTTGAGGTCATATGAGACCTTCTCATCGACTAAGTCAGTCACAGAGAAAGGACCTTAGAGTGGGATAGCAGTCTCTTGACACAGTGTCACCAGCAGACTGTCCAGCTGAGTGAAAGTGCATGGTAAGATGTGGCCTTTTCTTTTGACATGGATTTGTTCTGACCTTGGCTTCAGTCTGTGACAACTGATGGATGATTGATGGTGCTGTTTCAGCAGTGTCAGTGGAAAAGCCTGGCACCTTGGAGAAAGCGTGTCTCTGACCCACAGTGACCTGGCTCTAACTTGTGTTGGAAAACAAAAGATGGTCAACTACAGTTTGTGCCTGTCATCATTCTCTTTCTAATTGGTGTCTAAAAAGTGTTTATTTTTTAAAATAGCAAAATGAAAACAACGGTGGCTGTTTTACATTTCCAGATGCAGTTTACACTTTCCAGTTGTGTACGACTTTGTTTTAAAATCCAACTGGTTGCTATTAAGCTCACCAACTATTTTAATAAGATCCATTTTTACACTTGTAATGCTGGAAAAACACCTGCATCATAGAAAGTTGCAGTGGCTGAAAGCTACTGGGTAAAGAAATGTTGGAGTACTCTGTTTACAAAGAATTGCCATCAATGAAAAATTAATTATCTAAGAGTCAGCAAAGGTTAATTTTGGTCAGAAACCTTTCGATCTGGAGGAGCTGACCCCACCAGTGCTGGTCGCCGCACTTGTGTCTAGCTGTGATGACACATGCAGTGACCTGTGACATGGGCAGTGACAGCAGAGTAAACTGGGCCATGCTCCCCTGCCTCACCGCGCCTGGAGAGCTTAGAGGGCTCCCAGCTCAGAAGAGCAGGTTAAAGCTCAGTGGTGCTCTCGTGTCACAAGCCCAGCTCATGATCAGTAGCTCCGTCCTCAACAAACACTCCTCAGTCCTGCCACCCACCTCTGTTGTCTCCTAGAGACAGTGCTGCCCACCGCTGGTTGCCCCATATGTTTGGGCTGCACACAAGGTGGTTTCTCGGATACTGTGGTTGCTAATTATAAATTTAATTTGCATTTTAATTAGAATGGTGGAAAATTAAAGCCTGCCAGCTGGAGAATTTCAAAACACTTTCTCTCCTCCCTCCCTTTTTTGTCTCTCTCTTCTCTCTTGGTTTAGTCTGAGCATGACTCTGTCCTGTATTTATTTGTATGAGCACAGCAGTAGCACCTTCTCTTTGTGGATCATTGTGTGGTGTCCCTTCTCAGCCATTCTTTCTTTGGAGTAGTGTTTGCTAAGTTTCTATATGTGTGGCAATAACCCCCATGTTCACCAACCACATCTTACCTAATGAAATAATTTATGGCTCATTTGACACCTCACTTAATGCAGTTAAGCTCATAAAACATATTGATATTTTATGGGAATTCTAATTAGTCATTGAATGTCTTCTTCTTCTGTGGTTTGATTGGTAAAACAAGGTCCAAATCCCTGCCATGGTGCTCAATTGACACACTTTACACATGCTGGGGAAGTAAGCGATCTGCATGTGTGGGCTGGTAATATCGTTCAGTTTTGGTTATTATTTTCCAATCTCCATAATTCGTCCTGTTCTCCATGTTGTTCCCCCATGGTCATTCTAATTCCCTCTCTCCTCCCACGGGCGTCCTTGCTCAATAATTGTCATTAATTGATTGACAGCTCTGATAGACCCAACTAACCCCAGTTCTGCTCTCATGTCTATGTTTTAAATGAGAGCTTGTACATCCAGTGACCTTGTCTGCCCATCAGTTGTCAGCGAATGTGAGGCCAATCCAGAGAATGTCTCACCTTAGCAAAGTAGACCGTCCTAAATGATTGTAATTGGTTTGTGAATCTATCTTATGTGGCGCTGTGTTGTGCATGGTAAAAGTTGCTTAAAGTTTAGTTTAAACTCTGTTGAATGTTGTTGAATCTAAAGCATGCATTTGTCATAATCCCAATTATACTTCTCTCTTTTAACCTAATTTCTATCACAGCAGTTTGTGTTTTCATGTGCTTGAGGAAATTTTACCCGAGACTGCCATTAAATTGAAGAGAATTCAAAGATGGGCTTTAAATACTGGAGACCCATCACAGCAGGGCATCCTCTTATTGTGTAATTTCTCTAAATTCATGTCAAATTATGTAAATGAGAATGTAGTTATTTTTTAACAAAAAAAACACATGCCCTGTTTCCTTTGATGGGAATCCAAAAAAATGCCACGCGTATAATCATGTGTATTAAAGCCACCAAACTGCATAATATCACGTTCCTGCATATTTCCATTAATTGTTT